>JALIRH010000018.1:10554645-11154645 GCA_023055505.1 Callipepla californica brunnescens | reverse complement strand
TATCACCTACAAACAGACTCCAAAATCTGCACTAAGGCACAGAAAGAGACAGACTTTCGTAAATGGTCAGACTGCTGAATGCAATTTTAAAATCACTAACCAGAACATTTAGATTCTTAGCATCTCCAAAACATATCTACACTTAATAAAGGCCCTCTGAAAGAACTGCATGTGTTTCACATAATTAACATAAATAATCTGAAATCTCTTGGGATTTATATATTTAACATGTTGGTTGTTTGTTTTTTTTTTCCTTTTAAAGCCAAATGCTCTGAGTCTGACACAACTAAAATAAATAAGCACCAGAACAGCATGGAATTTGTCTGTAATTTATATGTAATATTAAAATCTAGTCACGAGTCTTTCAGCTTGGGAGCACTGCACTCAATTCCTCAGGGAGAAAAAGAACATCATTACTAATGCTGCTGAGCGCATTTTGATATGCAATAATCATTACAGAAATGAAAAGGAAAAAAAAAAAAACTATTCAAAAGATGCTGGACTGAGTTCTAAATCTGGATAATTCTAACCACAAACAACAGACAAAGGTGATGGACAATCTGCAAATCAATCATGGAAATAATAAAAGTTAGACTCCAGGATAGCAGATTTGTTACACCTTTGCCAAAATTCTTATGCCAGTTAAATGAAAATGTTAGCTTTCAGATATTTGATATACCTTTCCTGTTCTATTTATGGTTAGTTAATTCTCAATGAGGAGCTGTTTTATGCATCTTCATAATTTGCTCATGAGCCATGTAAGAATGAAGCTGACAATATCCTTTATTACATTGTTTTTGCAACAAGATACAAGTACAGAACATAGGGGAAAGAGAGTATTCTTGTTTCCTTTTTTGTTTCCCAAACTCTCATGAAAACTGAGAATGGCAAGAAAGTAAGTTTCCACTATCAGGAAGCAGGAAATAGGTTTACCAGATTGCCAGTATACAGCCCAAGAAGATTAATTCCTGCACTTAAGCCATAATAGTGGACAATCCAGAGAGGACTGATGTTTAGCTGAATTGGTGCTATTTGCTCTGATGCAGAAGAAATAGGAAGCTGTTTTAACCTTCTATTCACACAGTAAAATAATAGACAGCATACACATAAGCAAACTCCAGCATGGAGCTCTTACCAGTTTCCCTGTAATAGAGATCTCCTAGGCAACTTGTGCAATGAAATGAAAGTGAGAGTAAACTTTTGACTTCCAACCTTGTGACAATGGGCAAGTAACACTGGGAAGAAAAAAAAAGGCAAAACTCTCCTGGATCTCACAGCACTGTAATGAATTCTGATGCAAGTTAATTTCAACTACCTTTCATATCAGATTCCCTGTACGACTAGCAATGTGTGAATTGCTAAGAAGTGGCACATAAGAATCCAAACACCTTTTCCATGCTAATGAGATGGTGGTTGAAAAAGGAGACATCTGATTCTGGCTGCCTAAAACAGTTCCTGCCCTTCTGCAAATGGTCAGAACATCACACGTAGGACATCATGATTTAAAGTTATGGTAATGATATCTTGCAAAACTAAGCTGTTTAAGAAACAGTCTCTTACATCTGCTGGAATATGCTGGTTTATCTAATGTAAGGAAGATGCTTCACTAGCAAGGTTAATAATTTACATAAGGCTGTAGCAACTCCTAATAAAACAAAACAAAAATAAATATAAAACTCAATTTTGTATAATAAAGTGCATGTTATTTTAACTTCAGTTCAGCTTTAAGTACAAAATTAAGAAACATTTTTATGGCAGCTTCCCTGATTATCAGTTACAACAGATTAATATACACATCATTTGTACAGAACATAATTTCCAGGTTAAAATATTTTTAGCTCCCTAGAAATCAAGGTCCAGATTAAATGCAACATTTAATCTTATTTGTATTCTGCCTTGCCAAAATTCCAACACAGTGACCTTCTGGAATTTTCTGCTATCTGTTGCATGAGCCTGAATTTCTTCTCAGTGAAATAGGAGAGCCAAAGCCTGGAGTGACAATTTCTTCTCCAACACAGGTTATGGTATAGTTTTTGCTTGCAGTTGGGTCTCCCAACTTAGATGAGCCATAGAGTTTTAAGACCTAAAGGATAGGAAAAGTTGATTTGTATAGGACTATCAGTGGCCACCCACATTCTGAGAAGGAAAAAAAGAACCACATGCAAAAAAAAACCAACAAGGCATGTCTAAAAATTTCTCTTCCCTTTTTACGTTTGATCAAACAATACTGAAATAGGCATTAACATGAAATGCTGATAACCATCACAAATCTCTCCTGATTTTTGTGTCTAATTTGTGCCTTTACTTAGCTTTATTCTGAGCAAATGCTCACATCCCAGTGTTTAAAGGGTTATAGTACTTGCTCATTGGCAAGTACCAAGCTAACCATTCTAACTACAGCATTTACCTTTGTATTTCTCTCCCAATACCTACAGTCCAGAGAGCATCTTCTCATTGCTGAAAACTTAGTAGAAACTCAAGGTTCAGAAGTTCTAATCATGAAACAGTGTTTCCTTTCATAAATACATTTGCTATTCAGCATTCATCACTCTACTAGCTCTTATCTTTCAATTTTATATTCGTTTTAAAAAATCCAACAAAACCAGAGTGACAACAAAAACAGGGTTATACTAAAAACCAGGTCCTTAATGACTTATCTTAACTTTTAAGCCTGTAGTGGACCTGTATCATTCACGTTTACTCACAAAAGCATTGTTAAGTGTCACATCGTACCACAGAGAAGTTCACTGCATGAATTACTTCTTGCACAACAATTAAAATTTTTGTCAACAAAATTTGTGATCTCATAAGAAAAACTGGTAGTTAGACAAGAGTTGGTGTCTACAGCACCATGTTATTTAGATTTAATTACACCAACTCCCTTTAATTTTTTTCTATCTCAGCTCCTTGATCGACTATTGTATCACAATAGATAAATCATCAGATTCACCATCCTGTAGTTAACAGCATTTCTGTGCCTCTATAGATTCATATGCATACATAACTACATTCATTTATTTTAGAAGCAAATGATTTGTTTATATTTTGCTCTCTGCTGAAGCATGCCAAAAGTGTTTTTGTCACCAGACAGTAACAGCCCAATAATGCTTCCTTTCAGTTACTTTAAAGCACACCACTTAATGTTAAATATGTTACAGTGTCTCACTTATAGTTATTTATTGTTCTTCAAAAGGACAACAGCAATGTATCTTCATGATTCAGTAAGAATTACCTCATTTTTTTTTTCCCAAAACAAAGGAAATGGCATAGTATTTTTTGGATTGTCTTGTTAAATATATCATCCTACTATTTAAGTACTTTAGTAGCAAAAATAACATAATTCCTGAATACAGAAGCATAGATTTTTATCCTCGTGACTTTTCCCTTTCAGTAGTAGCTTCTGCATCAGTACAACTATATACCTTTTGCTATTCCAATCATGAGTCATCCTGCAATGTTTTGACAATGCTAATTATGCTTATGCTTAAATGACCATTTTGATTCTTTTCATTTATTTGTGGAGCTCGCAGCATTTGCTTATTGACAACCATCTTGTGTCTCGCTTATTTTTCCATCCGTAACCACCCTGCACTTGCTCATGAATTTTTGTAGAGTTTATGCTGTTAGTACAGAAGTCTTCTGACTGTTATGAGGTGTCTCCCAAGCTGCAACTCAATTTCAGCATAAACCCTACTAACTTTTTAGCTGTATTTTCCACATAGAAGGTGGGCCAACATTCTATGAAAAGAAAAACCTTTTTAAACATATTAGCTAGTCAATAGTTTTCATTCCATCATCTGAATTCCTATGCTAACAGAAAAAAAAAAAAAAAAGATTTTAAAAATAATTTAGTTTTTTCCTCCTTCTATGATAAGTTCTGGGAAATTCTATACATTTCAGCTACCCCACATTTGTCATTAAAAGCGTCTACGGTACAATCAGAAGGTTCCCAATTCATGCAAGGTATCTTCTCCTGTGTCAAGCTAGCATTTTTCCTATTTTTCTTACTATACAATTTCCAACAACAATACAATAGAGCTTTTTATCAGCTACAGAAAATGCTAAATGTTTTGAAAAACTGTGTGGCTCCCCTATAATTCTTCATTTCATCTATCTACTAAGTTTTCAGAAATACCTGCCAACAGTCACCTTATAATTTGTGTCACTTTCATTTTTCAGTTAGCCACAATTCCATGTGGTGCTCTTTTGTCTCAGTGAAGTTGTTTACTGTAACAAACTCCAACAAACCAGGCACTGAGTTTTGAGAAATAACAAACACACCTGACACTGAAAAACTACTGTCTACAATTACATAATGAAAATACTTGTCATAGCTCAAAAGACAACTTCAGCATGAAGTAGAAGATAGATCTTAGAGGGTCTTACTCTTATATATTTTGTATAGAATCAATAGGTTTTCTCTTCCTTCTTTCTTTTCTCTAAATAACGCTCTCTGCTCCATTGTGATTTTTGATTTAGCTAGCCAACTCTGTACAGTATGTACAGAAGTGTAAGTTTTAATTATTTTAATTATATTGTGCAATTAGATCAGTAGTCTTTTGAACTAAAGGAAGAAAAAAAGAAATCTACTATGCAAATTCTGAGCATTTACTATCAGGATCCAAACCCCTTTGTTAAAGGAAAGCAAGTAGCAATTTTAACCTAAAATATGATGATTTTGAATAAATAAATAAAAAATATTTGTCAGTTTATCAAAAAATAAAATGTAGTTATTCCTGTTCCTCCGGGGTCATATTATACAGTGAAGCGAGTAACACTTCTAAACTACATAAGTAAATCTTGCTGCGTATCCATAATCATGAAGGATGTAACATTACTATACTAGCACAGACAATGTTTATTCTGTAACAGCTCATGCACTGCTGGAGTTTCCTCCCCCCCAAAAAAAGTCCTTTGATTAATTTTACCTACTCAGTAACATGCTGTCTACTGATGCTGTTCACATATTTTATTTACTAAGTGACAGCGCTGTTTTCCAGTGTTTTAATTTCCTGGCAACAGCAGCTGGAATGATGAACAAAAAAACGATTTAATCCAACAGCTCAAGGGGAAAGAGAAGGTAATCCAAAATGAGAAAACTGCAGGCAAAGGGACCACATTGCTTATAAGTGCTGAAAAAATTGTGTCAAGTAATGCTTCAAAGAATGGTACAGAACTCTAAAACAACCAGAGATAGTTCAGGAACCAAAATTTCTCCGCTGAAGGTAAGCTGATGTATCAAGGTAGGACTCAAGGACAACTTAATCAGAGTCAATTATGTTAAAATGATAAGGGAGTTAAAAGTCACAGGAGATTAGACTCGGCAACACTAGGCCTAGCTTTAGCCACATAAAGTATATGGATTTAGGTTATACAGTAGAACACTGGGATTGTTTCCAAAGTCAGATCAAGTCAGGTGAGCACCTCAGACATCATTTAACATTCACACTTATGTAAATTTGTAAATACCTTGCAAACCTTCCTACATTATACTTCAATCAAAAGCACACACCAGCTACAGAAAGCAAGAACATTACATTAGATCACTTCATTGCACTTCATTGTTCAATTTGTCATTGTATATAGATCAATTAATATTTGTTTTATAGAATCAGAGAAATTTAAATGAGAACTTCCAAAACCAGATATATATTTTCACGTACTACTTCAGAGGGAAAATAATTGCAATATTTAAAGCTTCAGATTCTGAAAAGAGCAACCAGTTATGAAAGCACTTGAAGAAGTTACAAAAAAGTAGTTCTAGACATTTCAGTACTGAAAACATAGTTTTTCACTTTCAAAAGAAGTAATTCATATGCATGTCAGTGGCTTGTTCTGGGGTTGTGGGGTCTTCTTCTCTGGAGATACTGAAAACCCATCGGGATGCAATCCTCTGTGACCTAATGTAGGTTTTCCTACTCCAGCAGGGGGACTGGGCTAGATTATTGAATGAGGTCCCTTCCAATCCCTGACACTCTGCGATTCTGCAGTTTCTAGAAATAAGTTATTTGTTATATCACCTTCAATAATTACTATGCGATACATAAAATATTTCAAACAAAAATTAAGGATTGGTATTTTATTTCTCGCCTCCATTTGTAACTTAACATCAATACAACCACTTGTCTCATTAAGAACACTAGACAGGTTATGCAGAAAATATCTAGCATGTGTATCCTTTATTTCACACCTACCCCCAAATTACTCAAAAATTATTAAAGCATAAAGAATCTTATAGAAACACAGAATCACAGAATTGCTCAGGTTAGAAAAGACCATCAAAAACATCAAGTCCTACCTAACCATACTACCCTAACTCTAACAACCTAACACTAAATCACACCCCTGAGCACCACATACCGACTGTTTTTAAACACATTCAGGGATGGTAACTCAACCGCCTCCCAGGGGAGCCTGTTCCAGTGCTTAACAACCCTTACTGTAAAGAATTTTTTCCTGACATACAACCTACACTTCCCCTGGTGCAATTTGAGACTATTACCACTTGCCCAGTCACCTGTCACCGATGAGAAAAGACCAACCCTGCTCTCACTGCAATTACCATTCAGGTATTTGAAGAGAGCAATAAGGTCTCCTCTCAGCCTCCTTGGGGAAGTTAAAAGCATTCTGCTAACTGCCTTCTGCTTTGTACATATCTTCACAGAGCAAACACATTTACTGAAAATTATGTTAAAGTTGTGATAAAACTTAGTCACACACAACTCTAAACATGGTTAAAAGTATTTAGAGGCTGAAACGTACAAGTTTTCTGAAAGGATGTTTCTGGTGTGAAAATCATCAGGGTGGCATGCCTTTGATGTCTCTGTACTAGAAGACACTGAAGAGTAATTTCAGTCTGACTATACAGATAATTATGGCTTTCATCACAGCTGAAAGATTACTAGAATGCAACGCATTCTTTCTACGTAACTTTGCAAATGAAAGAAATTACATCCACAATGTACACATAAGAGTAACTAGGGGAGCAGAAACATGAAACAATAAATACTTCAGCAGTGTACGATGTCCCATTTATATGGATAACAATAAATTTTATCAGCATGCATAAATTCTTCATCCAGAAAATGACAAAGTGTTTATCTGCTGCTGTACTTTAAAGAGGCAGATTTAATAACAGCAAGGAGTGGGCTTATACCTTGAGTGCCTCAATCTTGGCAAACTTAGGTTGAGAACTATGGATTCTTTGTGATTTATTTTCCCAGCATGAGGCATAGCTCAATTTAAAAGACTTTTAATGCTTCTTAAACGTATAAACCCCAGGAGTCTGGAGAACTAAACATGATTCAGAATCTTCCTCCCCTCCCTGTTTGATAGGTTACAGAAAGGTAATTTCTAAATACAGACAAGATAGTATTCTGTGAATAAAATGTCTTCAGACCCCAGAATATCATTCAGTGCTAACTTACCTGTGCTTTAAATACTCGTGCATAATAAGTTCGCTTAAAACTGATTTAGAATTCTTAAACATTTGCATCACCAAACGCCTAAAACGTTCATATTGCTTACGTAGACAGCCCTGCTCAAGTGAGTACTGCATGAAATTACACTAAAAACCAATAGCAAGAACATACAAATAAAAATATAAATAGATAAATAAATAAATAAATAAATAAACAAACCAGTTTTCTGAGGCTCCTAGGTAAGAATTCAATTAAAATAATTGTTTCTAGATAAAACAGCACACCCTCAGGCTATTTGAGATTCTAACAGTTACACAGAAAGATAGAAAGTGAAACTGAAACAATTTCATCTTAATCGGTGTTTTGCACACTGTACTGAGGCTGCAGATGGTGCAAACTGAAAGAAAATGAAGATTGCTTGTAACTACTCCTTGTAATAGGAGCAAACCCACTTTTGTTTTAAATAAAGATATACTTAGGGCTTTCACCCTGTAAGGTGAAAGACGGAGAAGTCATTGGAAACAAAGTAATTCCATTTCTCCTTCACACGTGGGAGGAAAGGGAAAGAAACACATTTCTTGGAAACAGAAGAACTCATTGGACACCGCAGCAGTCTTTCTAGAAACTGCAACCTGCGTTTAGCAGACGGGAGGCATATGCAGCAACATCATACTTTCTAAGAATTCACCCACATCCAAAGGTGCTTCCTCTGCTGCGCTATATAGCGAGTGCTTCAAAACTATTCCGTGATCCTACCACGCAGCGCAAGGCCCTGATTCAACAAGCGGATAAAGTAAACATAAAGGCTACACTGAATATCCCACCCCGCTCGGCCCCGCTTCCCGCAGCCCGGGAGGCGCCGGGGCAGAGGGGCGGCGCGTTCGGCGCTGCCCACCGCCGCAGAGCCGCGTAGCGGTGAAGCTGCGAGGGAAATGGGAGCGAAGTCTACGCACCCAGCAGCAGGCCGTCCATGTCAAAGATGAGGTGAGTGACCGGCCGCGGCGTGACCGCGGAGGAGCAGCAGGAAGTCGACATGGCGAGGCCGCAGCACCCGGAGCCCCGAGTGGCGGCGGCGCAAGCGCGGCAGCCGGAGCCTACGGGGAGCGGTAGTGCCGTGGGGCCAGGCGGGCGGAGCAGCGCAGGGCGGGGGGTGGCGGGTTTTGCGTGCGGCGCTGCCCTGACCTGCTCCATTGGCCTCCGGGCGCCCACGGGCACAGCCGCCGGGCGGAGCGCAGGGCGGGCGCCGCGGGGCGGCCCGCGGGCAGCGGCGCCGAGGGGCCGCTTAAAGAAACTTTAAGCCACGAAGTTCCGCCCGCGTAGAGATTCGCGGGGTACATGTACTGCTGGATCGTGGCTGGAGCTGTAAACAGACAGCTTCAGATCCGCATAAAAGTGTTGGTGGGGAAAGAGTAAAGCGGTGGTATGTAAACATCAAATCGGTTCCTCTGAAGGGCTGTTGAGTGTGACTCTGGTTCCTTATTCATTCATGCTGAAAGTTCAAGAAACAAACTCAGCGTTCCTGAGAAAAAGGAAACCCTTCCAACGTACACCATTGACTGGTTGTCTCTTGAGTAGCTGAGATGCAGCCTTCCTTCAACAGCCTTTCCACCTTCATTTTTTTCCACACACAACTCAGTTTCGGTCATCGAGATTGCTGGTTAAAGTCCAGTACCCAGTTGGCAGAAGCAGACATGATGGTAGCTGTCTCATGCTCCCAAGGTGCCATGTTGACCTGAAGGTTTCTGCTACTTTGAGGTTCCCTGTCAAAGTGCTGTTGGAAGGAAGTGCTCTTTCATCCTGTAGGTAGGCCTTCCCGCAGTTTGGTTGTCCCTGACAGTTGTTTTTCATTTGGATAGCCAGTATTTCACCATTTTACTAAACTGGTATTTTTTTTTGTTTGTTTGTTTTTTTAAGTTCTAATTGTAGGTGTCACGCGATAGTATTTGAATTTTAGTTTAGACCCAGTCTGTGGCTCACCTACCCCAACATCTGTCCCTTAAATGAACCCTTACCCAACATTTGTGAGAAACATCCTAGACACAGGCTCATACCTCTTTTCTTAGAAGTGAGAGAAGAGATAATCTATCTGTAGCCTTTATTTTTATCTTTTTAATAATAAAGTGTATCTTCCAAGCAAAGGTTTTTTTGTCATTTTTGTTTTGTCGTTTTGTTGTCGTTGTTGTTATTTGTGTTTAACATCTCATTTTTCAATGACTTATATTACTGCTTAGGCCTTGTGTAAGCTAAGAAAAAGGCTATGCCTTAAAGGTATTTTAAAAATTCCTTGCATGGTCATGATGTATATTTATTAGTTCTTGTGTTGTGGGAAGAAAATTGATTCTGTACTTTCAGATAGAATTCTAATTTGTAACCCTACAATATGGTTGTTAAGAACAATGTCTGCAACTATTTTGTTTCTCTGATAAATGACGTGCAACAACTCAGTGTTCAAACATTTTTTCAGGTAGCAGTTGTCTCCCAGATAAATGAACTGCTAAAGAAATTAACACAACTGCTCTTTTTATGTTCAAAAAAGTGTTAATCCATTAGAAGGAAAAGTCATCATAGTAATTTCAACACTTGTAATCCTAGTATTCTCTTAGAAAAAGTGGGTTTCTGCTGTAAGAGTGTAAGTAAAAGTTTCTGGAGAGTGAATAATGAGGTTGTGCAGCAGTTATAGAGATAGAATCATTTGGTTTCTAATTTGTAAATTGTAAGAAACAGAATAAGTCCATCTTTCTTTATATTTATCGGCATAATGACACCTGTACTTCTCAACAAAAGAAAAGCTACATCAGTCACTTTTTGTCACTATTTTAGGGAGAAGCATAATTGTTTTGACCACAACTTCAACTCTCCCTCAAATAAATGGAAAATATTTACAAACGTAGTAAAGCATAGTAAAACTCCAGTTCGTGTCTTTTGACTGTTTAAAGTGCAAACCAATCTGAAATACATTCTATTTGAAAAAAATATGCTGCTCAAGAAGAACCCTTTTAAGGAATAAGTGGTCCATGTTGCAAATCTTATTGTTGACCTTTCAAGACAGTCAGGTTCACTGACATACTGGTGACCTCAATTTTCTTTGTGTTATTTTGGCTCATTGGTGGTAATCAACATAATATTAGCTTACTTGATTCTTCAAAGCTACATTAAAACGTATGATTTTTTTTAATATAGACCACTTAGTTTTATTTAGCATGACATAGTCTTTACAGTAACAGAATGAAATGGGATGCAAGTCCAAGCACAACTTCTAGTTCGCAGTAGGTCATAGTTTGCTAGATGCACAGATAAACGAAGAAGTTTACTAAGATTTAAGACAGCTCAAATAAAAGTTTAATAATAAGAGTAGTAAGATAGCAAGAACAAAATAATAGTAATAAGAGTTGAGTAAAAATTACAGTTTCCTATTTCATTACTTTATACTGTTCTTAAAACATGGATTCATTTGCAGTAAATTTATAACAGTGATAGAAGCATGATGCACAATGTGTTTCATGCTGAAAATGCTGAATGTTATTTTTCTTGTTCTGCAGGTGCTATTGCAAAGAGGATAAACAGATTTTAATCCGTTTTGGTTTGAATATTTAAAAAGAATCTAAAGACTTGAATAAATCCCTTGAATAAAATGAATAAATTACTTGAGTAATTTAAAAGCTTTTGTGATGATTTACGTGAACAGCTTTTAAACCTATTATTAGTAACAAATTACGTGGAATGACACAGAGTTAAATGTAATTTAACTCAGGTATCAACTGAGATTCACAACAGTTGCTATAGTTGAGCCTATAAGCCCTCAGAAAATGAAACTCCTCCCAGTGTTGAATGTCATTGAAGAAAAGCTTTTCGCCTTAAGAATGTGAGTTCAATTATATTATTTCTGCTCATGTTTTTATGGTTGAAAAAAGGAAATCAAGCATATATCTTATGACAATGAAACAGTACTGTATTTCTGCTGTTCTACATTTCTTATTGATTATATATATATATATATATATATATAATCATATATATATATATCATATATATATATATATATATGTAAATATAAGTCAAATGGGAATATAACTTCCTTAACTATTAGTATGGATATTCTTATTGCAAAGCATTTAGAGAAGTAAGAGCCCTCTGTTTTCTGGATTTTCATATCTTTTACCAATTACAAGTGAGTTAGTTATAAAGGTGAGAAAGATGGTGAATTATGCTTAAAGGAGAAAAAAGTGAAGATATACATTGAAAATCTATAAATTTAGATGAGACATTATGATAAGGTTCTTAAGCAGCAATGAGGAGTGAAATTCTAGAAGAACCAACCAAGCACACAAGAGAGGACAAGGGATCTAACATATTTTTAGGTGACAAATTTATTGATGAGAATTGGCAGTGGAATGTACAGGTTCAGAAGCTGGGAAATGAGAGTTTAATGTCGTGCTTCAGGGTCATTTGTTGTTTCCATTAAAGCCAGAGAGAATAATTCTCACTCCTCTACATTACATGGCTCGTGAATTAGCCTTTTAACATAATTTTTGGTCTTCCAGTAAAATACTGGCTGCACACAGCGAAAATGTGCAAATGATTAACAGTGTCATTGTCACTGAAATCTTAAATGCTTAATGGATGGGTCCTGCTTATCCCTAAAATATCAGCAGGATTAAGGCAGAAGGAAATGCATACCAAGATAAAATTTGAAGTGTTTTATCTTGTTTTGCTTTTCCTATGGCTTCCTCTTTTGGATCCCTAATAAATTTTATTTATCTAATTTACATTATCAAAAGACCCTAAAATACTGGTTGTAATTATTAGTTTTATTGTTGGCATGTGAGTTTTATCGCTGTATTTTTTTCATTTTACTACAGTTTGATTGTTATAAATAATAGGGGGGGGGGAAGGTAAATAATAGGGGGGGAAAAAAAAGGTAGTGCCACACAGAACATGTATTTCATTAACTCTTCTAAGCAACACATTCCTCACTTGGTTGCCCACAAGGGTAGAACTAAATGCAGATTCCCTTCCAGTGGACCCTTTTAAGTCCTGAGTTCTTAAGCTGAATGTTGTCCAAGACTGCAGTAGATCATAGAATTATAGCATCACCAAGGTTGGAAAAGACCTACAAGATCATCCAGTCCAACTGTCCACCTGTCACCAATAGTCTTTTCTAAACCAGGTCCCTTAACACAACATCTAAGCGTTCCCTGACCACCTCCAGAGTCAGTGACTCCACCACCTCCCTGGGCAGCCCCTTCTAGTGCCCGACTATTCTTTTGTAGTATTTCCCGAGATCCAGTCTGAATCTCTCTTGGCACAACTTGAAGCCATTCCCTTAATTACATCATAAGATAGTAAAGAGATAAAAATTTACATTTTCTTGAAAGCAAGTATTTTGAGGCACTGATCTGACATGTTTTAAAGTTTCTTTTGTTTTTAGCCCAGTCAGCACACAACGAGCTGGAGAGTTGAATCTTCATAGCTCAGTCCTGAATTCTGTGCAAGTGTGTGCCCTTATAATGTAGTTTCTTCTCAGAAGGCAGACCAGAGAAAAATGAGCTAGCTGACCTTCAGCCCAGAATGCTTGGAGGTGAACACACAGTCGGTACCTAGGTAGTACTGGAGACAGCTGGAATCCAGCTGTGTTTTTTTATTTGGAATGGTTATTATGTTTGGAGTATCTGGATCTATCTAGACAGAGAAGTCATAACACCATGTTCTGACCAGGAAGCAGAAATGGTGGGAAGGAACGGGGCAGTCCTAAGCACAGTTGGTATTGAAGCCGATCTATGTTAGATATATTGACTAGGGGAATCAGGATTCTTTCTTAGTTGCAAGAATTAACATACATCCCAGGGAAGTCAAATTTCCCATTACAAATGCCTCTCATCCTTTCTGAAGTTATTACCCTACTTTCTCTCTACATATGCAGACATTTTTGTTTGAGGTCAATCCCAGTTTCAGCAAATTGTTCTATGAATATTACAGCATATACAGCCTATAAATATTAATATCTGGACTTTACTGTGATCAAGTTTACATATGTTTTAAAAAAGTGAGAGGGAGAGATCATTGATGAACATTCATGATCAAACCATTGGTACCATTATGATCAGTGGGATAAATCAGTGGGAGATTCTAAAATCTGCCATGTCTAGATTTATCTTGGTGCAAACATATTTCAGAATTAAAACAAATTTTTGTCATTAGTCTTTACTTGGACTTTGTATTTCCCTTTGTTTCTTTCAGTGTTTGCTGTTTACTTTCAAAAGCTGAAAACTTTTGTTGCTACTTAAGTTTTTTGTTATGAATTGCTTCTAGCTCTGTCTTTATTACTTAAATATATTTGGTATTATACTCCACTAAAAGAGATCAGTGGCAGCACGCTCCAGTGATGTAAAACATGATAGTTGTTTGTACTTGAACAAGTCTTGTACATAAGCATTTTTAAGTTGAAGAATGCTGCTATGGTCAGAGTTCACCCTGCGTGTTATAAGAGCTGAAGATAATTCCCAAATTATTGAACCTTTTTCTGTCTCTCTTCATCTTTGTGATCTGTTAACGTTATCATCTTTTTCGACAACATATCTTCATGTGAAGTCTTACCTTTATGTCTGCCTATGCAGTTTATTATTACTATTATTATTATTGTGGGAGTCAAAGGGACATGGCCAACCTCTACTCAGTGGTCTGTGGGGACAGAACAAGGGGAAATGGCCATAAACTGTAACATAGGAAGTTCCGCACCAATATGTGAAGGAACTTCTTCACAGTAAGGCTGACAGAGCACTGGAACAGACTGCCCAGGTAGGTTATGGGTTCTACTTCTCTGGAGATATCCACGACTCAGCTGGACACCTACCTGTGCAGCCTGCTCTAAGGAGCCTGCTTTGCAGGGGTGTTGGACTCTATGATCTCTAGAGGTCCTGTCCAACCCCTACAATTCTCATGATTCTGTGATATCTAGCCTATTAGGAGCTTAATATGCCTTCATACAGTTTGAAAGATTTTCCTGTGTTTTTTGAAGTATAAAAAATTGTAATATTGCCAGCCCGATGAGGCAGCTATATGAAAGGAACTGTATTACAGAATGAACATTTGTATGACTGTTTCAAAAATGTTATCTGTCATTTAGTCCAGTTACTACTACTAGCAATAAATAATGACCACATTTGACAACCAGGCTCCATAATAATATTTTTATAGTTCTTAAATTACCTTTTTTTTAGTCCAACAATTATTCTCTCATCTGGAAAAAGTAGGCTAATACAACTTTTGAAAAGCTATTACCAAGATGAGTGTGTACCCCTATTAAGTAGGATGTGCCACCAGAGACTCACCACTTTGAGTTGGGGTTGCGAAGTGAGGAAGTGTTAGGCTGCATTCTTGAGTTGCAGAACTCTGAGGAAAACCTGTATGCTTCAGGAAAGAGCTTCATTCAGTAGATGGCACGCGTATCACAGATTCTCTGCCAGCATCTTTTGGTGTGATATCTAAAATAAAGCATCTTAAAGTATGTGGAAATAGAGTAAATGTTGGATTTCTTACCGTTTTCAAGTATTTCATTTAGTTGTGAGTTTGCATCTGCTTGAATAACCCGGCAAAGAGTGAGAACCTGCACAGTCATCTGCTTTTTCTAAATTAACATTTCCAGGAAAAAAAAAAATTATCCAGTAGGTCCAATTAAATATATATATATATATATATATATATATATATATATATATATATATATATTTTTTTTTCTGTCTCTTCAAACCTTTATTTCTTTAAGGAACTTGTTTTGCATGTAACCTGGAGTATCGTAGATAAATATTATCTGATAGTAAGAAACTTGTTGTAGTGAATGCAAAACCTGGACCATAGAATCACAGGACGAAAGGGATTTCTAAAGATCACCTATTTCCAACCCTCCCACCAGGAGCAGGAACATATACTGCAATGGGTGCTCTGAAAATAATGCCTCCTATTTTATGTTGGCTTACAATGTCAGAGGTGGGTGTTCATGGTATGGCTGTAGAGACTGAACCTTCCTGCCAATATTCCATTACATTTTGTTGCAGTGAAACAGCAGCAGAGGGGCAGTTTGACAGAATAGAATCTGAAACAGAAGTGTGCATGAAGCAAAGATACATAACTGACTTCCTCCATGCAGAAAAAATGGCACCCATTGGCATTCACTGATGCTTGCTGAATGTTTATTGAGACTAAACAGTGGATGTGAGCACCATGAGATGGCAGGTGGTATGTTTCAGCAGTAGCAACAGCAACCTGAAAGACAAGCCACATTCCAGATGGCCATGCCCAGTTGTTGTACTACAAAATGAAGAGTGTCTCATCCATGCATATCACTGGATTATGACCAGGGAACTGTGTGTGAAGCTGAATATCTGGTTCAGTGAGTCAGAAACAATGGTGGAAGCATTGGAATATTGCTCACATGGGAACAGTAAGAACACCTTATGCAAGTTTGTCAGGACTTACCAAACCTATACGAAGCTGAAGGCGCCAGTTTGCTAGATTGCATCATTACCAGTGATGAGATGTGGTATGACCACTACAAGCTGGAGTCAAAACAACAGTCCATGGAGTGGAGATACGTGATTTACCATCAGAGAAAAAGTGCAAGATGCATTTTTCAGCAGGTAAAGAGATGTGCACTGTCTTTGGGATTAAGAAAGGGGTGATCTTTCTGGATCCTCCTGGAACATGGACAGACCATCCGCTGTCAGCTACATTGTGATGCTGACTAAGCTGAAGGCTCAAACTTTCAGAGTCAAGACAGAGAAGACAAACACCTTTCTCTTGCAATGTGATAATGCCAGGCTCCATGCCAGTTTGAAGACTGTGGAGCATATTGTCAATCTTGGCTGTATTGCCCTACCACACCCACTGTGTATTCTGGATTTGTCACTTTCTGACTTCAAACTGTTTGGGCTGATGAAAGATAGACTGCACGGGCAACATATTGTTAGCAATAACATTATCATGGCTGCTGTGAAACAGCAGGTCACCTTCTCTGGTGCAGATTTTTGAGTGTGGCATGCAAGTTCTTGTTCATTGCTGGCAAAAATGCGTAGCTAATGGTGGTGATTATGTTAAAAAATAGTGTTTTATAGCTGGAATTTGCTTTATCAATTATTTCTATTGTGCTCTTTGTATCTGTTGTAGTTTTTATGGAAATAAATAGGAGGCATTTCTAGATAAACCTGAAGCAGAAAAGGACAATATCATTAGAAGATCTGAGATCCATAAATAAATAAACAAAATTACTTCCATACTCAGAACATCACAGTCATCTGCAGTCAATAAGTTTCACAAATTTTTATCATACAGTGATTTTTCTTCAGTCCTCCAGGGTAACTAAACAGTTAAAAAAAATTCAACAGGGAAATTTGTTACTGGTGTTCTCAAATAAAGCCAAAGAGTGCATGGATCAAAGTGTTTTCCTTTGTTTTCCACTGAAGATTTGGTTCATAATAAATACCATTAAAACCAATAATCCAATTTATATATACAAAGATCATAGGAACAACAGAGCAATATATTTTCATTCTGGATGTCTGTAACTTCCAGAATTATTTTCTCAAATTAGCTTCACTCACTCTTTGGATTTTACCATGAAAAAGAAGTAATGCAGAGGTTTTTATTTCTCTTATATCCATATTTCACTTGAGTAGTTGGGTCTAATAGATTTGTGAAGGAGCATAATGATTTAGATGTGCAGTATCTTTCAGCCAGCTGAAAATTGTGGTGATCTTTATTATGTTTTGTTTTCACAAGAATGTGTGCAATTTCCCTGGTATATGAACACTTTGTTGTGTTTGAGACTAAAACTTTAAAGCATTAGCAGATATGTTTTGATGGGCTGAGTCAAAAGTTCTGGGCCACTGCAGCTCTGTCCTACTAGCATCCAATAAATCCAGTCAAGGATTTTTATATCTCCATTTCTTTCCAAACACAGGTTCAAAAATATTTTTCTTTACCCATTCAAAGGATGTAACACTGTTATGCATGTGGATGTTCATATTCAGGTGAGTAGATACTGTTTTCCACTTGGTATTTAAAGATTAATGTTTGATTTTCTAATGCTGAATGCCTTGAATTGTCTTACTAAAGCAGGTAAATGTTCTCATTCAATTTGTCTATATTTTGGCATACACTCATTTTATTATAATTTCCTTCTATTTACATCACCTCAAGTTTTTAATTCTTAATATTTCTTAATAATTTAGTTTTTTAACACTTGTTGTAAGTAAATAGATACTATACATCTCTATATATGATTTGCAGTACACATACGTAAGAAAGTTGGTAAAGTACTAAGATTTGTGTATGTGTGTTTGTTTTTTTTCCAGTAGATGTTGCATCTCATCTGTTGCATCTTTTGTACTGAATCCTTTGTCTACATGAAGGACTTTTCAGTACCGTCTGAAATTTGATTTATCAAAAATATTATTTATCAAAGATTAAAAAATAGCTGAATACTTATTTTACAGAGGTTAATCAGATTTTTAAAAAACTGTTTGGACTTTACTTTTAGCTTCCAGTGCTTTCAGCTACTGCAAGACAGTTTTTTTGTTTGCTTGTTGTTTTGTTTTCTAGTTGTAATGCAGAACTAACATTTTTTATTTGTATTTGAGATAAAATAGAGAGAAAGTTGGTAATTTAAAATGCTTTTGGTGTTCCTATTTTGCAATACTATTTTAGAGTACAGGGAAAAACACAGGAGAAAAGCTCTGAACAAACTGTGCTGATTTCTTGAAGCAAAGAAAAATTTAACATAAACTTGCATGTAGACAACTATGCAGAAATATTGTTTCAGTTTGTTTTATCCCAGTCATTCATTTAGCTTCAGTATTCAGTATTCAGAAAGGAAAATGAAGTTCTGTCTTTAGAAAGCAAGGGTTGGAGGTTCAGGTGTGTCATTGGCAGAAGTTGTTACATTTCTTTAGTTGTGTCTTCCTGATCAAGATTTGTTGTTAAAAATAAATAGATTGGGGTAGATGGAGGAGTATGATATGCAAACTAATGACTACTTTTCAGTGGTTAATGACTAAGTTTTAGTATTATGGTCCTTGGACTTTCTGGGAGTAGTCATTTTCTGTGATCAGCTCTAAGGAGAATGCGTAGTAATCAAAACAGTATTAGCTGTGGTGTACAGTATTTATGTAGAGAGAATTTCTTAATTTCATCTTAATAACACCTAAGGTGGAAAAGTCCAAAAACTAATGGTCTGAAATAATGCTTCTCAAGGCGCTTTAATACAGTTTTTTTTTAATGTTGATAGATATTCTACAGGAATGTTTACGATGTGTACAGAAGGTGGAAACATGCCTGAAGTTCTTACACTTGAGCACCAAAATGAAGTGAATTCATGATTAGGTTTGTATTTATATGCATTTTGAAAACATGTTGAAATCCTTCCAGTGAGTTAGTTTCTTATTACAAAGCAATGTAAGTGTTGTGTAATAACACATTCTGTCTTCTTTCAGTGTTGTCCTTCCCGCTTCCCCTCCACCCTTCTGCTTCAGCTCACGTGGCTGGACTTTGCACTCATTTACTGATAATACAGGCACAGCCATCTTGTTTGAATACTAGAGGCAGAAATAGAAACAATTCCGTGCTGCAAGGTAAAATGCCTCTCCCACACCCAAATATTTTTTTATATATAGGTTCATTGTAAACTTCGTGTTCATTTGTTGTTGGTGTTCATATTTTTTCACAGATCAAAGCAAATGAATGGAAGTTAGAAATTGCGAGAAGTAATAACATGCAATGATGTCTTTTCCTCATTAGATTAATCTAATGTATTTTACGTAAGAAAGAAAAAAGGAATACTAATGCTGTCTTCTCTTGTATGTAAGGTACTATTTTACATAATGGCTATTATGTATTTATTTATTTATTTTTCCAACAAAATGCACTTTATTGTTAGGTATTGCCATGAAATAGAACATTCCTTGCCTACAGTGAGCTAAAAAGAGAATAAGCTTTACCTGAATTGTGAAAGCATTTTGAATGAAAAATAAAGCAGGTTGCTAACTTAGTAGTACATTTTCTAGCTGTAAGAGTGTGTTTTTTTCTTTCCACTTAAGCTCCGGTTGTTTAAAAAGTAATGTTGGAAGTGTATGTAATTTTGATTACAGACTCTTTCAAGATCCAATGGAAATAAATTGTTAAATAGTTTTGGAAGTGGCTAAGTTTCAAAATAAGCCTGGAGTTTTGAAGTGACCCTGGTTTATGTGCAGTGTAATCTAATCAAATCCCTCTGATTCAAAGGTGGAAAAGTATAAGACTTAACTGGCTTTTTAAATGATATTAAGTAAGGCTGATTTATTCCTTTGTGATCTCACACATATCCAGCCTGTTCACTGAATATAAACAGGGTTACTGAGGAAACAATATCCATAAGGGAACTACTGAGACAGAGAAGATGGCTTGGAATGATAGAGGAAGAGAGCAGGTATGACAGATGTCATAGCTTCTAAATAGACTCTATCTGCCAAGTGTCTACAGAAGGATTCTATTTGGGCACACACCTGAGACAAGGAGGAAAGAAGATGAGAAGGGAATAAGTCAATTTAAACAAAAAATATGTTGAAAGAATGTATGAATCTGACCACATGTATTACTTGCTATGCAGTTTTGTAATGACTCATTAATAACATGGATTCCATACACTTTGTTTTCTCACAAACATATTTTCTGCTTCTGCCCTTAGGGTACTCTCCACCTGGATTTTAGGAAGTGCAAACCTGTATTTGGGTGTTCAGACCCTGTCAGACCAGCAGTTGAGGCTGTTCAAATACCAGGAGAACCACAATAGCCAGTGAGGAAAGCACTGCATACTGCTGCTTGGTGGAAGGCATATTTGGCGGGGACAAAAGTCATGGAGAAGTCAAGCAGAGAGGAACAGCAGCAGCAGGAGTAGTGATGAAGCAGTAGTGGAAACAGCAGCACCTGGACAAGGAGAACTGGACAAATCAAGCAGCTGCATCCAAGAGGTATTCATTCTGGGTCTGTACTGACATCACAGTAGCATTTGTAAGTGGGAAGAGACTTGAAGAAATAAGGACAAATGTTACTGACATTCAAGTGATTAGAATGCTAGAAGAGTTTGTGGGTTGATTTCTTGATTCTGTAAGAGAAAGATTTGAGGAGAAGAATGGAAGAATATCAGTTTAGAGTCAGAAGAAGGATTGGAGGTAGTCAAGACATTTCTGATGAGTCGCCAAGAAATTCTTAACCAGAATTATGCATGACTACAGCACTCTAGGCTGTGAAAATGCAGGTTTGAACTGCTTCAGGTTCGGAATGACACTCATCCTGGATTTTTTGTTTCCTGGGCAAATGTTTGAAATTAAAAGGCCAAGATGTAAAGACTGTTTGTTTTGTTTTGTTTTGTTTTCCTGCCATGCTAAAGAATCAGAATCAGTTGAACAGTCATTTTACAAAGACATCGTAGGACACAGAGCTCAGATAGTTTCTCCTCTGACATTGTCTTAAACTAGCCAGACTGGTATGCAAACTTGTTTTCTTTTAGAATCCCTAGTGTTACAAAATGTATTTAATTAGAAATCAAATCAGTAAACTAGAATGCTACTATTTTTAGGGGGAATGATGTTTATATTCAGCACTGCTGACAAACTGGAAGCTATGAATTAGAAGTTGATGACATAGATTTACATATGTTACGATTAGCTACGTAAGTAGTCCTTTCCAACCTAATGTGTCTATCAATCTATGAATTTATATCAGTTATTATAACCAACAACTGAATATGTTGTCTCTTTTGGCAGTTAACAGTAGCAGTAAATTACTAGTTCTGAGCAATGCACGTCAGACAAAGAATGATATGTTCTTTTTCCACTGATAAGCAGAATACAACCTTTAAGAATATAACTATGTGTCATACCTAAGGGCAAAGAATGAAATAAAAAAATTACTTGCAGACATTCTGATATGATTTAAAAAACACATTATTCATTTCAAACATACTTGAAACATACTCTAGTCCAGGCCGGAAGATAATGAGACCCCTGGAGCTATTACTGAGAAACTGTTCAAATGTTAAAAGAAAGTTAATACTGGTGTACCACAAGAAAATGAAAAAAAAAATCTTATTTGATATACTTTTTCTATTTCTTTATGATCTTGAAATGTCCTAAAAAAATATTCAAGCAAATCTTTTAGCTCTGCTCAATGCAGCAAAGTAATAATATCTCTCAGCTCAAGACAAAAACATAAGGAGTTTGGTTTCACCTTGAAAATTCTAAGCAGATCAGTTTTCTAGGTGTAAAAATAAAAGAGAAGTGACTTAAAAAAAATGCATTATTTTTTAATTTACTATAAAGTATCCCATCAAAAAATTTCAGAGAGTTTTCCAGAGACATGATCATGTCTATCTGCAGAATGAGGACGCATCAGTCCCTGAGTGTTTGTTGTATGACAGAAGTAAATGCATTTCTGAGTGTTATGTGACTAAAGTAAAAAAAAAGCTTTCCTTTTTATTAGAAACTGCAAAGAAACCTGGTTTTCAAGAAGTTGTTAATCTCACCTTTTCTTCATGTGTTTCACTTGTGTAAATGAAGAAAAAGGAAAAAAAAGCTATTATTTTGCATCTTGTGAGCCCCTGCAACATGGACAGCTAGGCACAGAAATTTCCTCTGTTTGTTTACATACATTCTAATACAGCAATGCTCAGTTTGTGCAATGGGACAGATTGAACAGTAAGCAAATGTGAGGATTTGTTACAGTATACTTTTTGCCATCAAAAGACCCATATATGTATATATCTTATATGATAGGTACACCATTGCTCTCTTTTCTCCTACCCTTTACTGGACAGGACAAGCATGTTCATCACCATCATGTGACCAGGATGAGTGTATCTGCCGTGTGTGATGAGAGTCTGGGAGACATGATATCTGGGTCTGTGGGAGGGGGTGTGACTTTTCCATATGAGTTGCCAGACAGTGCCTAGTCACAGCCACAGGCTGGTTCTTCACATGTCAGAACCTATAGTGTTTTATTCTCCTGTGGGAAAGTAATAGATTCTAGCCTGAAAGAAGGTAATAGGCTCTAGAAATGGCTGGCTGGTCACCTACTGCTTTGGTTTCCCAGTGTCTCTGTAGCCCTTAGGCAAGAAGGCAGCAGGGAAGAAGCTGTGAACCACAATCAGACTGCACTCAGAATCAGTCGGTTGGTTGCCTCTGACAACAGCTCCCTTGAAATATCATCTGGATCAGGTAGCAGCAGGGAATGCAATTTCTATTCTGTCAAAAGTCTGTCAGAGATGAGGTTTATTTGTCTGATCACACTTGTGAGTGTAACCTGAATACAGGGCTGGCATGGGGTTGGCTATAGCTAACTTTATTAATAGACTGAATTACCAATATTCCCATACAGCAATTGTTGCTGTTGGATGTAATTGCTCATATCATTTCTTTATATTTTAATTAATAATAATGAAACAGTAGGGTACTTAGGATAGAATATTCATCAGATTACCATCTGGTTTGGAAAGGAAAAATTGTTATGTTCATCCCTTGAAGAAAAATTTTGCAGGTAAAACTCACGAAGAATTGTACCTAGTTCTCAATGGCACTGCACAAAGTAATAAGCTGTTACACTAGTACAGTTGGTAGAACACATTATACTGATGGAAAAGTACATTGGTTGTGTACTACAGAAAGTTTTTTTTTCCTCCTATCGTGTCCTGAGCTCACGAAGACAACCCATTATCAAGTTGGGATACATTTCATACAACTTTATTCCTTTTGTATACACGTAGTCTAAATTAGGTGCTTAGGCTCTCTTTCTTCTCTGGGAAAAGATCATGAACGTCACTTTCAACATTTCATTGTATCAATCTTAAGAAGAATTGAATCATCCTCCTAACATGTTTGTCTCTTCCTATTAATTAGAGAGGATGCCTGGATTATTAACACAGGCTAAATGCATAAGTCTGAGATGAATAAAATTGGGATGGATTGGTTTGCACCATGACTGCCTAGTTGATAAAGGCTATGTAGGCTTTTAGTTTCTTCTTGGATAAAATTACACTGGGTGAATGCAGCCTTTTTTCAGTTGTTGACTCTGACACAATGAGCTGTATTGAGAGTCCTTGAGTGCTGTTGTAATTAAAGCATAAATAACGATAGAGCTGTTTTAAAAATAATAATCTCACATTTTGAGAACAAGTGTATGCAAATACAGTTTCTCTTTTCTTGAAGTGGAACATCCTTTTGGTAACAGCATAGCACACTGTATCATTTTATTGATGTGCTCCTTGTTAGCTTTATGTGGCAAAGAGAAATTAACTCACCGTTTCACAGCAATTTGTGTAGTAAACCACTTTGACTAGAAAATTGGTTTTAGGTAGAGGGAAATGCAATAATATTATGTTATGAAATTGAAAGCTTAGATCTTTACATACTCCAGAGGATGCCATTGAGTAACTCAAAAGAGACAGTTTTTGCCACACAATTTCTTCCTCACTTCCATTTGGCACTTTTGGAAACAGCCATTTCACACATCATCTAGCTCTGGTATGTAATAAGAACCTGACTCAACAGCTTTCAAAAATATTAATTAAGCTAGATATTATGGATGAGTTTAAGCTAAATATTTAAGGAAGTGTCATATTATATTGTTTAATGTAACATTGTTAAGTTCTTGTTCTAACAGGCATATACATAAAAACAGATTTTAATACTAGCATATGTCAACATTTTTGCACATTTCATCATTATTATGTAATATTTATTGAAGTGAGCTGCTATGGATTTCAGAGAGGAAACTTTCTCATCTCTCATACCTTTTCTTTCTATCAAAATCTAATGGTGTTGTATTATACCTTTAAACTAAATACAAAACACTGACCTAAAATCCCTCTGATTGCAAAAACTGAGCAGAGACACATCTTCATATACATCTTAATTATGTGCAATTTCTGAATCTGAAATACTTCTTTTGGCTTTTTAGAAAATTTCTCTGGGAAATTATATGATATTATTAGTACTAATGGTATTGTTAGTATTATTAACAGTTAATCACAATTAATCTATTTTTTTTTATCATTTTAAGTCACTCAGGGTAGTGGGTGTCTGACAGATGGAATGACTACCTGTGTTTCTCCTTTATTTTGCTGCTGACCAGAGCCCACATTCAGAACTAAATTCCTAATGAGTATTTGTCTGACCGAAGGAATGTTGTACATTAATCATGGAACTAATATACATATCTAATTATACAGTTGTTTGAAGTGTTGTTTTTTAAATAAAAACAATGGTATTATATTAAAAAATAAAATCTTTTCTTCCATTCATGATATGATTTATTACAAGGAAAAAAAAGGTTTATTATTTAACAATACTGCTGTTCTGTAATTTTGTTGAGATTAAACTAGTAAATTTTTGAGAGATCATTTTAAAGATACTTAAATTAAACTTAGGTCTGACAGAGACTTTGTGGCTTTGTGTGGATTTGATTCAGACCCAGCAGATCATCATGGTTTGTTCTGTTTTTCTAATCTGATTTTATGTGAATTTTCTGTCTTGCAGTAAGAGTTTCTTTATTACAGTAAGACAACTTTTAATAACTTAAATACACATTTTCATTTACGTACATAATGTTCAAAAAAAAAGAAGCTGAGATTAATTTATTGGTTAGGATGTCATAACTGAATTTTTGCATGGTTTTAGTCTGTTGCAAATGCAAAGTAAAGTTTGTTTATCTAAATGAATTATCATTAGGATCAGGCCCAAAGGATATTGTTGTATGACACAAAGGAGGCAACAGGTAAAACTGTTTTCTAAGAAATATACTTCAAGGGTGAAGTATATTAGGCATTGTCTCCATTATATCTGAAAAGTAGTTTAGAGATAAGTTGTTTACTCAGTTGGGGTGGAGGGGGTACTAGAGAGTTTTGTATTATTACTCTTGTAAAAAATGCACAGGTATGTATTAATCAAGATAAAGTTGAAAAACTAAATCATATAACCAATTATCTTTAGGGGTTGGGGGGGAGAGAAGCCAAGTCTTTGGCTTATGTATGATTTGCCAACATTTTTTATGCAGAAAGCTAGAACTTAAGAGTGTATAATAAATCCATCTGAAATAACAAACAGTGGATAATATCTATGATTTGCTTTATTCAACTGCTTCTTACACATTTGTTTTTATCTTTTTATGATATATTTTAAATATGTATTAGAAACCTAAGTATTTAATTTGAAAATGTGTTAAAAAAGTAGGATATGCATGTATATGGATGCATCTGTCTACATATGCATGTAAATTCACATGCAGTAATTAAATTATTATAGATTAAAACAGCATGTATGAAATCCATATCCTTATATGACTTTCATTGTAAGAAATTGAGCACCTTCTTAAATCTTCCCAATTTAGCATCTACCTTGGGAAGAGAGGAAGTATTATTAGTATCATTAGTCCTTTCTGTACTTTCTGTAGGGAAAGTAAAACAGGAATTGAAAATTGCATTAATGTGTCCTCACCAGTGCAGAGTACAAAGGGACCTGTACTCCCTATTTCTGATACGAGCTAGGATGCCATTGGCCTTCTTGGCCACCTGGGCACACTGCTGGCTCATGTTCAGCTGAGCATCAACCTACACCCTCTGGTCTTTTTTCTCTGCACAGTCTGAGATACTGAACGCCTTCTTTGCTTCTGTCTTCACTGTGGGAACTCCCCCTTGAGAATCCTGGCCGGTGGGGGTGAGAGAGTCTGGGGAATGGAAGGCTCCCCTTTGGTGGGGGAGGAGATGGTCCAAGAGTGTCAGTGCAACATTAACGTACATAAGTTCATTGGCCCTGATGGGACACATCCACATGTGCTGAGGAAGTTGGCAGGGGTGACTGCTGAACTGCTCTTTATTATCTTTGAGAGGTCTTGGAGAATGGGAGTCTGAAGACTGAATTATAGCCAGTGTTACTCCAGTCTTCAAAAAGGGCAAGAAGGAGGATCTGGGGAACTACAGGACAATCAGCCTCACCTCCATACCTGGAAGGGTGATGGAATATTTTGTTCTGGATGCCGCCTCCAGGCAATTGGAAGAAATGAGAGTTATCAGGAGTAGTCAACCTGGGTTCACCAGGGGGAGATTGTGCTTGACCAGCATGGTGGCTTTCTATGATGACATTGCTGGCTTGGTGGAGTGGGGAGAGCAGTGAATGTAGTCTACCTTGTTTTCAGCAAGACATTTGACACTGTCTCCCACAGCATCCTTACAACAAAGTTGAGGTGTGGAATAGATGAGTGGACAGTGTGGTGGTTTGAGGTATGGCTGACTGGCAGAGCTCAGAGGGTTGTGATCAATGGCACAGTGTCCAGTTGAAGGCTTGTACTTAGCTGTGTTCCTCAGAGGTTGGAGCTAGGTCCAGTCCTCTTCAACATCTTCATCAGTGACCTTGATGAGGGGATAAAGTCCACCCTCAGCAAGTTTGCTGACGATATAAAGCTGGGAGGAATGGCTGACATGCCAGAAGGCTGTGCTGCCATTCAGTGAGACCTGGATGGGCTGGAGAGTTAGGCAGAAAGGAACCAGATGGGGTTTAACGAGCAAGTGTAGTTTTGTGCCTAAGGAGGAATAACCGCATGCACCTGTATACAGGTTGGGGGATGACCTGCTGGGAAGGAACTCTGAGGAGAGGGACCTGGTTGTCCTGGTGGATGGTAGGTTGGCCATGAGCCAGCAGTGTGCCCTTGTGGCCAAGATGGCCAATGGGATCCTGGGGTGCATTAAAAAAAGTATGGCCAGCAGGTTGAGGGTGGTGATCCTCCCCCTCTACTCTTCCCTGGTGAGGCCTCACATGGAGTATTGTGTCCAGTTCTGGGCTCCCTCGTACAAAAATGACAGGGATCTCCTGGAGTGAGTTCAGTGGAGGGTCACAAAGATGATAAGGGGCATGGAACATCTCTCTTATGAGGAAAGGCTGAGAGACCTGGGTCTGTTCAGCCTTGAGAAAAGAAGACTCAGGGGATCTGTTCCACATCTATGAATATCTAAGGAGCGGGAGGCAAAGGGCAAGGGGACAAGGTTGGACTCTTCTCTGCAGTGTGTGGTGATAGGACAAGGGTAAACAGTCGCAAACAGGTGCATAGGAAGTCCCTTGTCCACGTCATCAATAAAAACACTAAACAGGACAGGCCCAAGTACTGACCCCTGGGAAACACCACTCATTACTGGTCAAGTCTTACCTGTGGAGTCTCTTATTTCCAACTATTTTGCTTCAACTTCCTTAATCATAGCTTCTCAGCCTTTTAATCCCACACAGTCCCAGCTCTCTCATCCTTTTTCCTCTGCCTGACCACTATCAAACTATCACTTTACATTTATTAAACCCTTGTACTATTTTTCCTCATTTCTACTACTACTCTCATTTCAGCTTGGTTTCTAATTTCCTTCCTTGATTTTTATTCAAGTCAGAACAAGTTCTACCAGTTGTGACTACTGTGTGTTTATGGATACTTGTGCCCACCACACCTCACTGATTTATGAATTGATCTCCCTTGATGTTTAGTCCCTTTCTACAAGCTCTTCCAGTTCTGGATTCTTTATGTTCTTTCCAGTTGCTTTCAATCTACTGTAATTCACTGATTTAAAGCTTTTTCTTTCTTGACCTGCTGTCCCCATCCTCTCTGGAAATTTGTTTTTCTAGTTCTTTTTCCTATTCTTTCTCTTTCAAATTTCTATCTCAGTAGAACTTGCTAGGTGTCATTCATTTTCCTTTTTGTCCCAGCATCATCAGGTGTCCAGGTGGGACTCCTACCTCATCTGTGTTTGAAAAAGGTTGCCAGAATCACCAGGAACAAAAGAAAAAAAGTCTATGTTCTCTTGTGACGAAATACTTGGCACAGCCCATCAAAGTGTAGAGGTACTCAAGTTTAGCCAGAGCATAGTCAGTTTAAGCAGAGCTTTGACAAATCCCTGTATAGGTAAAGTAGTATTCATAGCATGCACATCTACTATGGTGTTATAAAAGAATATAATTCAATGTAGCATTGTGTACATTACATTACTCTTCCTGATTCAATTTGGATAAAGCATAAGCTATTTTTATAGAACATTATAATATGTAAAAAAATGTGTTTACACAATTTTGCTATAGGTCATGATATCTGTGAACCTTTTTTCTTAAATATTCCTTTCAATAATTTTGCAGTGCGTATTTTTATGTCCTTTGCCAAGATATGTTATTCTGTCTAAAAAGAGCATTTTCCTTTGTTGAAGAAATATTCATTCAGCTCAGTAGCAGAATTGATGAACCTTTTTCTGCAATGTATATTTGAAATTTTGATTCTAAATTATTTCAGTTCCTGTGTTCCTAAAGTCATATTTATATCTCAGGAAAAAAAAAAATACTGCAATTTAATATCATGATTTATTTCTCTGTAGTGAATCTATGTATACAAAAGTACTGTCACTGAGTTTCTAATGGCCTGTTTGTTTTTAAATATATAATACATAAATATGTGGGAAAGAAAATATATGAAAAATCTCTGAAGAAAAAGAAAGCAAACAAAAATTGACTATCTAATTTTTATCTGCCACTGTAGAATTGAGGGGAACAGTAAGATTACAATAAATTATTATTTTTTTAAAGGTCTTTATCTCTTACGTTTTCCTCTTGTTTTTATACACCAGGAGGAAGATGGGATTCCTCTTATTTCTAACAGTTTTCCAGTCTGCCATAAATATTGTCAATACCTACAGAGTTTCTAATCCCAGTATTGTTTTACTGATAGCTGACGATCTTGGTATTGGAGACCTGGGATGTTATGGGAACAGAACTTTAAGGTATAATTATATGTTTGGGGGAGTTACAGCTTTATGATTAACATTTTCAATGGATTTGTAAATTAAGAACAAATGAAAACAAAAACAAAAAAGAGAAATTGTATGATGTTCTTTATACATTACAAAAGTAATAACCTTTCCATGGAATAGAATATTCAACCTTATATTTATTACGTCGGACTTAGCTGGTGTATTTATTCTGACAAAAAGTTGCATCAGCAGTGGAGCAACCAACTGTGATGAGCAAGCCATTCTCCACCACACTGATCATGGCTTGAGATAAGGACAAGGAGATCATTCACCAAATACCATCGCAGACAATATAGACTCCATGTAAAATAGATTAATCTAATTTTTGGCCAGCTACTAACAGATTAGAAGATATTGTCTTTCCCAAACTGATCCCCATGTGCTTCCCATGGGCAGCTGCTCCCCCAGCCCTCCTGCCCCACTGTTGCCTCTCTCCAGGGGCTGCAGCTCTGACCCGGGCCACTCGTGCAGGAGTACTCACGAGCCATGCCTCCTCCAGGCCTCAGCCACCACTGCCCCACAGACCTTGGCCACTGCCACCCCATGGTCTCCTCCATGGCTGTACAGGGAGATCTCCTCTGCATGGTGCCTGTGGAGTGCTCCTTCCTGCAGCTTTCGTCGGCTGCAGGGAGCTGCTGCTCCAGCCTGAAGCACTTCCTGCACTCCTGCTGCTCTGACCTTCGTGCCTGCAGGGCTGCTTCTCTTGTATTTCTCACATCTGAGAATCAGAACAGCTCAAATAACTATATTCTATGATGTGATAGTTCAGAATAACATCTGTGGAGTATGAAAAAATTGCTTGTTACCATAGATGGTGTCATCATATATGACATTGCAGATAGCAAAAAAATCTATTGGAAAATAAATATTTCTGACTAAATTCAAACCTTTATGTGGAACTACTGTTTCTTGCATAGGTTAGTGACCTACCAGAACATGCATTTCATTTTCAGTTTTCTCTCTGTAGAACTTGAGGACACGGGATTTAGTCCCGCAGCAGACAACTTCTGCATGATGACAGGTCACAGACAAGGTTCCCAAGCAGATATGGAAGATCTGATGTGCTCCTGTATCTAATATTACAGGCATAAACTGTGAAATTAATAATACAGATTCTTATATAAAACCTTGATTTTAAAATGACCATTTTAATATAATCCTATCTCTGTGTTCTTTTTCATTTTTTAATTATCTTTTGCTTTTTTTTTCCTAGAACACCTAATATTGACAGGCTAGCAAAGGAAGGAGTGACACTTACTCAACATATAGCAGCATCACCACTGTGTACTCCAAGCAGGGCAGCTTTCCTGACAGGGAGATATCCTATCAGATCAGGTAAAATGCAAATATTTTACTTACATATATATTTTACTCCCAATAAATGGTGTGCATTTTTGCCCTGCCTTTTCCTCATATCTTTACCAGGTTAGGTACTCATTTCAGTGACTAATCAAACTTAGGAGAGCTGGGCAACATTTGAAATCTTCTGTATATGGTAAATTTTTTCACTGCTGAAGAGTTCACACAAGATAAAGCTTTTTATTAAGAAAATTGTTTTTAAAAACATTGAGAGGAGATTGGACTATGGTTGTTCAATGGCAGGAACAGCCAAATTCCATTGACTTCCTTCACTGTCCAAAAACTGTGAGCAGTTTGCCTCTTCAGTTGTATTCAGGCTTCTGCTAGGGTGTTGGTGGCAACCTTAGCACTGTGCATCACAGAGATGCACCAAAGAAAATGCAAAGGAAGAAGCCATATTCTCCTGCTGGAATAATTTTATTTCTGTGAAACTTTCTGGTTTGGATGATTTTTTTTTGTTTGTTAAGATATTCCAGCCATCCTGAAAACCAAGAATGGAGAAAAATCTCCCTTTGTTCTAAGTGGTTTTTTTTCATATCTTGCCATGCAGTGGTAAGTATCCTGTGAATGCATGTAACTTTTTTTAATTTTAAATCTGAGGCATTGTGGAACCTGTTTATTTTAGTGTGGTAAGAATGATCCCCTCTGTGGTTAGGCATGCAATTTTAACATTCTCTCAACATAATTTTTAGCAGGGATCATTATACATTAATCAGATCACTTGTTCATTAGTGATAAAACATCCTGTCCTTGCTTCTGGGAGTGAAAGCAAAGCAAGACTCTGGAGCCTACTTGATACATTCGTGTTCATTCAAATCATGTAGCAAGCTTCTGCAAAAGTGCCAGCTAACATAACTTGCTAAATTTTCCATTATATTCAGCTGCAAAGGAAAATTTTATGTACCTGTTACAGTTATATTGCTATTAGTATTTACTGCAGGCAAAGCCATAGGTCATTTTTTACTGTAGTCCTTGTTCTTCAGAAAAATAAGCATTTGAACTGATTTTTGTTCTCAGTTACATGTAATAATTTCCACGTATGAGCAAAAATTGAACTTTGTCTTATTTAAATTACGAAAATGCTAAGTATGGACTAGTCCCAAATATCAGTGAAGAATTAGTACAAAATTATTGCAGAGAATGCTAGAATCAGTTTGGAAAAATAAAAATAAAAAAAGTAATATAAAACTCCTAGAGCTACAGATAAATATTCGAAAATTTAGTATTTGATTAGACAAAAACTCAGAGATAGATAGCAACAATAAAAACAACATAGTTTTATAATTTGTTTCTGATAACTTAAAGGAATTATATGGATTTCAGTTATGAGAAATAAAAGTACACCTTGAAATGAACTATGGATGTGTATAGATAACTAAAACCGCTTAAACCATTAATCACTAAAACTGACGTTGCTGTGCAAGGTGAAAAGCTGAAGTCAGCATTTGAAAGACAAGGAGATCTCTTTAATAAACTGGTCTAACAAGTCTTTTTCTCTTCTAACCACAATAGATACCTGAGGGAACATTCCAGTTGTCTAGATCAATCATGTAAATTTGGCACTGCAATCTTCCAAGTTGCATAATTCAAGCTTCCTGAAAATACACCTGCACAGATTTGCATAGATATCCTGTGTTCTGTCTGTCTGTACTCTAAGCCAACTCTCATCTGGAATCCTAGTGATCTAATTTTAATGAACCTGAGTTCTCTAGTTCATCATCCTGAGAGTAGTTTATAAGCTCAAGATAGTGTTTTCAGACTCTCAGTGTATGGAAATTACTATGCCTTATTTAGATGTTGTCTTACTAGCTGAAGCCTGATGCTGCTTTGATGCACTCAGACTGACAGTCATGTGTGTTCATGCAATTGGAGCACTAACCCTTTCCCACCAAAGCTTAGTGCCCTAGACACACTTTCTAAAGTCAGTCTCTCTTGGTCTTTTTGGACCTCGTGATGTTTATATACCTAGCTGAAAAACTGCCTTCTTTCAAATAACCGTAAAGTCATGTAGAGAGCCACATATGAGGAAAGTGGAAGTTTTGGGAGAAGAACTTGGGAATTTTCCTCAACTCCATGTCTTCTCCATGTCCAAGAAAAATAAAATACGCACGCTCAACTTCTTCCAGTTATGCCATATCGTAGAATACCTGCAAAAAGGCTTGCGGCTCATTATGTAATGGTTGACCCCACATTCATCGCAACAGAATTTTCATTTTCTCCACTTACCATTTTCTGGTAAAAAATACAAGAAAAAGATCAACAAAATGGATGACAGTATCTGCCACTTGTATTTCATTGTGACTGCTGGTAATACATAATTTATGTGACACTACTTCAAGAAAAAATGCAAGTTCAGAAATAATGAATGAAAATTGTTTTACTGTTATCTAGGTCTCACTCTTTCTCACTGTATTTAGGAATGGCTGCTTTTTCACGAGTTGGTGTCTTTTTATTTTCCGCTTCTTCTGGGGGACTTCCTTCTGAAGAAATAACATTTTCCAAACTCCTGAAGCAGAGAGGTTATGCAACAGCTCTAATAGGTAAGATTGCATAAACATATAGCACTTTTCATTCTTTTGAATAAAAAAACCTTAGATTTCTATGTAGAGTATTAAGGGTCTGTATTAATGGTCTCCAGAGCATAATAATGAATTTATTTTCCAACACAAAGCTGAGCACGTTCCCATGCATATGTGAAACACTTAAGTATGTCTAATTCTCTTGTGTAATTTTATTTTCATTTGCAAGGTACAAAATTAACATGGTGAACAGACTAGAAATCAGTCAGAGTCTTGAAAACTTTTCCATATAAATAAAGTGTATTTCAAAATAAGTAGAGACGATGAAGGGTTCCAGAGTCTAAGTCAGCACAGTGGTACATTTCATTTCATCAGTTTTTGTATTTTCATAGTACATAGTGTTGTACCTGGACTGTCTGGATTTTCTTCTTAGTCACATATTGAAAATCTAAAGATATGCTAGATATTTAATAAAAAAACATGTTTCTCTTGTATTATAAGGAAAATTCATACAACTAAATTAAGCGTAATATCCACTGATGACTAAGGATCTTTCAGTGGTAAAAGAAATCCCACTAAATTAGCATTAATCACAATTAGTGTTACAAAGGTTCACATCTAAATACTGTGAAATATTTTTTCCTAGTTTTGCACCTAATTTATTCCACATTGATTACATTTTAGCTTAGTTTTATGAAATAGAACTAATCTTCTACACAACACTTTTCTCACTTTTCTTCCCTGGAATTTTGAGGAAAGTTGTTAAGAGAGCATCATGCAGGAATTTTACTATGTTCATTTGGAAAATGGATGCATCCAATTTCATTTTGAAGCCTGAATAATAGAAGCTTATAATTTGGGAATTATTTTTTGTTTAAAAATATGACTTTAGCAAGGTTTTATCGCTAATTCATTCAACTTGTTAAAAATATCTGTATTATGCAGATCATTAACTACTGATGTTCCTAACTTTAAAAGTCCCTTTATCTATACATTAGTCTTAGATAGTATAAAATATCTTCATGTCCTGCCAGACTGAAAACAGAATAACAGGAGATATCGAGATATGTATTTAGAGCAGGTATATTTGAACCATGGTAGAAAAAAACATTAATAATTTACCACGTTCATCTTGGAGTTAACTCCATATTCAATTAAAGAAGGCTGCAAAAAAAAAAAAAAGTCATTCTTATGTTTGTGACAAGCACTGTAATACAAAACATTTTTTTGGAGCTGACCTAGTTAATGTTCTTTTTTTAACTGTTTTCACTGCAACATGACAGCTTGCCACTTAGATCTCCAGAAGTTATCTCCATGAGGCTTAATGAACAATTCTTCCAAGCAGCCTGAATGATAGCTATGAAACCATAAGATGTAATATTATCATACCCTTAGAGTATAATGAAGGCTTCCAAAAAATCAAGAACAGTATTAAAATTATGGATAAGCATATGTAAATGACAGAAAGGAAAATTATGTAGACTTAAAGACAAGATAGACAGACTGATTCCCAACCAGTCTATTTTCTGTCTCTGCTAGTATTTTTATCACATCATGCTGTTCTAGGTTAGGGAATCGGGAATCTTGGCTTGGTTCAGTCTAACTCAGCATTTCCCAAACAATTAATTGCCAAATTCTGCTCCTGTGATGGACTGGCATAAGGATACTTTGAAGCTTTTCTGTTTTTCAGACCTTTACTAACACTTCTTTTTTTTCACCAAGTTTCTCTACCCTTTATTCTCTAAGGACATTTTTTCCCTCTCTAAATGCATTTTCTTATCTCTTTGTATTTTCATATGTGCTTCCCCTTGCATGATACATCCTTGGATATATTTTAGCTGTAAATCTTTTGTAACTTTTTAGCCTCATTGCTTTTACCCTGTGGCACAAAGAAGGTGACATCCAATAGATCTGTCAGGTGGAGACTAATTAATAAGATCTGCAATAAAAATAAAAAATATAAATAAATAAAAGTTTAGATTCACTGAATCTCTAATATTTCATCAGTTAAAGATTGTAGATAATAGCAAAAAATGTTGCTATCTTGTGGGAGATAAGTGCTCTAAAAAATCTGCTGTGTGTAGATCAGTATTGTTTTGACTGCTGCTGTAAATACACTGATGCTGTTTTTTCCTACAGCTGTACTCAATTACACTTTACTGAAAGACAACTTTCCCATATGACTGTTATTCAGCGTGTTGTGTAGCATCCAAAGAGGTTTAAAATACACTTATGTAGATTATTTCCAAATTTAAAAATACTAATTTATAAAGTTAATAAATAACTTTTTATATAATTTGTACCAGAATGATATGTTGCAATATTTGAACACATTGTTACAGTAGTGAGAAATAAGAGACTGGCTGAGTCTATGTAGTGAAATTAATGGAACAGTTTTTAACAGAACAGTTTAAAATCTTCCTATATTAATAATATATGCACAAGTACTTAATATTATCATTATTGCTATGTATTTCATATAAATGAACATTTTATGAACACATAAAATATTTTTATTTGCTTCTTGGTCTGCATCGTATATCTTACCTTTTATCTGTGGATCAGAAGATGATACGAAGAAAATACGTCAACATATACAATTCAACCTTCAGATTGCATTTTTTTTCAGCTGCCTGAGGGAAAAGTAGAGGAAAACTTGGATTGCTTCAGCCTAGCCAGCATTCAGAGTCCTGAAATCTGAGTTCCAAATGATTGCTTTTAGCTGTAAATTACTTCCTTCACTCATCCACTTGTCTTTCATTGCATTGCTTTTGATTTCCAGAAATTATAGTTGTCACAGAAGGACAATGAAAAAAACCTAGGTCTCAAACTACCAAGGAACTTGTCATGTGCAATTAACTGCATAAATTTAACTCAGAAGTTTGGTAGAATCTGCTGAAATTTGTATGAAACTTGCCTGGTCCAAGCTATGTAGCTTGACTTTAGCAAAAAGGAGGGAAGGAATGATAGAGAAGTTAAAGAAGCAGAAATAATAATAATTAATAAATAAAACAATACTGTAAACCCAACCATCTCTTACTTTTTCAGAATAGTGCAAGCGCTATCAAAAAACTCTGCTTCATCAGCCATTTAAAAATGGCAATTTTGTCCTTCAGTCACAGCTGGTATATTATGAACCAGTGCTGTTCCTTTGCCTAGATAGCTTGCTCTCTGCTATGTATGTTTTAAGTTGCTTCAAACAAATATTTTCTGAACTCCAGGTTCATCTTGATGGTAGAAGGATATGCTGAGCTTGCTAGAAAGCTCTAGGTTAGTTTTCACCTGTCTTTAATTTGTTGCATGATTCTTCTGTTCTGGCTTGCCATGTCTAGTTTTATTGCTCCAGTTTAAACAATTGGATTTATTTATCATAATCACCTTGAAAATATATTTGATTTATTTGAGTTTCTATCATATATTTTTAATCTATACATAGGCACTTTGATTTTGACAAATAAAAGCAGGAAATTAAATATTTTAAAAGATGTTTTTGTATATTTGTGATTATAAGCCTCTATTTCAGTTATCCGACTTTATGAGGATACTGAATTTGCTACTTATTGGGCTTAAAAATTATTTCTCAAAGATAGAAAATTGAAACACTTATTTTCAAAAATCTGTTCCTTTGGTCACTGGCAATGAAATTCAGAGTTCTAGTCTTAGATAATCCTTTATGGTACCATCTCTATTGTCTGAAAATTCAGTAAAACTTTGCTGGTTTTAGTCACAGTGTTTCCTGGGCCAAGTAAAATCATGCACTATGGACATCCTGTCCATAAAAAGCAGTGCATCAGTACATCTGATTAGGTTAAGGAGCATGTCTTCATAAAAACTGGTAACACTCTTCTTGATGTGAGGAGAGAAAGCTATAGAAGGCCTTAGTTTCACTGTCTTGTTAAACATACCTGAAAATGCTTTTCTACCTGCTTCTTTAATACACAGAAGATATTTCTAATCAAAGACCATCTAGATATGTAGGAGACCTGGAACATTCAATTAAACTAAAGATTAATATGGTATTTTCCTCCTCTTCTGCTAGTGGATGAACCTCAGCAAACGTTCCCATTTCATGCCTTAGTTTTGCTGTTTAAGAAGGAGAAGTAATGATGCTAAACCTACTTGCCATGTATTGTTTCAAAACATCAGAACTGATCCTCATCTTCATGCTCTTTCATACTGCAGTCCCCTCATTTGTTACTTCCAAAGGTGGACAGTGCTCAGGACTGCCTGCAATCAGGATTCTTTCTTGCAGATATGTAAGGACTTTTCCTGGGATGTTTAGTGAAAAGGAATATTTCCATATTTGGTTTATTCTTTTAAGTATTTTCTACTAAGTGTACCCAGAAATATTTACAACAAAATATTTCAGATTTCCTTGGGCTAGGTTTGGCCCAGCAATATAAAATGCCATTTACTTTATTTTATTAAATAATATTTATTTATCACTGATAAGTTTTGTCAAATGTTCAGTATTTTGTTTCTGATATCAAAGAGCATTGCTCTAATGATAATGTATGGTTAGAGACTGAAGTGAATTTGAAGTTTTCTTAATTTTGCATTAGAGTTTAAATAAAAGCTACCAAGTGGTTGGATCCTTTGTGCTAAGGAATGCATAAGAATATGATAATGGATTATCCTTGAGACGTAGAATGAATTATCTAAATACTTTAATTAGCACAGATTATATCACTATAATGCAAATCAGATTCACTCTTCCCACTATTTCCTTGTGTCTGTGTCCAACATTACTGCAGAAATAGAATAATTTCCTACTCAAACAAACTTCTGTGAGATGTAGCATTTGGTGGCAATTCACTAGCTACAAGTTATTTTTCATAGATCCATTTGTAATACACATACATAAATATATATATATATATAGTGAGGGATAATGCAATTTCAGAGACTTGGGAATTATTTAAATAAAAAATGCTTTGGTAATTTCATTATTCTTTTTATTTCCTATTCATGTCTTTCTTTTTTTTTTTTTTTTAAGTAGTCAAATGTGACTGATTTGCCAGATAAGGTACTTCATAATCGCATTCTTTCTTCCTCAGAAAGCAGCAGCCACTACAGAACAGTGTTATTTTTATTCTATTACTTAACTACAGATGCACAAATGCTTCATTTTCAAAGCTCAATATGTTAGAGCACTGTTGCTCTTCAGTGACCTGCTAGCCCACTCAGAATTTAATGGTCTCCATCAAGAGTAATACCAAACTATTTCCAGCTAAAAAGGAATGGATATGAAAGAAATTGTTTGATGAATGTGTAAAGAAAGCTATGTAGAAAATAGGGATCCATACAATAAATACTGGGGCAGGGAAAGGGGCAGTACAGTCAGGTAGTGACAGTTTCATATTTGGAATAGCTCACAATGTAAGTTTGATTATTTAACTACAGAAATACTCCCTGTTCTCCTCTCTCTGTAGGAAAGTGGCATCTTGGGATGAACTGTGAAAGCAATAATGACTTCTGTCACCACCCCCTCAGTCATGGATTTGATTACTTTTATGGGCTTACTGTGACCAACCTTAGAGACTGCAAGCCTGGCCAAGGCAGCGTGTTTTTAAAAGGGGTCCAGAGGTACCTTGTCATCCTAATCCAAATCCTTGGAGTCACTGTGATCTCATTGGCAATAGTGCATTATATTGGCCTCTTCAAAGTACCTTTCCAAGCATTGGGCTTCTGTCTGTTAATAACCTTTATTTCACTTGCAGTTTTGATTTTTTTCTTTTATCATTTTCGACATCTGAACTGCTTTTTAATGAGGGACCATCAGATAATCCAGCAGCCACTATCCTATGAGAATCTTACTCAGAGATTGACAACAGAAGCTGTGCGGTTCATAGAAAGGTAGGTTTCTAGCTGTGGCTTGATTTAATGATGGCAATTTACAATGACATTGCTTCCAAAAAAGCAGAATATTATCACTTTTTTCTTTAAACCTTAACTAAAGTTAATCACTGTAAAGTGACTGTTTTACTGTTTAGAATATGTATGTATAGAGAAAAGTCACCACTTTCTACTTTGTCTTGATTGCTATAATTTTTAACTTTCTTTCTGCCATCTTTGTTGTTATTTTCTCAATAAAAATTACAAACATTTTACATTTAGGTAAATAAACAGAATAAACATATTTAATGTATATATATTAAACATCTAACATTTTTAAGACTTATATAAATTGGAATTTTCAGATAATCAAAAATATAAAAAGTATTTTGTAATGTGACTTAGTTGAAAGCGAAATGCAGAGTTGAAATTGAAAAGTTTTCTCGATTGAGAATTTTCTCTTCGTCATTGTTTGGTGCATCCATTAAATGATGAAAACTGTACCAAGTAGTAACTATGTATACATTCACATGGTATTATTTCTGATTGCAGACTTAATCCAAGGAATCAAGGGCAAATTTTTATAAACATAATGACTGGATGTGGTAGTCAGCGATATTGTTAGCTAGAAAAAATGCCTATCTAAAATCTTGATCTCCTACTGAAATTTTTCTGTCATTTCAGTAATTCTAAATATTTGATTTGGCTAACACTACTCATAGTAACAAACGAAAATGTCATATAAATAACTCTCATCAGTAAATAAAATTAAACTAAAGCATCATTATTTCCTCTTGTTAATGGTGATAGATAAATATACTTTCTGATTTTGATTCTACCTAGTTTAACAGTGTAATACTTGTTTATTATAAATTCACACAAGAACACATGCACACACCTTTGGACATTTTTGAGAGTTCATTAGCTTAGTGACCAAGCTTTGATAGTTCAAAATGTCTCTTGACCAGACTAACTATATGTAGAGAGATTCTCTTTTTTGTATATTATTTTGCTGCAGTAATTCATGGTGTTTTGGACATCTCTGAATTATACATTGCTTTCAATGTACTGTCAATAAAATGATAGCTTTAAAACAGGTGACTTCAAGATTGAGAGTGAATGCTAGAAAACTGGTAACTATTTATTCTTATAGTGCAGACAGTGTAACTTCGTCAACATTTAAAGCTGGCTAAACAAAATATCATCTGTATAAGCACAGCCCTGTTGACTCAGCTGGAGATTGAGGCTTTACATCAGCTAGCGCTTGGCCCCAGTCCTCAGAATCATTTCCAGACAACAGTTATGTAAAATTGAAGTGAAGGTTAATAGCATATATTGGTAATTTACAATAAACTTCATTACAGGAATTCTGCAATTATATTGAGAATTATAACCCAGACAATTTAGAGTCAATGCTAAATTAAAAAAATACCCAAACATATTAAGGTACTGAAAAGCCATTAAGGCACCCAAGCAATCTTAATTGTGCCCTGTAGTGATTTCATATGTAAGTATATAGCCATAAAACTTGCTCCTAGGGAAAAAGAGTCATTAGATTAATATACACTGGACTGATCTGCCCCATATAATATTGCGAGCAACAAAATCAATATTTGCTTTGACGCTCTGGTTCTGACATTATGTAGTTCATACCTGTCAACTTCAGTGCATACACAGACTATTGCTTTTGTGACTTACCTTCTGACTTTGGCCATTTGTAGAGGAATGACAGTCAAGAAGCAAACAAGTTTAAACAGTGGACAGACACCTGTCAATCAAAAACTAAGAACTGCTTGGTTTTTGGAAGCCATAGTTGCTTTGCAGGATTCTTGTGGTTGTACTTTTATCAGTGAGAAACTTTCCTTTAGCCACACAAGTGACTCAGTACTTGATTTATTACACAGGTCTTATTTTGTTTCAGTAAGCAGCAGACTTAGTCCTGTATAGCAGTAATCCATGAGCACAAGTATACCAGGGTTCGAATAATTGTGAATTTGAAGAATTTATCTTTGAACTTCACTGATTCTTAATATATTCTCTCTTCCAAATGAAAGTCATTTAACTTGTCTATTATCATTACAATGTATATATGATGAAGTTCCAATCTTTAGCAGCAGTGATACTTCCTTTCTAGAATTTTAATTTTACAAATATATATATATAGTTATGTGCATTACAGAGACAACACACAACATAAAATAGATATTTTATCTATGTAAGTTTATTATACCTATTACCTGTATAAACTTCGTAAGTTTTTCAGAGTTCAGGCAATGGAGTTTCATGATATTATTTTCTTTTCTAATAATTTCTATCATACTGTCAGTTTTATGACTTCTTTGTATGTATATATGTATTCATCAGTTTTGATGAAATCACAGAAGAATATATACAATTGCATGTGACAGATCTGAAGTGTGCAAACAAATACAAATTTAATTGCTCACTCTAATTGTAAGTGGGTGGGTCAGCTCACTCTGTGGTAATTCTAATTTTACTTTTCCCCAAGAGCAAGCGCATGTACATATTTTAAACATATCAGAACACTTTCTAGACATTACAGTAAATCTGAAAGTCAAATGGATGCTAATTATTTCATTTTAAGTTCAATGTGGTTGTCACTCATGTCTCTTCAACATATCTTTTAATAGACATCCAGCTGCACAGACCATCCAAGTTAGAAAATGTCAGACCTTTTTTTAACATCTTATTAACCAGTAAATGTACCACTCTTATGTTACAGAATCTCTCTCTTAACAAATTCAGATAGCTGATGAAAATTAACAATATTTTGTTTTTAAAGCAAAGATGATACTGAGAAATTTTCACACAGATTTTTTTCCAGTCATAGAGTATATAGCCATAATGTTCAAAATTTGTGATAACTGTTAATTTTTTTTTCACTTATCTATCCTATTTCAACACTTGAAAGACTTTCACATATCTAGATTTATTTTCATCTACTCTAGCAGACTAATTTGGAATTTTTCCATATTTCTCTAGGTGTTAATATTAGACAGTTGGTGTGGTGTACTGAAGTTAGAGTTCTGAAATCTACCAAATTTTAACAAAGCACAGCTTTTGTGTAACTCAGAAGAGATGAAACACAAGAAAGACATGGAGCTATTGGAGCAGTTCCAGAGAAGGGCAGTGAAGATTATCAGAGGGCTGAAGAACCTCTCCTTTGAAGAAAAACTGAGGGAGTTGAGCTTGTTCAGCTTTGAGATCAGAAAGCTCCAGGAAGACCTCACTGTTACTTTCCAGTACTTCAAAGGAGCTTATAAACAAGATGGAAAGTGACTTTCTACATGGTCTGATAGTGATAGGGCAAAAGAGAATGTTTTTAAACAAAAAGAGATGAGATTTAGATTAGATGTTCAAAGCAAAGTTTTATTCAGAGGGTGGTGAGGCACAAGCACAAGCTGACCGAAGAAACTTTGAATGCTCAATCCCTAGAGATGTTCAAGGCCAGGTTAGATGGGGCACTGAGCAGTCTGATCTGGGTAGCAACCCTGCCCATAGCAGGGGGAGTGAAAATGGATTAATGTTAAGGTCCCTTCCAATCCAAAGCCATTCACCCTGTGATTTTCAGGTAAAGCTAGGTATGTCTTCTTTCATAGTCAACTGCTGTGAATGCTTTCACCATTATAGGATCTCGAGCTTAAAAACATCTGTACTTTAGGATGGAATTTGAGGATAATTTCACATTAATAGAAAATTTTCTTTTAGAAAGATAGTACCTGTTCATCATATTAAAGGTTAATACAGAATTTGTTGTGAGCAAGTAAATTCAAGCCCTGTTATGTCATGTTCCCACTATGTTTCCAGTATTAAATCACGCGGAAAATGTCCCTCTGATGACAGCCACTACTGCACAGTGGTTGTGGATGCACAGTGTTTGGGAAGACAAACAAAAGTACCCAAGGAGCTTTTAGTTCAGCAAGTACTTGAAACAAAATAGCGAAAGAAGAGTTAAGAACATGTTATGTGAAGGGTGAGATTACAGCTGTTTCTTTTTTAAGCTCAAGTCTGAACTAAATATTTGAGTAAAGACTCCTCACTCTAAATAAGCAGAATTTAATAGTGCAGAGATGTTACCAGCAATGTGATGTATTTAGATCTTTTCAGTGTCAGTTAAATGTATGTTCAGTAATGCCTTATGTTGGATCCATGTAGTTTCTCTTGATACTCAGTAAATTGAATAGACTGTGTGCTTTGTGTTAGGATAAAAACTGCTTGCTAGATTTGAGTAGGTGAATCTCAGATCTTCAGAAGCTGAAGTTCTCTGTATTTGAAGTGTTTGAAAGATTGTGGCAATACATCTTTGAAGGAGCTGTTTACTGAAGTGACTGAGGAGAATGAAGCTGTTATTGTCAAATTTCTCTCCTACCTACTAGCTGATATTGTCATTCCACTTTCAAGGTCATAGTAAAAGTAGTCTTTTATAATTCTCCTCAAGGAGTTTTGGCGGGAGATAAATAGCTGCCTGTGATCTTTTATAGGATATTAATAGGTGAGACCCTTCTCCAACTGACAGTAAGCTGTCAATCAGAACCTGTCAATTTGAGTTGCAAAGGCGAGAATGATTTGGTACCCCTCTATGTCAGTCATTGATTGGATGCCTTTTATGAAAGTTTGATCTTTATATCAGTTCCATTAAAGAAAAGAATTGTTGTATCTTGGAAATAGCATACTTTAGCAATGCAGATAAACATTTAAAAGTATGCGCAATCTCTGTGAAATTAGAACAAGATGGTTTGCATGAACAGTAAATCATGACTGCACTGGTGAAAGTATATGTTTTGTGGTATTTTACCCTAAAATTTATGTATTGTTCTAAACTCAGTGAACTGTGATAAAGAAAGAAGCTGAAGATTAAGATGCAGTAAAAGAATTCAGCTTTTGTAAAGGAACAGTTTTTGTAGAAATGTTCTTTAATGAAAGGTCAGTGTTACATTAAGAGACGTATGAAACATTAAATTTGTAAGTATACATTTTTTTACTTGAAATGCTGACATTTTCAGTCTTTTTATTTGACTTGGAAGCTTCCTATATTATTTTGTTGCTGCAGCCTCTTATGTTGTTTGCTACAGTAGTGAAAGTTGCCCACGTATACGATCTATCAAATAACAATAAATGTAACCTCATGGTAAATGTATATTTTATGAGAAATATTACCTTTTTATTTTTGGGAATCTATATTTTATATGTTTATCAATACTGAGATCATAAACAACATAAGAAAAATTCTCTGAAGGGAATTCAGATATTACTTTTCAATTTCCCACATGAGAAATATTCTGTGATTACTTGGCTGGTTTTTTAAAAAGCAGGAATACTTATGGAGAAAACTTCCCAGACAGAAACACTGTTTTCCAGTGAGTAATCTAGATAGAATCTTTCCTTTTTGTGTTTATTCATTACTGCCTGTGCTGACAAAATAAGAAGGTTTTAACCATGCAAATTCTGCAAAAACAGATTACAGAATCATAGAATTGTAGGGGTTGGAAAGGAGAATGAGAGAAGAAAAATAGATCAAAACATACTGTATTTCTTGATTTTCCTTGATAGTAGAACATTGATGTCATATGAATCTCTTTTATGGAATTAGTTTGTTTTCAGGTTCTTGATGTTGATGGCATAGAATATACACCTATTGTTAAATGAACAATTTGCATGTGCATTATTTGAATTGTTCCTCCATCCCTATAAGAGATGGATGAATTAACTGAATGAGGTAATAGTCTTCCTTTGATGTTGACATGAATCGTATATGTTATCCACCACAAAAGTGGCAAGGGAAAATATAGTAAATAACCCCCAAAATGCTCTATAATTAGCTGAGTGGTGAGATCCAGACAAGTTCTCTGGCTAGTGCTCTTGTGATTCAACTGAAATTTACAGTATGTGTAATCTATTACAAATGTTGTTAGAGTATATAGCAGTAAATTCAGCTAGTACTGCACACTTTAAAGTAAAGTTCTATAAATAATGCATAAGGAAATGTTCTTATTTGAGCTTTTCTTTCACAGCCTGCTGAAACTGATCATAAATATCACGTTGACATATCACATGAACAGCAAAATTTACAGAGTCTGTTTATTACACTCTTTCGTCTCAGTTCAAGAAATAGAATTAAAACACTGGAGACTGTTACTGTGAGAACAATTTATTTATATTAGTATGTATTTTAAAATTATTTACGTCTTAATGCAGCATATAACAGCATATAACAACGCAATATATTTTTTGTGTTACATGCTGATCACATGCATAGAAACAACTCAGGAGAAGATTTTGCCATAAACCTTAGTCTGGGTGAAGGAGAAAGTTCTGGTATACTTAGTTTGACACAGTCAGTGGTATTATGGTATGTTTGGCCCAGGTCATTATAATAGTCTAGTTAGTTGATTCCTTCCATATGACTTTGTTGAGGAAAGTCATATATGTATTGTCCTAAATGGATATGTTTCTGAACAGCAGTTTTGTTAGGACTCTTAAACATGTACTTTAAAAAAAATTTTTTTAGCCATAACCTGCTAGGTTCCAGGCTTTAAATACAATCTCTTTCTACAGATTTAGCAAACGCTAATTGACTCTTAATTTTTTTTTTAATGCATTCAATTCAGTGTGCACTTAAGAAATGAAATTTTTACTGCCTGTATATTTGTCATGTGTTCAAGATTTACCCTGTAATCAGATACTTTATCCTACTTTTTATTCAATTCCTTTCTTTTCAGGTTCTACTACCAAAACAATTCTGCTTAGAAATTTTATTATAAAATAGACTAAGTATAAGGTTTTTTGGTTGTTGTTATTTCTTTTGTTTTCCTTTTTCCCCAGGAACCATCATGCACCATTTCTTCTTGTCCTGTCATATCTTCATGTCCACACTGCTCTATATGCTTCAGAAATTTTCAGAGGAAAGAGCAGGCATGGATTATACGGAGATGCAGTGGAGGAGATGGACTGGAGTGTAGGTATGTTGAACTTAATTTAGTATCAGTGAAAGTAATTCATGCATGTCCATCAAACATGGGATTCTGCAATTTAGATGTCTGTAGTATATCAGACATAATTGCCCTTTACAGTTAGGGGGAAAAAACAGTCAGGTAAGAAACATTAAGTTGTTGTGTTTTACTTACTCTCTTTTTTGATTATAAAAGTAAACGTGTGGACTTCCTTCAGGAAAATCGTGTTTCTTTATTCATGAATTCAATTTTGGTGCATATGTGTGTAGATTGCTCCAAAAGTACTGCCTCTTATTTATTTCTGTGGAAACTACAACAGCTATGAATAATAAAATAATACTGTTTCATAGAGCAAATTCTCAACTATAAACCATTAGCTATGCATTTTTTCCAGTGGCAAACAAGAACCTGTATTCCATGCTTATAAAAATCTTCTTGGCCATCCAGAACATGGTTTGTCTTTCATGTAGCTGTCACCACTGCTGAAATCCACCATCAACCACCTGACTATGCTCACATCCACTGTTTGTTGTCCATAAATGTACAGCAAGCATCAATGAATGTCAAGGGGTACCATTTTTTCTGCATGGAGGATTTAAATTCTGCCTTTGCTTCAGTTGTGCTTCCCTGTCAGGTGCCATTTTGTCAGACTGTCCCTCTGCTGCCATCTGTCACACAACAGCAAAATGTAATGGAATGTCAGTGAGAAGGTTTAATTTTTACTGCCATACCATCTGCCTCTGACATGGACTAGCATAATAATTTAGGAGGCACTCATTTTGAAGCAGCCCTGGTATTTTTAAACTATGCAAGCATGTGTATATTCTTTTGCATCTGTTGCGTCAAGAATTCTAGTTGCCGAAGTTAGGGGACAAAAGACAATATAGTATGTTTAGTGATTTGTAATTTATTTAGTGCAGTACTTGCAAAAATGAACAACTTGGGAAAAACCTTTTGGGAAACTGTATGCATTTAGAAGGAACAGCATTCAGTGTGTGGGGTAAATGGATTAAGTATAAAAAAAAATCTTTTGTATGTCTCATTCTGTAAAGAGAAAGAAGATTTAATTCAACTTGTGTTACATCCTGAATCTTTATCAACTCTGTCAATGCTCACCTGAATTTAGTAAATCAAGTGCTTTCACTGGATAAGGGTAATCATGAGTTCTGTCATTTCTGTTTGCAACTTCACTGTGGTAAGCTAATGATCCTTAGCTTGTTTCACTGTCTGGGATTGATATTTTCTATTTCTTTTCCTATTCCAAAGTCGCAAGGTAGTTTTAGCCTAATTGATCATTTCCTGTCATTGGGTTTTGCTGCCTCCTTCAGGAGAGTGGCTCCAGAGTTTAAACACACTGGAAACCTAGGCAGCTGTCATGTGCTGTTTTAAGACTATCTAATGATGCAGAGGTGATAACAGATTGAAAGCCACTACTCTGTTCCAGAACAACCACGGGCTTTTAGGAGATGTGTCACACAAACTGTTTCAAACTGCAGGACACCAAAATATGATTTTAAATTTTTGAGATAAATCAGGGATAAAGATCTATCAGTGAAAGCATAGGAATTTTGAACAACCTCAAGAGAAGAGAAACATGAGTTTCCTCCAGGATTGTCCTTTATTATAGAAGCATCAGAGCTAGCAGGGCAAGCTGAATTAGGAAACAGATCCTAGGCTAATTTAAACTAGTGTACAAACATCAAGTTTTGTCCCAGTAGAGAATCTGGTTATTTAGTGTGGTTTATGTCTTGTGAGAAAGTTATGTCTGACTTTTTGAAAGTAGACTGAAGGACTAATATAGGCTTTTTTTTTTCTTCTTTTTTTAATTCAAGAGACGTCTTATTTCCATTAATTTCCACTGAAAATTCCAGTCTTAATGAATCAACTGAGTCAGACAAAGTAGATTTGTTCACTACCCTATTGTTGCTGCTAACCAATGTTTTCCTGGAGTGCTTCTTAAGACATTAGAAAAATCAAACAAAATTCTTTGGAAAAGTTGAAAAAGTGAAAGCTATAAGCTTTCTACAAAGTGTTGTATTATTATTTGTTAAACAGCAATTAGTATTTATGCACAGAGGAATGTAATTTGCAGAACAAATGAGAATGAAATACACCACATATAGCAATATGCTACACCATCCTTTCATTAAAGACAGTGCAAGCATAATAAATAAATAATGAATGCATGGAAAAAATGATTATAGTGTATCATCAGAAATGTTTGTCACTTTCCAGAAAACCAATCACCAACTGCAATTCATCTCTAAAAGAAATTTCCAATGTATGTTTTGTTGAGTGGAAAATATCAATTCTTTGTGGATGACTAACAGAGAAAAAATAAAAAGAAGAAGACAAACCTATAAGAGAACAATAGAGCCGATGTTAAGGCTGTCAAGTAACAGTAAAGGAAAAGGTGTGTCAAATTGAGCCATGAAATGCAATTTAAATTTTGTCTCTGATTTGAGAGACCAGTTAGTATCTGAAAGAAAGCTTTAGCTGTTATTTGTGAGAGGAAAAGCAACATTTTTTCTAAAAGTAAGACAGAGAAGTCCACTCTGACTAGGAAACGTAAATGAAAGACAATTCACCCTTTTTATTTATTTATTTAAATTCAATTACTTAATTGGGCAATAATTCAATTAAAAGACAATCTCTATGCTAAGAGAAAAAAAAATGATGAATGAATGAACAAAATGTTATCCTTCTTTTCCTTCCTCTCTTTCATTCCTTTATTTCTGATTCGGTGTAGGAAAATAAATAGATATTTTCAGAACTGCTTTTTGCTCTAAATTGCTTAACACTAATGTCATACAAAAAACTAGCATTGTGAATAGTTCTGAAGCCCTCTGTAGATCTGTTTGCAATCTGCATGAAGATAGACTTATTCAACACCACTTTTGGAAATGGCTGTTTATTGTTCTGTTTACAGTAGTAAGGTCTACTAACCAGTTTTTAATCTTTTGTGGATCGATCAATACTGAATGTCTCAAGTCTATAAATGTCTCAGAAATTGTAGTCTGGCACAAGCTAGGTACCTGTGAGATAACTGTGCTGGATGTCTTTATAATGAGAATGCCCTGCAAGCTGAAAAAAGTTTAACTGCTTCTCTGACATGTTCTTTTATTGTGTATTAGGATCAAGTTAGGACAAGATGTCCAAATTTTGCCATCTGATGTTAATTAGAATGAGAGGAGTAGGATCTTAATGTATCTTATTTAGTAAAACCTGTACTTGAAATATCTTAAAAGGTTCAGTAAAATTATGTATTGTGAGAGTAACTCTGTATCTTCCCAGTACAAAATAGATAATAGAGCTACTGAAGAATGTCTGGCAGAGGTCTGCAAAGATGATTTGTGGGACTGGAGTATCTCTTTGTGAGATGCTGGGACTGTTCATCTTGGGGAATAGAAAGCTCAGGGGGATTTAATCAATATCTATAAATACCTGAAGGAGTGGGCAAGTCAGGCTCTTCTCAGTGGTGCCTACTGACAGGAAAAATGGGCACAAATTGCAGCACATGACATTCCATCAGAAAATCGGAAAGCATTTATTTACTATGAGGGTCATGGAACACTGGCACAAGTTGCCCAGAATTATTGTAAAGTCTCCCCCTTGGAGATATTCAAATGCTGTGTGGACATGGGCCTGGGCAGCCAGTCTGAGTGAGGAGTTGGACCTCATGTGCCTTCCAGCCTTAACCACTCTGTGATTCTTTGAGATGTTCAAGAAAAGGGGAAAAAACTATTCGCTAAAATCAATTTATATTTTGAAAACAAATCAGGCATAACTTCTAAAAGTTAGTCTAAAGAAACCAAGGAACTTCTCACTTTAGAAAACAGAAGTAAAATGCATTATGTTACTATAGTGATGACAGATATTGAGGATGCTGATGAGGAGGAAACAGTTTTTTTGTTGTTTTTTTTTTTTTTTAAGTAAAAGTTCCCCTACTTATTTATTTATTGGAGGGAAAAAGAGATTGAAGAGTAATTTCACATTCGGATTATAATACCAGTCAATTTTAGAGCTGAACAAATTAAACATTTTGATTCAAACCCTCTTTGTTCCTCAATGCAAAGAAAGGACTTCAAAAGAAACAAAAAAAATAAAACAAACCACAGATGAGAAAACAATGATCTAAATACTGATCTTTTTCTTAAGAGTATTCTTTTGTTCTTTTTTGCAGAAATCAGTAAAAGAAAAGAGAATTTTTTTTCCTCATTTGTCCCTCATTTTAGAATGTTGCATATAATCTGAAATCCTGTTTACCTTAGTAATTAATTTCCTTTCCACTGAATCACCATATTTCCATGACTGATTATTTATTTTTTAAATCATAATTAGAAAATAGTAAAGACAAATGTAGGGTAATGTAAGGTAAATGGCTCAGAAGGGAAAACTAGAACTGCAGAATTTAGTAACCTTTAGTGAATAAGTTGTGTGAAAGCCTTAACCTTGGCATCTGTATCATTGCTCTGGATTAGTCTTTCACTGAGAGCATTGTGCCTAATTTTGAACTAATAGTATTAATGTAATTGAAACCTTGAGTACAAATTCCTGATTAATGTGTTTAAACAGATAATATGGTTTCTGTGATATCTTATGTTGATCATTTTCTCTATTTTTTGACTTGCGTTCAGTTCTGAAGTGAAGTAAATCTAATTTCAAGTGGAGACTATTCCAATTTAGTATAAGAAATTTCTATTGAATCCTGCATTTTTTCTCAGATCCCACTGTTTTAGTAATAGATTGGTATTAATAGAACATTTATAGAAATAATCTCAGAGCTACTTTTGGAAAACCATAAAATATTTGTGGAAAAGAAACCTGAAATATGTCCACAACCAATTTAGTACAGTTCTTGCTCTGGTGTAGGTATCACAGTCTAAATCACTGACAAAAAAAAAAAATAGGTTCTAAATTTTACAGCCAAAGTATTCTTAATTTTTTATATGCTTTCATAGTAGCATGTAGTTTTCCACCTTCTAGTAATGATATAGTAATTAAAAATCATTGTAATAGCTATTTCAAATTCTTTTGCATTGATGCTATATTCCTGGATTTTTTTAATATGCTTTTTTTTTAACATACTGCTTTCCTTCAATATGCTAGGAAAGAGTAGTATCTTTTATTCTTCTGGGAAACAGACATAGCATTGGTAAGTTTCAGCTGAAACCTGTCTTTTTGTTTATAAATTGTCAGTGTCTGTCATTATGAATTATAACAGCTTTATTTCAGTACACAGTAAAGTGTTTATATGCTTCAAACCCTTCTGTAGTCCTACTCACCTAGTATCAATCTAGAAATCTATCATAAATCTTTTAATTTATGGTTTTTGATCTGAATTGTGCTAAAAATCAAAGAATAATATGAAAAAAAAAAAACATTCTTATAAATTTCTATAAAACAATGAATTAGCTATTCTTACTTTTTCCAGAAAAAAATCTTATACCTTAGATCTTTACAAGATGAGCCTAATTTGTCATTACTTTTCACCTGATGTAGTCATTTGTAACAGTGCAAAGTTAATTTAAAAGATAATCAAAGCAGATTGATACCACTGTATTACAGATAGTAGATAATCAGACTTAAATTGTTTATCCAGCTATGATGAATGTGACATAATCTTAGCTGAGCCTGAACATGTAAAAGATTAAACTAAAAATCTGGAGCATGTTACCTGGCGCAGATGGCACATTTCTTGACCTTGCTTTTCTGAAATGATACTGGTATATGCGAGAAGTCTATGTTCAAGTTGTTTTGGTTATCATTAAAGATGTTCAGCCACTAGGAATAAAGTCTGAAGCCAGTTCAGTGCTTTATGAATAGTATTTTCTCACCTTTTTCTGCCATTCTGCACTTAATCTAACATGAAGAGGCTGTTTTTTTCAGCTAAGATAGTAGTTAAGCTCTTGGAGCGCATTAAGTCTTCAGGTCAGATCTGGGAGAGCTGTCAGTAAGAATGCAGATTAAGGAAATTTGTAGTTCTGCCTTTTATTATGTGGATGCTTTCCAGTTGTGATCTGGGCTAAAACCCAAACACATTTTATATGTCACTAAACAATAATGAATTTCAGTCACTACTGAACAGGACTGAATTTAAAAGTTAATGGATAGAATACTCCCATTTACTCTCTGATAAGCCTCCTGAGCTATCTAATCCTCCTTAAGTACAGTTTCCTTTTTGTATAGTACATCTTTCTAAACTGCAAATCTCCTTATAACATTATTTACAAGATTTTAAAGCACATTTTAATCAGCCATTCCTATAACAGTTTTTAATCAGCCAGGTTTAAATAACATCTTAATAATGCATTCTCTCTGATAGAAAAATTCAGTGTAATGTAGCTTGTTGTAGTAGCACCACTGTGTTGTTCAAAATTTGCTGCTACCTGCTGAACAGATTTCATGTACATCTGATATCACACAAGTTAAATTATCAGCACAAAATGTGTTAGTGTATTAGTCATTTTAAAAAATAATATCACTTTCAAGATGTTAAAGTTTTTATATTAGTAATAAACTTCTGAAAAATGATCCTAATAAAAATAAAACAGTGAAATGACATCTAATATTGCAATCAAAATGCTCTAATCAGTGAAGAAAAATAAGTACTTTTCGCATGAAATAGGCTAATTTCTGTTGGTAGAAGAAAGCTCACAGCTTGTTTCAGATAACCTGGGGATAACAGAATCACAGTGATTGTCCAGAATATGAGGATTTGAAATTCTGCAATAAAACAGGCTACCAACATTTTATTTGATCTACCACATAAACGATGTTTTTTTGCTCCATGCTTGAGGTGGGTGAGATTAACGTTTACCTTAAGGTTTAAGCCAAATATAATATGGTATATGGTGACTTCTCTGTATGCTTGGATGAATGTTACACATAAACTGTGCTGAAAAGAAGTAAGAAAAAAGGACACTGAATGGGGCTCATGTTACACAAATTAAGACTAACATTATCCTAACTGTAGAGAATCTCAAAAATAGACTGAGAATACAGTTTAATGGAAGGTAGTAAAGATTTTGTTGATAATTTGACTCTATATACCATTTTAAGTATGGGTACTGTGAAGCTGCTAAGTGAAATTACATTTGCTTTGTTTGAAAGTAATACCACAAAAGTATAGCAGTCATATAGAGCATGGGATCAGAATGGAAGAGAGGGATATGATTTACAGATCCCTTTTCTGTCTTTGGAGATTGTGTCCCTATTTTGAACCTGAAACCTTCAGGACTGAATTACAAACACTATTTTACCATCCTTCTTCTTCAATGCTTGGAACACAGAAAGGAATATCTGTCAAGTTATTTATAGAGCATGCAATCATGGTTTTCATAAAGAATGCAGTTGAGCTTGTAGGTGAAGTATGTTGCTGTTATAGCTTACATATCAATGAAAGAAGCCTGAATGTAAAACAAAGAGGCAGAGAAACTAAAATTGAGAACTTCTAATCTGGTTTTTTAAACCTTCTCACCTGCACCCCTTCCTTATTCCTTCAGATAGTTTTTTGAAGGGTTATCCAGTACCTCAATATAGTTGATGGAGTCCATGAATAATTGAACATTACATTACACAAAAGGCACAAAATTACTTTGTAAGTCTATAATGTCCAGTATTCCAAAATGGGAAAAATAAATCCTACTATGCTTGTGTCTTATAATACAGTCTTTAACCTTACAGTTACGTGTCATTTCTTTTCCCACTGGAACCTTGTCTCCTCATAACGCAGCCCCTTCTTAATGAGCAGCTATTCAACAGTAGATGTATTCTTTGTTGTTAAATATGAATTTTCATATTTTATTTAACAAACAGTATTATAGGCCTGTTTTGATAACAGTTTTCTTTGATATCTCTCATCTTTTCTATGACATTATATTGCTAGAATATATAACAAATTCCCAAACAAACTTTTTCACAGAGTTTTGATAATACAGGGAGTTCTCATGAATCTGTTCTATACATGAAAAACTGAAGCAGATAAATGATGTTAAGATTTACTAACTGGTATAGAGTTTGTGGCCAATGCTGGTCTGGATCTGTAGTAAAGCATTAGGACTTCCATTCAGGAGGCATAGAAGTGGCAGAGAGGGGAAAGTAAAAATTTATCCCTTCCAGGCTTGATCCATGTTGGAGTTAGGAAATGATTAGTATTTACTTCTTGACTCTGGAACTCAAAATTTCAGGCTACATCTCATTTAACTGTAGAAAATAAAAAAATGTGACCATCTTCATTTCGCTTTCAATGGAGATGCAGAGAAGCCTACAAGTTCATTTAAAATCATGACTGCTGTTTTTTGGAGAGAGACTTGAGTTTTTTCTTAGCTTGTTTTGAAATGTATCTTAGTAATTTTGTGACCATACTGTTAAGAAAAAAAAAAAACAACAAACTAATTAGAAAACAATAATCATAAAGTAATCCTGAGATCAGTAGCAGTTCAGTGTTGTAGATTATGGGTCCAGATAAGGACCATGAGGATGATCAGAAGGTTGAAGTACCTCTTCTATATGTATATATATATAGTGACTATAGTCACCATAGTGACTATATGTATGCATATAGTCACTAAAAGGGGCCCACAGCAATGCTGGAGAGAGAATCAGAGAGTATAGTGACAAGAGGTAAAAGCTTTAAACTAAGAGGGTAAATTTAGATAAGACATTGTGAAGAAATTCTTTGCTAAGAGGTTGATGAGGCATTGTAACAGGTTGTCCAGAGAAGCTGTTTATGCCCCATCCTAAAAGGTATCCAAGATGCTATGAGCATCTTTGTCTTTTGGGAGGTGTCCCTGCCTTTGCAGAGCTGTTGGAACTAGGTGATCCTTAGTATCACTTCTAATCCAAACCTTTCCATGATTCCATAATTCTCTGAGTGTTGTTAGTTGTCAGGATAGTTTGCATTAGTAAATTGCTATGAAATTGACATTTATTTTCAAACTGATGAATTACAGAGATCAAATTGCTGGTGGAAATAAGGTCTTGTTGATGGAGCTGGTAGAACTGCCTTTTTTGTTGACTGGTTGTTTTGCTTCTTTTTGATAATACTTTTGATTGCTAAAATAACAGTGTTAAGTAAGCAAGTTGATAATACAAGTAAAGATCATTGTTATTCAAGTAAGTATTGTACATTTTGCATTAAAAAAAGTTTGTAGGGATTTTCTATTTGGTTGTTGTTTGTTGGTCTTAAAAAAAAATAAAAAATGTACCAGCAGATATGTAATGGAGATTTAAGGTTTAGTGATGCTTAGTGCGGTCTACGTGGATTTGTGGAAGGCTTTTGACATGGTCTAGTACCACATCTTTATCTCTAATTTGGAAAGATAGGAATTTGAAGGCTGGACTATTTGGTGGATAAATAATTGGTTGGATGGTTATAGCCAGAGGGTTGTTGTCAACATCTCTGTATTCAAATGGAGGTTGGGTATAAGTGGTATTGTCCCCCAGGTGCTCTTATCTTGTCGTGGGAGTGGTGATCTTCAGCATCTTTGTCAACGACACAGTCAAGTGGGATTGAGTGTACCCTCAGCAAGTTTGCTGACTACACTAAGCTGAGTCGTGCAGTTGACACAATAGAAGGAAGGGATACCATACAGGGGGACATGGACAGACTCAAAAAGTGTGTACAAGAAAACCTAATGAGGTGTAACAAGGCCAAGTACAAGGTGTTGCATTTCTGCTGTACTGAAAGACGGGTGGCCAGCAGGGAGAGGGAGGCCTCTATGCTGCCCTTGTGAGGCACCGCCTGCAAGCCTGGGGGCTCCAGTACAGAAAGTATGGGTAGCTGTTGAAACACATTCAAAGGAGAGCTACAATTGACACCTCTCCTACAAAGATAAGTTGAAGGAGTTGGGCTTGTTTAGCGTGTAGAAGAGAAAACTCCCATGTCCTCACTGCATCCTTCCAGTAATTGAAGGGGGCTTACAAGTAGGAGAGGGACTGACTTTTTAAGCAATCTAACAGTAACAGACAAGAGGGAAGGGCTTTAAACTAAAAGAGAGGAGATTTAGCTTAGGAAGAAATTTTTTTACCCATAGGATGGTGAGGTGCTGGAACAGAGAGGTTGTTGATATCTCATCCCTGGAGGTGCTCAGAGCCAGGTTGGATGGAACCATGGGCACCCTGATCTAGTCACTGATAAGTAGGGATTGGAACTAGATGATCTTTAATATCCCCTTCAACCAAAGCCAGTCTCTGGTTCTATGGATTAGTTAAGGCCAGAATGGCAAACTGAGAACTTTGATGTTATCCAGCTTTTTCTGCCACTGTTTGATTGTAAAGTATGTCATTTATGTTTTGTGTAGGGAAATTACATGCTGCCTAGGAAAAATCAATATTGAATCTTTACTGTTGTTTTTTTTGGTTTTTTTTTTTTATATGTTTTTGTTTTTGCTCACGTTTCATTTAGTATACTCAAGATATTTTTGACTGTTTTGAAAGCATTCTTTTTTTTTTTTTCTTTTTTTTTTTGTCTTCTTGTATTTATTAAATTATTTTCTCTTCCTATCCAGCACTGAAAATCTTTTTATAACATATCCTCATGAAAGGCATGGTGTAGTAACTCTGAGAACACCCAACTGATTTTATGTTATGTTTAGTAAGCACAGTATAAAAAGGAACTTTTGAGTACTGAATTCTGAATTCTTTTTTTTTTTTTTTGAGATGATAGAAGGGAAACTCCAAAATAATCAAATCTCTATCTTACACTAACGCGAAGTTGTATTCAGCAGCTTCAGTGTATCTTAAAGCTTTCTGCATTAAAAAAAAAATTGAGATAGAAAGAAAATACCTCTTTTACCTACTTTTCCCAAGGAAAAGCTTCCAAGGTAAGTGTGGTAGGACTGAACGAAATAGAAAGAGGAAAAGCATCTTCCTCTTGCATCATCTTTTAGCAACCTACTGGGTGGATATCATGCTACAACATCATATTTAGTTTACTTGAAATTATTTCTAGTTAACTTGGCCCATAGTTGCTTCAATTTGCATGGTTTAAAAGTTAATCCATCATTTCTCTATGATGAGGATAAAAGATTTAGGCTCTGGGATTTTAGCTGCTGGTGGTGGTATTTGTGTGTTAGTTATTGATTTTAATTCCATTTCTAAATCAGATTGGAATTTGGAAACAAAGCAGGCAAACAAGAAATAATACAAATGGAAATGTGCTTTGATCTTAAAAGAACAAAGTGCCCTAACTCAAAAAAGCAACACAGTTTTTTTCTTTCTGCAAACCCTAGTTTAGCTTTATTCCAAGTTTTTGAAATAAAATAATAGCTGAGGGTGTCTCAATATTTCTAGCGAAGTTATGAAAGGTACTGTTTTTGGCAGTGTGAAAAGTAGGGGTGCATTTAGGCTATGTGAAAGACATCAACATGCTTCTTTCTAATTCCAGTGTAGAGTTGATTAAGCAGACACATTACATAAATAACAGATATGTTTTCTTCTTTATTTACAATATTAACTAATGTAATTTGTCTTGTAAAAGCATTACATCATACAGAAACTCTTGCAATCAATTTAATGGTTTGGAAAATTAAAAAGCATAAGGAGCCTTCGTCATTTAATGTTTTTGAGGTGCTCATTTTGAAAGGTCCTGGGACTCTAGCTTTGAATTTATAAATCTGAAATTAGAGTTTCTTTTCATGGCAAAGAAGATTTATGTTTCCATTTCTTCCTAACAAGTTTTGTCAATTAGAAGCCTTTAATGAAATAAATCAAAACCTTTCTATCAGGGTTAAATGGTAAATTCTACTGTATTTAAAATAGTAACAAGTGATAACAAATAAAACTACTGTACCAGAGGTTATCAGAGGCTTTGATACATGATGTTTGAAAATAGAACTTTTTAAAATAAAATTGTTTGCATACATAATTGAGCTAGATTGGGGCAGTCAGGAAATAGATTTTAAGAAAATGTCTGTGGTAGGTCTGTTAGCATCTCAAAGTAGTATACATATACAAATATTTTTATGGTATTCTGTCCCAAAATAGAGTTTTAAGACCAGGTTCCTCTCTCCCGTGTTGATGTGAAATGTCCCATTGATCTATGTAGTCAGGATAACTTTAACATATTTCCATATCTCCAATAGTGGTTTTATCTTCCATTAATGAAATTTTTGCCTTCCTGGTGTGAGAGAGGTGCACTTTCATCTAAGGGTAGGATTTGGCCTTCTTTTTTTTCTGCTTCTCATGCAGTATTAGCAGATAATTTATTCTTTTCTTTCCTTTGTAGTTCCTCTTTACTAGTTTTCCCAATGTATTGTCAGAGGAAATCACACTATTTTTTCCCTCCCCTTTCATTACATGGCATTTCCTACAATGGTCAGTCTCTGTTTATAATAGCTTATCAGAACATTGTTGCTTAGGTATTTTGGAAAGACTGGACTTTAAAAAAGAGGAAAAAAAATGTATTGCAATTGAAATAGAAAGGGATATATCAATCTGACATACTACATCTTCTTTATGAAGCTGTGTCTTTTTAGATAACAAATTTTTTAGTTAAACTAACGTTTTCTTTTAATTGTATGTATTACCGAGTTCCATACAACTCATGCATTATTCTTCCCTGCGATTTTAAGAAAACATCTTGTTAATTGAAAGAGAATGAAATTACATCGAGATCAAGATCTTTATGTAGCATAAGGATGTATTTATAGGTGGCGGATATCCTGGTCCTTCTTACTGTTTTGTAGCATTTTGCTTTGTTTTATTTTGTTTGTTTTGTTGGTTGCTTTTTGTTGTTGCTGTTGTTTTAAAATTTTATTTTGTTTATAGAGGGTTTTTCAGGGACTTGTTTATTAAAAAAATGAAGTGTTCACACAAGAAAGCAAGAGATCTGTCCTGATATGTACCTATTCCTTTTAACTATACTGGGGTAGGTCTTCTGTTTGTGTGAAACGATGTAACTTCCCTGGAATCAGTGGAACCGGGCTGAATTTAAGTCAACAAACATAATATGGAAAGGTTTTGATTGTTGAAAGCAGTGCTATCACAATATTTAAAAAAAATTATTAGAGATTTGCATATATTAAATAAATAAATAAAGCAAAGTGAAAAGTGCAATAGAACAGTTAATTTTTTGTCATAGTCTAATCACACTGTCAGAAATGTAGCAGACAGTGCACCTTTCTAATATGTGTAAGAATGTACAAAGTATGTTTCTAGCAAAGCTGGCAAGGAAAAAGTGGAGAACAGAGGTGGCTGCTGGCTACTCACAGACAGGGAGCAGTCGCGTACAAATCTCGAATGTCCATTAGAAGAAAATTAGAGAGAAAACGAAAGGCAAAGGATGATGTCTGTGCAGCTGAAAGAGGGATGAAATGTCCCATCTGTCTCTTGAAGTCCTGACTACGGCCAAAATAGTAGGAGTTAAAATAATACATATTAAGTTCCTTTGTATCTACCACACCACATCCCGCAGGACGAGCTTTGAACACCCTCAGCATGGTGTTAAGGGCAAAGTGCTGCTAGAATGGCTTTTTTTAAACCACTTTAATTTTAATAAGGCACAAAATTGGCAGGTGTCCCTATAATCCTGAAACACTTCTATGGGATTTTATCCTGAGTGCTTTTGTGAATTTAGAGCTGAGATAGTCAAACACCATATCCTAAATTTCTTAGTAAATTTCAACTTTGTGCAGTTCTACTGTAGTTCATCAGCTGGCTGTTGCAATTACCCCCAGATACTTCTCATAAAAAGTGAATGACAGATTTTAACAGGTAAAGAGAACTTTGAGATCTGTCTCAATAGAAAAATGGTGGAGAATAATATCACAGTTCTTTCACATAATGTAAGCTGATTTTCTGATGTGACATTTAATTACTTTCTTCTTTATTAACCTTACGAATAAATAATATGAGAATAGAAAATAATTGTTTTAACTAGGAGACAATGACATAATAAATATGCCATGTTATGATATTTAATTGTTGAATTTTGTTAAGTATAATCAGTTACTGAGTTCAGCTAGCCATGTTTCTCCAATGCCTTTTAGAGGAGAAATCTACTTGCTTTTGAGTACTTCTCTTTGCCTCCAATACTGAAACACCAGTCTGTTATGGAAGCATTTGTATGAAATGTTGAGATTTTAAATCTCTCCTGTTCAAGAATGTCTATGTATAGCTTCCAGAGATTTGATGTTAAAGGTTCAGAAAGAATTAGTCCTCTAAAAATAAATACATTAATAGAGATGGACTAACCCGCTGTAACTGCCTCTCTACTTATAGAATAGTACCCTTCCCATAATTAATGGCCTCTTAGTCATTGCTTGCTTTATGGGCATTAAAGAGTTTACCTTTGGTATAACACTCCCTACCCCAGATTTTCAGTTAGATTACTTTTTTTCTATCTATGCTGATATTTCAACTGATCTGTAGCATTACTTTTGTGAATAATTTTTCTCATTTAAAATTTAATTTTCAGATTTATTCTTAAAAAATGATCTTAGTGGGATTCTGTTTTGAAAAGCAGAGCCTTTCCAGAAATGCTTTGCATTCTTCACCCATTTTGGAAAGTCATTCTGGAAAGCTCCCAACTTCCTTTTCTGTAACTTCCCATTACAAACCAAGTGACACTTAACATTTATGTTGTATCTGAACATTAGTAAACTCAGGTTATTAGTAGTTGTGTTAGAATTCTACATCCCATTCTGCTTTATTTTTGAGTAAAAATGAGGTAGAGAAAAGGCTAAGAAACAGATTGATGATCTCAAGGCCCTAATTTCATCATGTTTTGGGAGAATCAAGTATAGCTTTACCTAAGCTGAGACCTCAAGTTGTTCCAAACTAATCTGAGACCAACATATTAATCTTTCCTAGGCTTCAGAGCAAAAAAAGACAGCTTACATTCTTTCCCTGTAGACATCTGTTGAACTGCTGAATACTATTGCAAAACTTCAGCAAAAAATTCCTCTGAGAACAATTTTCACAGTCAGGCATTCTTTCTTATTTGTATTAAACATGTCTGTACAGAGATTCATTCACTGCTACTGTGATTTGGTGACAGTGATTGCACAGTAGGCTTCAAGTGTCGTAACAGGCACAAAAGGCACTTAGTTGCCCAAAAGCACTGGGAGAGCTAGATGACTTGACAAGCCTGCATGGTGATGGGAAGAAATTGGAATGTCTTCTCAAGGGGGCAAAAAAAAAAAGTCTTCTCTTCTGTGGGTGAATTAATGAACAGTTACCTTCATGTAAGATTGGATTTGGACAATTAAAGTCAGAAAGCTGCAAAATGAAAAAAATAATGATGTAATGACAATTACTAATCTGATCCTGATAAAAGTACTATTTGCTTAATAGTATATGATGTATAAGCTCAGTTCCTAAATTCAGCAAAGTTGAAAAAGTTTGTCTGATGAAACTTGTAATGTTATTAGGCTCTAATGTCAACCAATTTTATGTCAGTTTCAGTTTTGTTTGGTAAAGGTTATAAAAATGAAACAAAAACACTAACATAGAACTAATTTTTTCAAAAAAGTGTAGAGGATTATGTTATTAAATTTACTTACCTGTTTTAAATTATTCACTTTAACAAATTTTTGGGACTATGCATTTGAATCTAAGAATATAGACATACTCAATTTAAAACTGACTCTGAACAGATTTTTAAACTTTTTTGAAGGTATAGAGAAGCATTTCTTTCATCACTCTTCAGTTATCAGTTACCATCAATTTATATTGGAATATCAAACAGTTGAAGCCTTAATTTCATCTGACAGTCTAATTCAGAACTGGATAGTATCCTTTGGTTGACATTACAGTTTTACCTAGACCCTTTCAAAAATTTGGAGGAGATTGTGGTGAATTAGGCAGTGTCCTTTGCATTATGCATCTTAGTTGTACAGATAAAATGGCATCTTATTCTCAGAATAAAGATATAAATTTATGCAAAATCTTATCACATCTATTCTGAAAGATTCAAATACAATGGACCCTCTAAAATCTCACGATCATCACTTATATTTTAGCATTTTAATCAGGCTAAGAATTGTGATTTTTATTAGCCTTGTGTAGAAATGTTAGATGCAAGGTCTAAAAGTGAGCTTTATGCAATGCACTTATTATCACTTTATTATCTAAATATTAATAGGCCACCAAAGTAGTTATACTTTTGACTTCTAATAATCCCCAAAATCGTATAATTAGTGTTGTACTACCAATGTGAATATGTAAACCTTATTGTCAATGTAGGAACTGTATTTACAGCTCTTCACAACCACAGTAACCACAACTCTTAGCATTATTATCCACATATATTTCTAAAAGTATAAAATATTGTTTCCACTTGCACATTTAATAAGTTGAACCCCATATAAATAGGAAAATAAGAGATGCAGTACTCTTATGCAAAATTGAGTCAAAATGCAGTTGATTTATTCATAGTTGCTAAGCAGTACATGCCTAATCTGTTGTGCACTATGCTGAAAATTCGTCCTGAGGGTCTGAAGGAAATGTTATAGTTATGAGACTATATAAACAGTCACAAGCCAATTCAAATTTACAATTACAGGGCAAAATCATATCGATATCTTAGGTAACCCTGCGCCATTTACCTTGTTATGTTTTTTAGAAGATGCAGATATCTAATTAATTACACATAGAGTATTAATACTGTAGAATGCGTTTACAACTGTCTCATACCCAAAGACAGTGTCAAATTATTTTATCATTTGTAAATGTTGTTCCCCATGAATGTTTTGATAAGTAATAAACATGATGCATATGCTATGTTACATCATTCATGTAGGATTCATATAATTTACACATTACTTAATTCTTCAAATGCTCAGAGATCCCTGGAATGTGTACATACTAAGGCAGAATAATTGCTACTCAGTTGTCTCTGCAGAGGCTTCATCTGTTTGTACTTGCTCCTCTTGGTGTAGTTTCCAGCTATTGCATTGGTCACCTCAGTCTCATTTCTTGAGAAGAAGGAGAGAGCATATTCTTGAGAAGGCCCTACTGAAATAAACCCCCGAGTAGGACCCCACTTTTTTGAGTGCCTAAGAAGTCATGTTTTTTCCTACTTTGAAAAGGCCACTAAATTATCACAGAAAATCCCTTGGTGACATCAGTTCTGCTGCAGTTAACTCCATCTGTTTTTGGTTCAACTGACTGTTTCTCATTCTTCCAAAAGATCTTGTTCCCAGGTAGGAATAACCCAATTCCACCCAATTATGACTCTTGTTGTTGTTGTTGTTGTTGTCTGATTTTAAGATGAGCAAGTAGTCTAGCACAGTAGAAAGGGAATTTAGATATGGGATCAGTGTCTAGAGACTATCAGAACATCAGCATAGAAAAAATTCTACTTCAGACCAACTCTACTGTAGTCCAATAGACCGAATGTTTCCTCAGTAGTGCCAGTGTTTTCATTGCATTCCCACATTCTGTCCTTTAGTTCAATTAATTTGAAAGGAATCCAGATCAGAAAATCCAAGAAATCTTTGCTATGCAAGTAGAAATTTATAAAGTGGTGATGATTGGATTTACCACAAATGTACACACTCCTGCTCCTAATTAAAACACTGATGTAGATGTACTTTTACAGAACAAGATGTTATTTTTTTAGCAGAATGTCCTTTTCGCATTGAAAACATCACTAAACTACAGTAGTAGAGACTTGGCACATTTTATATCTCAGCTTTGTGTATTGAGGAAGAGTTTGTTGTACAGATTGTTTCCATAATGTAACTTTATAAATAATGTTAGCTCAGTGAGTCTTATTCAAGACTTTCTGCTGAATCTAAACTTTACTTTCTTCCTGCAGGAGTTATTACATATTTTTAAATTATTTCTGTATTTACTTTCTCTTCTAATCAGTTATATTAGCTGCTATATTGAGGTTCATATTCTAATGCTTCCACTTTACAGAATCATGTCTTTTTAGGTGAGTGCATTCAATTAATGGGCTACTTAATGTTCCATACTTTCAATCTATTACTTTGTCCCAGAATTTCCACTTCCTAGTGCTTGTATTATAGCTCTGAATGTTAAACAAGTTTCATGCAGAGTTTATGTACTGCTCACCATATGTGCAGCAACTTCTTGTTTTTCTGTCAGTGGTTTTATTATTTTCCATCTTTACCTCAAGTGTTGTGCTCAATGAGTGGGTCTGAAAGTGATAATTACTTCCCCACTGCAGAGACAAACTGATTTACATATTTATCAAGGGGAAATTGTATGGCTTTAAGCATATCAGAAAACATTTGCATATTTATAACTTGAAATATACAAAAGCTAAAATTAAGATATGGATGTCTTGATCTCAGTTACTAAGCTGATTTTTTATACAAAGGTTTTAGTAAATGTGTTTTGTATCAAATCAGTACATTAAAGTCTTTTTTTTTTTTTATCACACAAAATCAGTGTAGAGATTAAGATGGTAGTTAACTTGTTAAAGACAGTGGGCAGAAGTTGCATTTAGTCTTCACATGGTGAAAATATTAGCCTTTAAGCCTGGAAGAGATTATGAACTGTGGAATTACCTTATTTCCTGTACCAGGAAGAAGATCCCAAGACATTTAATATGTAGTGAATATTTAGCTGAATGACATCATCATCTTTTCTGGGAGCAATATAGGCTTCCAGGTATTTATACACGTAGGCCAATATAGGCTTCCAGATATTTATACACATAGGGGTAATGTGTAGGAAGTTATGCATGAGTGAGCCCCTTCAGCTTCCAAACAAGTTACTTGTTATTCCAATTAATTATGCTATTCAAAAGCAAACATTAATATCAGCAGGGAATTCTGGAACGTAAACTAAACAGAAAGTCTCTTGCCAGAGATCTGATGGCTGATCTTCCCAGATCAATCTTTGCCCAATCATAATCTCAAGCTTACTATAAACTTCTGGTTATGACAGAGTCACATGGAAGTCTGCTGAGTGGCATAAAATGTTTATTAGAAGAAATTTCCTTTGTTGTGAACTGTCTTGTCCTGAGTTATCCTTAAACCTCCTTCTGAATCTTGCAGTTTCTTTGAATCAGGCGAACTGCTTTAAAGTTTTCCTAAAGAGTTGAGAGATTTTTTTGCTAATGCATGGACTACACAAGCATTTATATTCTATATTATAGTCATCTATATTCTGTATTCTAGAGCTTTTTTTTCGCATAATTTCAGCAAGATCCTACATTATTTTGAATTAATATTGACTTCAAATGACAGTAAGCTAGTTATGAAGCAAATACATTTTTCATAGTCTCGCTTGACTAGAAGACTCCAAGTTGTAAATACATTTGTAAACACTTTATTGTTCAGTGTTTGCCATGTTTTCAAATGAATAGTCATTTTTTATTAACCCTATAACCTAACATGCATGAGTACAGAGGGAATAGTACAGGGATAAAAACTTCAAAAATTACTTTCAGCATTATATAGGTAGGTTCAGTTTCCATTTATGCTGTGCTGGGCAAGTTGAATAGTGGCATAGCATTGTCTGTTTTCTTCTAAAAAGCAGGGTCAGTTGGTTTCATCATTTTTTGCATTTTCACTTTCACAATGAAACAATCCTGTAATTTAACATAGCTTGAAATGAGAGTGGAGAACAGAATGTAGAGAGCTATCAGTAACATATTTCAGAGAAAGCTTTGCATAAATGTTGAAACATTATCAACTTAATTAAAACAAGCAAAATCTTAATGATGTTCTTAATCTGTTGTTTTTGTTTTAATAAATAAAACAACATTTTCTTATGATGTCTTTGATTCAGTGTTAGCCACCTGAATTGGAATATACATTCCTAGAATGGCGATAGGAGGAGAAGGATGAACTTAAATTGTAGTTGCTCGGTAGGTTCAGAAATTGTTCAGCTCTTTCAGTCTTAGATTTATTTTGTTGTTTGGAATGCTGTCTTTCAAAATCTGTTTTGTTCAAACCAGAAATACGTAAGCAGTGGCATTCACAGAGATCAGTATGCCTGTTAATTTTTTTTAGAGCATAACTTTCAATTCAGTCTTTTTGATAAAGAGTCTGTCCATTTTTGTTAGTGTTTCTTACATTGGAGATTGAAAGCCATCACTGCAAAACTGAGCTTCAATTTTCCAATTGTTTTGACTTATTTATCCTATACTTTCATAATCTGGAAAAGCTTTTTACTTGTACAAACTCTTCTCATTTGTATTTTGTTCAATAACCAGAAATAGGATTAAAAGAGATTAGCGAGGCCTGCGGAAGCTCCATTTTTGTAATCAAAGAGTACGTGTGATGACATATGATACATATCCAGTCATATTTTCTATGTGAAGCAATAGTTTTACAATCTTTTCTTACTCTGATCTCATTAACTGTCCACAACACTCATAAAAATTTAACTCATGTAGTAAATTTCTTGCACTTCAGATAGGATTCATTTTACTTTGCTTGGGCTGTAATATGGAGGTATTTACTTGTCGGTTCGTTGCTTGTCTTCTCTTTCCAGTAAAGATGTTTAAAAAGGCCTTTTTTCAGTAATGATTCACCTTATAAAAAGTTAGGCAGCTAAAACAGCCTGGGTGAAAATCATCATGTTGATGTTCGTTTACTAACATCATCTAAGGATGTTTATACATAAGTCTCAGATTAACTCTAAAGTATCTTTATGATTTAAAGAATTAGTAAAATTAGAAGAGTAAAAGAAAGATGTAAGAAAATGATAAAGGATTTATTTTACTTGTTTCATAGTATTTGCTTTCAAAATTGATATAATATATGGCAGTATGTTAAATATATCTGTTTACAGTACATGCATTGCATTTTTATTCTGTTTTGGTAACCATTTAGAAATGCTAATAAGTAAATGTATGGAATGTGTTAACACAAAACATATTCATATGTACTTAATGGGTCTTATTTCACACACTTCATTGTTTATTTATACAGTGTTCATTATAGAAGGTGTCACTATTCGAGATAAAAATACAAACTGAAGTTTTGGTTCATTTCTGTGAGTGCATTGTGAAATTCATTCTCTGACAATAGTGTGCTATTTGAATTAATTAATTAATTTTGATTGGGCAGATGAGCAAGTCAAAATTAACATTCAAATTGGAGCATGCCTGAATGTTCAAGTAAAAAGGATGAGGAGAAAATCACAGAATGACAGAATTCCAGGGGTTTGGAGGGACCTCAAGAGATCACTGAGTTCAGCCACCCTGCTAAATCAGGTACCTACAATAGGTAGGCCTCCAGATGGGCCTTGAGCATTTCCATAAAAAGATACTCTACAACCTGTCTGTATAACCTGTTCCGTGCTCTGTCATCCTAATTACAAAGAAGTTCTTCCACGTGTTAGTACAGAACTTACTCTGTTCAAGTTTTAGGCCATTAATCCTTGTCCACTTGGCACCACTGAAAAGAGCTTGGCCTCGACCATTTGCCTCCCATCTTCCTTTAGATATTTATAAGCATTAATCAGATCCCCTCTCAGTCTTCTTTTTCCCAGGCTAAACAGACACAGGTTACTCAGTCTTTCTTCACATGGGAGATGCTCCAAGCCCTTTATCATCTTTGTGGCCCTTTGCTGGACTCCTTCTAGGAGATCCCTGTCTTTTTTATCTGGGAAGCTCAGAACTGGACCCAGTAGTCTAAATGTGACCCCACCAGTGCAGAGTAGAGGGGGAGGATCATCTCCCTCGACCTGCTGGCCACTCACTTTTTAATGCACCCAAGGATATCATTGGCCTTCTTGGGCATGCTGCTGGCTTATAGCCAACCTGTTGTCTACCAGGAGCCACAGGTCCTCTGCAGAGCTCCTTTCCAAAAGATCAGCCTCCAGTCTGCACTGATGCATGCTGTTGTTCCTCCTCAGGTGTAAGGCTGTATGCACATGTGCCCATGTTAAGCCTTGTCAGGTTTCTCACTGCCCTGCTCTCCAGTCTGTCTAGGTGTTGTTGAATGGTACCACATCCTTCCAGTGTGTCAAACATTCCTCCTAGCTTTGTATCTTTACCAAACTTGCTGAGTTTGGACTCTTTCTCCTCTCACTGGTGACAGGTGACAGGATGATGGGAAATGGCCTCAAGTTGCTTATTTAGGTTGGATATCAGGAAACACTTCTTTATAGATGGGATTGTTAAGCACTGGAATAGGCTCCCCAGGGAGGTGGCACCATCCCTGGATGTGTTTAAAAACTGTTTGGATGTGTTGCTCAGGGACATGATTTAGCAAAGAGTTGTTAGAGTTAGGGTGGTCTGATTAGGTCATGGTTGGACTCGATGATCTTTAAGGTCTTTTCCAAACAAAGTGATTCTATGTTTCTATAATTCTATCTCTTCATTCACATCATTGATAAAGATATTGAGCAAAGCCAGACCCAGCACTGACCCCTGGGGAACACCACTAGTTACAGGCCTCAAAAATTATATATTCTGGGATCCCTAAAGAATAAGGTTAAAGCTCATTTGCAGGCTGATGTGTGCTATATCATTATTCTTTGGTTGGTTTCCAAGACCAATAATTTTAGATTCCTAATCAGTATAAAATTCACTGGAGCAAGTTACAAGGAGTTACAAAGAGCGGCTTCACGTTCATTGGTGCAGAAGTCCTCTTTAAAGAATTCAGTCTAAATAAATTTAAATGTATGTGCAGGGCAAGACTTCTCTGCTGTGCCCAGGGAAAGAAGTCTTCTGTGTAAGCGAAATGTGAGAACCCACTATGCCTTGGAATAACCATGTGGATTTTTCTTTTAAGTATGAGCATGTGTGTTTATTACCTTGAGCGTTAAAAATTTAATAGATGTTTATTCTTGTATGACAATAAAATTAGTGACTACTTAGTTGGCTTGATAATGAAACCATGTTGACTCCAAAGGCATTCCGTACATTAATTTGCCTTTTTTTTTTTTTTTTTTTGAGACATTCTAGCATTCACACAGATTTTTGTCATGCTGCCTTTATAGGTTGCTAGGCAGCACAATTTTACCCCCAAACTGTTAACTATATTCTCATACTGAGGCTCTTTCAGATATCCTCTGCGGTTTGAATTTTCTTGCTGTGGGGTTTCCTTCATTAAGAGCAACTGCTTCCAAAGATCACTGGCTCTCTGTGGATTAGCTCATTTTTCAGATGTACACTAATCTTCTCATTTTATACTTCAAGGAACCCTGCTGCAATTGAACCACAATCTTGACTGCAACAGGCTGTTTGAAATTGTTCCCTGCTGCATACTGTATGTTGCCAATTACTATGTGTATTTGTACATGCCAAGGTTAATTAGAACAAGCCACTCAAAGGCGCTAATTTTTTTTATTTGTTTGTTTTTAGGACAGATTCTGGATGTGCTGGAGAATTACAATCTGAACAATAGATCTCTTGTATACTTTTCATCTGACCAAGGGGCTCATATTGAAGAAATCTCCAGTTCTGGAGAAGTCCATGGAGGTTGCAATGGTATATATAAAGGTGAACATTCTTTGATGTTGTTTTTTTTTTTTTTTAAAGTGTGTCAGAAAATATTTTCTTGTTTTTCTTCCAAATCTATAATATACTCTAGGGTCAACAATTTCAAAACTCAATTTCTTAATAGTAAACTGCACATGACCTTCACACTAAATCCAAGCATAGGCAGTAAATATAATGAATTAACTCATCAAATACAGCAGCTTAACCAGAATATGTGCTCAGTGGAGAAAACTCTGTGGACTTCTGTTACTAGCAAATAGACTCTTGAATTGGTAAAATATGTAGCTTTTGAAAGATCTTCATTCATAGTACTTTACTATCATGGATGGATAACAGAATAAAAAGGGAAAAAGTTTGTTTGTGAGCCATGAGAAATCATAAAGAGGAGCTTCATACAGTGAGTGAGTGGGAATGGCACAAAGAGAGGATAAAGAGAAGAGGATTAATACTGTATTCATTACATAAAATGTAAAAATAGAGAGTTATGTTAAAGAACTGAAATGAGGAATTAGATTTAGTTTTGGATAGGCAAGTTCCACAGCCAGAGAAGGGCAAGTTTTCAAAAAAAAAGTAAGAATTGAGGATTGTTTTGAAACTAATGCCTACCTATTGAGTTAAAGACTGAATAGGAAATGGAAAGACTTTAATTAGTGGAGTTTTGTTCCTTCAGTACAGATATTAACAAAATTTATACTCCAAAATCTGTTTGTTCTGTGAAGGACTAAAGTGTGTTTAATGTCTACCTTATTTGTATATACTTTCTCCTTGTGCTATCACCCAACAATTCTGAAAGATACTGTCTACTGCACTGTGGTGATCATTTAGAAAAAAAAATTCTTGCTTAGCTAACAGCCTTTCTTGTTTTGTCCATTCTTATACCTCTGGTTAATATGATCCTTTCAGTCAGCAAGAATGTAATGCATGTCTTGATACTTTTTAGAATGTGTTTCCAACATGGGAATGAACAAAATTATTGTCAGCAATTTCTTTTGACAAAGGTAGAGAAAAAAAGAGATAATAGAATGGGAGAAGGAAGAGTGTGGAGATGCAGGAATTATGCTTGATTGCATGGTTATGACATTTGGTCAGGGATTAGTTATAATAATATTGCAGATCCATAAAATCAGAGAGCAGTTGAGACTGGAAGGTGACTCTGAAAATTTGTAGTCTTATTCTCTGCAGAGCAGAGTTGGCTGGAGAAGGTTTCTCATCACTGTGTCCAGTCAAATTTTGAAAATTTCCAGTGATGACTCCCAGAACTCCCTGGGAAACTTGTTCCTGTAGGCACTTGAGCACCCTCACTATAAAAATGCTTTTTCTTATGTTTTTAAAGTAATTTCTTTTTAAAGTAATTTTTCCTCACATGTTGGAGGATTACGTGTAAGCTGTCCAGTGCCCCACCCCATCCCTGGAAACTTTCGAGGTGAGGCTGGATCAGGCCTTGAGCAACTTCATGTAGCTGTGGATGTCTCTGTTTATTGCAGGGGAGTTGGACTAGATGACCTTTAAAGGTCCCTTCCAACTCTAAGGATTCTATAATTCTATTAAACTACATTATCTTTTTCCTGGCTTTTTTTTTTTAACTCACTCCATGTCCATATCTCTTTTGTACTGGCGAGCCTAGCACTGGAATCAGCACTTCAAACATATCTCCGCGGGTCTGAAAAGGGCGAAAGAATCACCAGTCTTGATCTTCAGTCAACATCCTTCCTAGTGCTGCCACAGATATTTTTGTCCTTCATTGCCCCAAGTCTGCGTTGCTCCCTCATATTCAATTAGTCATGTACCAGGGCCTGCAGATATTTCTCTGCAAAGATACTTTTCACTCAGTTGGTCCCTAACCTATCCTGGTGCAAGAGATTTCTCCACAGATGCAGACTTGGCACAAACCTTTGCAGAACTTCATAAGTTTCCAGTCAGCCAATTACTCCATCCCATCTGGATGGTGGCATGATCCTCTGGTGAATCAGTCTTGTAACATCTGCAAAACCGCACAAAGGAAGAAAGATATATAGAGTAAGCAATAACAATGCAGTGAAGTTTTCAAGTGAAAAGACTCCACTCCTTTTTGTCAGTAGACATCTTTCTGAAAAATGACCATTGGATTTTAAGAGAGCTACAAAAGGATTGATACACAAGCAAAACAAGTAATGCCAAAGTCATTAGGTTGTGGAGTGTCAGATGGATTCCCTTGGGTTAACACCAGAGTGAAATTTATCTTAAACATTAGCCCACAGTCCTTACGTAGTGCTTTAAGTAATTAAGGAACCATATGGCTACATATTTGTAGCTGAAGGCAAAGCCTGAGGTGTTTCAGAACCTCTAAAAAATATTTGCCTTCTAGGATGCCAGACATAAGACAGAGGATAAATGATGGCGATAAAGAAAGAACACAAATACACTGGGGAATGTGCCTTCCTGAAGAATGGTTTGATTGAACAGAGTATTTTCTATTAAGCTTTGCAGGATTTTGTACTCATACTTACAGAACAGAGAGCAATTTGAAATAGATCTTATCTGAATTAATAAAAATCTGATATATAGGGTTATCTTGGGAATAGTAGGTTTTCTATTTTCAAAATGAATTATAACATCATTTGCAGTTGCCTCTTATGCTATACAGAAAGTACTGCAATGTACTTTGGAAAGAAATAATCACTATATATGAAACAAATTAATTACTGTATGAGAGATGTTCTTAACAAAATAAAAGGAAATTAAGACCTATGCAATCCTCTGAATATCCATTTACAGTTTTAAAATACAGGGAATTCTGTTTTGTCTTTCAGTCTCTCCATCTCTATATCAGTCCTCAATTTAACAAGTATATTATGAATAATTTGCAGAAGAGCAGAAGTGGAAATGATCAATTGTTTGCATAATAAGCAATTTCCGTACATGAGGATTTATTTATATTAGCAGTCATGTGTTAAGGCTCTGTACATCTCTGGTGGAATTAGTGAAAACCAGACCTGTGAAGTATCTAAGTCTTAGACATTGCTGTAATGGTGTGACTGAAAAAATATCAAAGGAACAATCCCTATTTGCGTGTGGTTATTTACACATGCACTAGGAGCTTGATTCGTTTGCAAAACTGAGAGACATGTATGTTGTCTCCCTGCCTTTGCTAGATAACCTGAGTTACTTACCTTTTTGTATATGAGAACTATATGAATGTGGATATGAATCAAGCCACTTAACCCTCTTGTCAAAGCCAGTGCACTATATTCAGCAGTAATTGTACAGCTCTAAATCAAAAGCTCTCAGCAGATCTCCACAATTTGTACTCCCTAATTTGTCTTGATATCCAGCCAAATCAGCACCAATAATAAAATTTAAGAGTTAGGGTTTCACTGCAAGACTGAATGCCAAAAAAGGAGAAGTATTATTTGAGGTTGTTATTAGTCTAGGTCCTGACTGTCATATGGTCACCGTATATTTGGGTATCTCTTGAAGTTAGATAGCAGAACTAACATGGTGTTTAAGTAGTTGATACCTAGTCTGATTTTCCAGTATCCTTTTTTTAGAAAATATTATAAGGTAATATGGAAGAGATGTATTAAAATGGTGGGCCCTCTTTCCAATTGCCTTTTTCTGACAGTTGTCAAGACCAGAAGCCTCAGAGGAAGATGCAGGAACTGTGCTTTTGTTCTTCAGTGAAGACATCCAAATCCTAAATAGTGTATGACTCTGATTTTAGACACAAATCCTGGCAATTGAGATTCTAGAAAGACTTTTAGCATTAGCTATTACAATTTTTCATCATAGAAGTATGAAAATCCACTTTGAGTTTTTCCAAATTCTTAGTCTAAATTATTTAGCAATGAAATCCATAATAAAGAAGACAGTTACTGTTTTGAAGTGAGTCAGTGTCAGATTCCAACATCTCCTTGAAGTTTAATATTTCTTCTTTGATAAAGGACTAATAAACTATTATATTTTCCTTATCTTACCTTTGTTTTCTGTATTTTCATTGTGCCTCTTTTCACTTAATACCTCATTCAGAAAAGTGTTGTCTGGTTAAGGTCAGCTCTGTTTTGATTGACGTGTTTTTCCTTGACCCTAATTTCTTATTGGTTTTGTTTTTCCAGATTTTTTTTTCCTTCTATGAAATATTTCTCATTGTGCAATACATTCTCTTGAAATAGCCTTTTTGTGTTTTTCCGTAAATATTACTATCCATTTATCTATTTAAATTTTTATATTAACAACTTCATTTTGTATCCCACCTGCTATGTTCGTATTTTATTGATTACGTGTGCTTTAAAGGTTAAGTGTAGCATAGATCCATTTTATTGTATGCACAGTTAAGGTTACTGTCTGAATAACTAAGATCATAGACTCGAATTGAACTATTTTTCCTCTAATGTCCATTACACTGCAAATATTAATGCAGAATTTGAACTTGCATCTTATTTCTTCTTTTCCAAGTTGGAGATGTCCGTTATCTTTTTCTCCTGAATTTGACAAATGAGTGATACTCTGTGTCATATGTAGATTTTTTTCAGTTTCACAACGTTCTCCACTTTCAATATTGAAGTAAATACATTCAAACCATGAAGGACATACAAAGTACAGAGTAGCATCAAGATACCTTAGTATTACATCTTTTTGCATGTACCATAAGCTGTGTTATGTCTTTTTTTTTTTTTGACTGTTAGTCAGATTTTGATTCATGACAACTTTTTGTCTCCTAACCCCTGTTTAATATTCCAGAAACTTTTATTGAGGGTTCTTGTCATGAATCTTTCTAAGTTTTGTATGTAGATACAGCCTCTGTATCAACAAATAAATGACTGTTTTACCAAGATCTTCTGCCCAACAGCTTAGGATCTTCTGAATGATTCTTGAGTGCACACTTGATAGTATGCTTTTTCCTGGATTCTTATTGTTTTAAAGTGATTACTTTTTCTTGGAAATGTGTAATTCCTGTGAACTTCATTGACCAGTAGGTCCTTTGGGTCCTTTAGGCCTATTAGTTCTTATGGAATCCTCCAGTTCAAGATACATAGTGAATGATACATGACAAAAACAATATTTCTTACAGTTTTAGTCCCTGATTTTTCAAATTTTATCTATTATAGATCTTTGAGTGCTATACAAAGACCAGTGAAAATAATTAGCTGATGTTTTCATTAGAATTTATTTATTTTCACTATATAACAATGACCAGTTCATTCGGCAATTTTTATGTTATTAGCAAAACTTTTCCTTTCTGTAACTGACCCTTATTTTTGCTGCAGAAACTATGCTAGTATGTAGAAACATCAGTTGGAGTTTATCTTTTGACTTTGTAAGAGCAGGCATTGAATTTGTTTCCAACGTATTGTATTTTTGCATTCTTTGAAGTGATCCAATTTCTTTTTAAATAATCCAGTCATCTTATAATTTTGACTGAAACTGAAAACATCCTGATGGAGAATTTCATTTATCTAGAAGGAATATGAAGATAATAATATGTCCACATGATCTATAAGTTTCACATTTGTAGAAAGAGTTCAAGTTGAAAATTAATAAACGAAATACGAAAAAGTGATTGAAAATCAGAGTAATAATGAGCATGCATGCAGCTGAACACAAATAGTTATTTGATAGTTTTGTAAGGTAAACAATAGTAATGAGATCTGATTATCAGTATTTGTAGTGGAAAGTCTACAACAAGCAGGCGGGCAAACAATTAATTCCTTGCTTTTTCGTTCACAAGCAAAATATGTTTTGGAGGTTTGTTTTCATATGAATTCAAGAAGGAATGAAAGGGTAGAATGGTTATAATCCAAGTGATCTAAAAAAGTTCTTTTATATATTTTACACCGTTCATCATTCAGAATATTAGGAGTGATATACCGCGGAGTTCTCCTTTGTATATCAACTTTCATACAGGCTCTATTCCCAGAGTTAGGTAATAGCAGTCAATTTAAACCAGAGGGAGGGGAAAAAGAGATGTTCTTATACCTAAGATTTGAGACGTGGTTAAAATGGAAATTTGAGATCATGTTGTGGATGACTGCAGAGAGTTATCTATTGCTCGTCTCCTCCTGCAGTTTTCAGAAAAAGGTAAATGTAGGCTGTTGTTCAATAAACCACTAAAAAATGCAAGTACTCAGAAAGCTTAGATAGTTAAGCATGAAAATACAGCCTGGGGTGTTTTATGCTGTTTTAAAACCATTTTTAGAATAGTTTAAAAGAAGAAAATAAAATATTGCTACTCTGCCTAGAGTTTCCAGGCATACCAACTGCTAAGTTGCTGCCTTTTCTCTGCTTCAGTGTTGCTGACTCCAAGCAAAATAGAAAACTAATGAGTTAGCTTTTGAAATAGCAAGGGATTTTATTTATACATAATGACATCTTGTGGAATTTTTATTTTTCTTTTAATATTTCAGCTGTTTGGATATTTGGTTCATGTTTCAAGCATCAGTGTGAAACCTTGATTCATTTTGTAAGGAAAATAAAGCAGATAGCTTGAACAACGTGTAACAGCTACAGTTTTAAAGGCATCATATATCAACATTTTCATACTCACTTTATTTCAAACAAATCTAGTGATGTCACCAAACAAAGTTTTAGTGAAGAGGAAAACCATGTAGATATAGATAATAGAAGACAGTCTTCCTCAGTAACCTCTCATTCCTGCCCTAGTTCCCTGCTATTCTTCTATCTTCCTGATATCTCCTCCACAGTTATAAAAAGAATCATGCTCCAATTAGTCTTTTCAAAGGAAAACACTCTCTTCTTCATAGAAACACACAAGGAGATAGTCCTACTGTGGAGTCCATTTTTGCTTTTTATATCACAGTAGGGTGGCGGAGTTTGCTGAGTGCTCTGTTTGTGCTGGGGTTATTTGGAAGTTTTCTATCTCTATAATGATTCAGGAAAATTGTACTGTGAATTTAGTAGCTCTAAAAGTTATCCAGTATCTTGGGTTTAAAAGTTGCAGTGTGCGTGGGAATGGTTTTCAACACTTACCTTAAAATTACTTTAGGTTACACATGACAGAAGATGAAAGTAACAGTAAAAATACATATTATTTAAACAGTCAGATCTACACAGCTCTGTTACTAGGTTCAGACAAATGTGCAGAAGTAAGAAGAGCACAACGATAGCTACCTCTAGTAGGTTGATATGTTCTCAGGATTTTCTCCATAGTGTACAGCTAACAAGCTGTTTTGAGTTTTACACAGAACTGGAATCCAGCTCATTTGGATACATCATCTTCCTGGGATACATTTGCACTGAAAAAATATCTTCATTTGCAAGCATCTATAATTTTATATCCTTATTCTTTTCCTAAATTCATGTTTTCAGACTTAAATACTCCTGCTCAGCAGGATTTACTGTGATTCATAACTAATTTGAGATACTTTCCTGCTGGATAACATATGATGCCCAACTTATTTTTAAAGTTCAAATGAGTGTTGTACATGGATAGGTAGAGACATCTTTTGTACAAAAGGTGAATAAAGTTTTTTTACAGCTCTTTGGTTTTTGAACTAACAGTATTAAATATTTGGCATACTTCCTTCTGATAAATCATAGGGATTTCAAGCCAAGTAACTAAATAATATCTTTATAATTTTAAATCCATTTTCTTTAGACAGTTATTTGGAAAGTCCTTTTTTCTTCAATAATAATTTAAATAAAAATTATTCTTGCATATAATTTCTACCTTTTAGAATAAATGCCCATGTGCTTTATGGTCAGGAATTACATCTGATGCAACGGCAGGAGATGATGTCTAAGACTGCTCTGAAAGAATGGCCCTGTTGAAATCTGAACCTGCACTGTTTTCCAAGAACAACTTAAGCTTTTTGCGTGTTGTAATGTTGCATATTATAAAGTTTATTTTTGTAAATATCAGGTTAATAATTAATTATGTATTCCTAGCCATTTTATACTGTATAATATATTCAGTATTACATGTTTTGGCAGAACCTATGAAGAAAATATGCAGTGGTATGTTACAGCAAAAAAACTAACTAGAGGCTTTTGACACACTTTTTAATACAGTATAATGTATATTTTCTGTTTTCTTTTCTTAGATCGAGTCATACCTCAGTTTCTTTTGTTTCCTATTATTTAGTTACATCAGCATATGTCTGTAAGACTCATTTCCTAGATCAAATTTTCTGTGAGGATTTCTGCAAGATGCCCACGACCACTACTCTTTTATTTATTATAACTAAATTCACTTTATAAACTCTGTCAAATATATATTAGTAGATCTACTACAAGAAAGTTTTTCATTGTGGGTGGGAAGTCTAGTGTTTAGTCTAGTGTCTAGGGGGAAGTCTAGAGTCTAGTCAGTGTACCTAGCAAGTTAAAATGCATTTAATGAAAACTACATAGATACCATGCTTATTATTTATAAATGGTATCTTGTGGGGGTGTGTGATATTTTTCTAAGGAGAAATAGGTGTCTTATCAAACTCTTTTTTTTTTTCTTTTCAGGTGGAAAATCAACTAACTGGGAAGGAGGTATTCGTGTGCCGGGGCTTCTCCGTTGGCCTGGAGTGATACAGGCTGGCACTTATATTGATGATCCAACAAGTAACATGGATATTTTTCCTACCATTGTCAAACTTGCTGGGGCACAGTTACCCTATGACAGGTGTGTACAGTCTCTAGCTACAAACAGCTAGAACTCAGTATCAAGCACTAATTATTTCCTGTACTTTACTTTCTCTAGCAACTTTTTTTTTTTTTTTTTTTTTGCTAACATCATTTCTAAAGATAAACTCCGTGGCTAGTTCAGAACATTGTAATCCAGTTATGTCATCTGCTGTAATAACCCTGCAGAGGAGGAAAGAAGCACTGGACAACTATAGGATGAGAGAATACCAAGTGCAACATTGCTGGCCTAGAATTATTTACCCAAAAGCAAAAATAGATGTATCAGAAAACGTTCTGCTCAATACTATTGAAGATGGTAGAAATGGGACCTGCAAGTTTAAATTATTTAAACTTTAAGAGTTAAAACTTGACCTACTTAGTATAGCAAGTCACATCAACGTTACCTACGCTTTTCTCTCAATTTATTGCTCTATACCTGATGAGTGAAAATAATCTCTTGGAGAGTTTTGTATTCTGATATGAAACTCCATCAGACTTTCAAAATTCCTAAGATGTTTTACGGACACTCCCACATCCCTGTGTTTTATTTTCTTCAGGAGTTACCCAATCTCATCAGGAAGGTGCACTCACGTAAATTCTGTTGCCATTCAACTCCAATATGCAGAGAACCCTGCTGCTACACTTATGCTTTGAACACATCTGCCATGTATAAACAACTTCTGAGCATAAAGCATCCAGAATCCACATGAGGTAGATCAGCCATGAGCAGAGACAGTCTGCTAATGATGATTCATGGGTTGTGTGCAGGAAATGGCAGGGCAAGACATGTGCAGGACATGAAAAATTAGTGAGACTTGCACTGAGACAACCCTTACAAACAGAAACTCTGTCAAACCTAAGCAGTTCAGACTAGTCTAAATGAGAGCAGATCTTATGCATTTCATTATAATATTTCTTGAGTGAAGACTCAGACTTGGATATTCTCATAAAATTAGCAGATGTGGGCTATATTCTGTTCAATACTACTAAAGATATATTACTGGAAACAACTTTTTCTCCATCAAGAATCTATAGAGCAGTGTTTATGCAATAGATGTGAATCTGTGCTGCTATGATCTTAACAGTGGTCAAGCTTGGAGTGGCAAAAGCAGAGTGAGTAACTCAGAGAAGGAAACATGACAAATTGAAAATGTATCACCTTGCTGCCAAGAATTTCACAGTCATGTCTAAATCTTAGCTTAAAAAAGTGAAATTTGTACCTATCTTGTAGCAGTTAGGAAAGAGGTCTTCTATAGTCATGATAATTGACATAGGAATTTAGATGTTTAAGAGTTTAAAGCATCTTTTTACAAAATGTTGCTCAGACTTTTTAAAAAAATACTTACCTGCTGATCTGTAAACCAGCACAAATGAACTTGACATGAAACTTCTTTTAAAAAAGTAATTCATACGAAGTATAAAACACAGATTGGTATTCCTCTCTCATCAGCTGATTCTAGCTATTCAGTAGCTTAGATTATGGAAACATTTAAGTGAATTGCTTACTATGTAACTCTGTTACATACTTTGACATACTTCAAAGTATCATCAAAATTGTCCAGAAGCAGAAAGAGAAATTGTATGTGAATTGCTCAAAAAGTAATGCCTCTTGTTTATTTTCATGAAAAATACAACAGATACAAAGACCACGATAACACTATTTGATTGAAGAAATTTTCAGCTACAAAACACTATTTTTCAGCATAGTTACAACCATTAGTGATTGTCAAAAGACTGCATGATGCTCAAATAAAAATCTGTACCAGTGGAGGTGATCCACTGTTAACTACTGCCACTGATGAAATGCGTCACACACCACCTCATTGTGCTCACATCCACTGTTTGGTCTCTATAAACATTCAGCAAGCATTGATGAATGTCAATAGGAGACCTTTTTTCTGCATGGAGGAATTAAATGGCATTTTTTTTATATGCTCTTCCATGTTAGATACCATTTTGTCAGACTGCCCCTCTGCTGTCAGGCAACAGCAAAATGTAATAGAATATTGTCAGGAAGGTTTATCCTCTACTGCCATACCACCAAAATTTGTCTCTGACATTGTGGGACAGCATAATAAATTAGGAGACATTACCTTTTGAACAGCCCTTGTGTTCGTGTGTGCACATATACTTGGGTTTGTGTGCATGTGCTTTTATGTTGTCGATAAACACGTATTTATGTATAGTTCATTTTCAGCTTTGAAATCACTGCTGCTGTGTTAAATTCTGGCATTCATAATTTACTGTACTTAGTTATTACCATTGCTTCAGGAATGCAAGCTCAGTATAGCAGAGACTTCTCTGGTTATAGTTGTTACTTCAGCCAGACTTATTCAAAGCAACTTGAGCAGGTATATGTTTACACACAGGGGGCTGAGTTCTAACAAGTTACACAGATGTCTAATCTCATACTTGGGAAGAAAAGAGAAAAGTGGGATGAATAAGCAATCATTTCTAGTGGCAAAATATAAAATTAATGTTTTCTTAAATTATGTAGTAATCAAAGGGGAAGTGCGCCTGAAGACTTTTATCCAAACTTATCAATTGAAAGTGGCCATTCATATCATGAGAGGTAAATTTCAAAAAGTGAAAATGCAGTTATAATTTCTTCTCAGAAAGGGGAAGTTTGAATTATTCTTCTGAATTTCAAATGCTTTATTACTCAGAATTATTGATGGACACGATCTGATGCCTTTACTTCAAGGAAAAGTTATCCGATCGAAGCATGAATTTCTGTTCCATTACTGTAATGCATATTTAAATGCAGTGCGCTGGCATCCAGGAAACAGTAAGTAAACACTCCTACTAAAACTTTAAATATTTAATATAATTGTTATTGCATATTGAAAAGAACTGTGAAAAAGCCTTGAACTAAAGTTTATAAATAAATTGCTTAAAATATCTAATCATTCTCTATTATTTTTTTCACTTTTCTTTTGCTAGAATAAACCTATTTACAGAGCCATTTCACTGCCTTACATTTCTTCGTTGCTGTGCATTATTACATATGAAGTCAGTACTGAGATCTATTTTTTAAACTTGCAAAAAAGATAGTATGTTTTGCAGGAAAAAAAAAGTAGTCTAGGTTAACTGTTACATCTGTCTAAAAATGTTCAAATAATAGGATGGCTTCCTGAGTAACAGCTTGAGTATGATGCCAACCTGGACATTTTTGTTACTGAAATAACGAAATATAGAAGTATAATTGAGCCACAGTCATTATTAAATAAATTAATTCAGAATTATATGTAACATTTTCATGTTTTTTGTGACCTAAATAAAGCCTTGCCTACTTATCCTCCCCTTCTTAAAACAAATCACTGTTTGTGAGAGCATTGTCCACAATAATTAGAGCATGTTTCCCTTCCCATAAAAATCTCTGGGCTGAATGAAATTGAGTGTGTTTTTTTTTACATTCAGTTAACATTCAAAGGGACTTATATTACTGCTAAAACTGAAGATTTGGAACAACTCTTTGATGTAGCATTTTTGGTTAAGATGACTGTTATATGTGATATTTTCCCTTTTCCTAGTTTAAAGACTAAGGTATGGTGTAAGCCTGCAGATGGCCAGTAAGACCAGGTTTCCAATTCATTTTAAGTCTTCAAATGAAGTCCTTCTTCAAAGCACTTAAAGCAAAAAAGGAAAAATAAAGAAAAAAAAGCTACATCAGTGTTTTGTATTTACTACAACTTTGCCTATACATATTGCATTTAATAAATATAGCCATTAGGAAGAACCAAACAATAGGAAAATGTATTTATCTACTGCCATTTTTTAATCTGTCTTGGCTGTAGTTATTGTGCCTCATAGGGAGAAAAGTAGGCAGAGCTCCAGGAAGGCAGAAGTTTTTTCTCACTAATGCACATTTGTGAAATGAAGTACCTCCTTATCTGAGCAAAGGGTCAACTTTATTAATCACTGAAGGGGAGTTTAATTAGAAATGAAGGGGAGCAGTGATGAGGGACTAGTCTACTTCATTTACTGAGGGAAAGTAGTTTGCAGTGTGATGTTCCTTTTATCCTTCCTCCAAAGCAGGCACAACCTAAAGTCTATTCAGAGTCTGGCAATAACATTGTCATGAGACTGCCATGATTTCAGAATGTAAGTGTATTTAATAGGACATTTTTTCAGCCTACTATATAGTATGAAAATTGCAATAGTTAAATATTCATTTCTGCTTTTTTTTGTATCAGACCTGTAGAATTACTCTCCTTCAGTTTTACTTGTTCAATCTCAGATCTTCAGAAATTCCTTTTCAATGTAGACAACACAATCATATTTTTAAATGTATTTATTGCAGTCAGCTGAAGTTTTGTGCCTGTTTATCTCTCTCTTGTGTGTTACTGTTGTATAGAGATAAATATACTGTCATTACAGCTATATGCACCCTGATACTATCAGCATTGTTGTGAGTACTCGTGGAAAAATGAGTGTTTGTTTTTTTTTTTTTCTAACATTTCAGCAACTCTACATGATGTAATTGATAAGTTTGAAGTGTATTCTATTACTAGTTAGTGTATTAATTGCTCTCTAGCCTCCCTCCACAGCTCTTTGTTTTATACCAAATCACAGAGTCCATAGATAGGCAGTATTTCTGCAAATACTAAGTGGTGTTATATTTTTGTATATGAAAATGAACACAGATAAAGAAGAAATGTAACATAATGCACTTTTTTCAGTCATTTAATTCAAACTGTTGGAGAGTTTTTGCTGCGCAACTAACAACTAAATTAGACATATCCAATAGCAATAGCTCTTTCAATATAGTAACACATCCAAGAAGAAAGTAGATGAAGCTTTCTTCATTAAAGACAGGATGGAGAATTGCACGATTTTCACTTAACCTCAGGTAGAGTATGATCAGTTTCAGGTACACAAGACTTCAGTATTTAGGTAGATCTGATCTCCTTTCTAAGACCACATGTATCCATGTCTTACATGCCTTGCCTAATTCTTGAGAAAAACATCAGGAACTATTTTCTCTTTCTGTTTACTGTAAGAGGTCTTTTAGACCAGAAAGGACTTGAACTGCATTACCTAGATAGTTAACTAGATTGATTTCAACTACTTTGAAACTGTATAAAAACATGCAGCCTATAGATTTTGCCTGTACATGAGGGCCAAATGCTGACCAGCTCTGCCTCTTATTAGGACTGAAGCCTCTCACAAGGCTTAGTGTTCATGTGAAATGAATAATCTCATTTATGTTCATCATCTTCACTGGTCCGGTAGTAGATCCTTTTAGAAGTGTCCAGTTGACTGACTACATTATAGATTAATGGTCCCTTCTTCATCAAATGCGTAATTTATCCTAATTAAAATAAGTATATTTTTTGAAGCAAAGAACAGAAATGTAGAAAACTTAAGAACTACAAAACAAGTGTGGCCAGCAGGTTGAGGGAGGTGACCTGCCCCTCTGCTCTGCAGTGGTGAGGCCTCACCTGGAGTACTGCATCCAGATGTGGAGTCCTCAGTATAAGAGACATAGACCTGTTGGAGCAGGTCCAGAGGAGGGCCAGAAAGATGATCCAAGGGATGATGCGCCTCTCCTATGAGAACTGGCTGAAATAGCTGGACCCATTCAGCCTGGAGAAGAGAAGACTCCAAGGTGAACTGATAGCAGCTTTTCAATATCTAAAGGGGAGCTACAGGAAAGAGGGGACAAACTGTGTGATATCTGTGGTTCTGTGGTGATCGGACAAGGGGAACTAGTTTCAGACTTATTGAGAGTAGGTTTATTTTAGATATAAGGAAAAAGTCTTTTATAGTGAGGGTGGTTAGGCACTGGGACAAGTTGCCCAGAGATGTGGTAGATGCCCTGTCCCTGGAGACTTTCAGGGCTAGGCAGGACCAGGATCCCAGCACCCTGTTCTAGCTGAGAATGTTCCCATTCATTGCAGGAGGGTTGGACTAGTTGACTTTAAAGGTCCCTTCCAACTCTAAGCTTTCTATGATTCTATAATTGTATCTGCCAAGAAATGTGCTATTTTTTATTAAAGTACAACTCATTCTCATACAACTCATAAAGAAGACACAAATCTATTCCCCATATGCACCTATTAATGCTTATATTCTCATATTTCTTATTTTATTTTATTTTATTTTTTTTTCTGTGAAGTCTTAGTTTGTATGGCTACCTCAGCTTATATATTTCATTTTTTTCCCAAGGTCAAAGTTAAACCATAGGTTTAGCTTTGACTCCAAGGAAAATGTGCATACACAAGGGAGTGAGAAGGGAGCAGGCGTTCTGCTTAGTCAATTAGTCTTCTGTTGCCTCCATCACTCCACAATTTGCTTAATAACTTTATCTTTGACATTATTAGATTTCTACCATCTTTCAGTAGAAAATTGAAAAATGTTTTTGGCTTTCTTTTTGAATCATAGGCAATATAGTATGAAACATTTGAATCATAGGCAATATAGTATGAAACAGAGAAATTTGGTGTAGGTGAAATTGGTGGCACTTGCACACCTTTTCCCTACTTGTGTACTTTTAAAATCTGACTTCAGTAGACATGCTTCTCACATCACCCAGGGAATTTCAGGAACTTCAAAGTAAATTATTACTATTACTGAATATTTTGCATTTATATGTTTACAGTCTAGACATTCCTCATAACCAAATGAATGCTCATCTTCACAAAAATATGTTAGTTAGATCAGTTACAACATTCACAGTGTATTTTTCCCTTCCTCAGCCCTTTGAAGGAGAATTTAGAGGATGTGTGCCACACATTTTCTCAACCAACAGTTCAAAACTTAAGCCTTATCCTTCCTAGGGAGGAGTGAGAAAAAGAATCTGTCCCTTTCTTTTTTCTCCTCTCTCAGACAAAGAAAAGAGGCTAACACCATCTTCTTCTTCTCTCTGATTCACTTATTTTTTTCATTTTGCTGGATACTAGAAAATAATGAATATCCTTTAATGCAGGATTTAAAAAAGAGTGAAATACCAGGCAATTTCCTTTGCTTGAACTTCATGTTTCTCATAGACACGTGAGTGCTAAAACTTTCTATAAGGCCTGGGAAACAATAAAAACATGTAGTGCAAATTATTGGAAGATGACTTCTTGTTACTCTGAAACCTTACATATACATGTAATTTAATAGATCTCTCATGTATAGATGGAAAGATCTTAAAACAGTGTCAGCACAGTACTGCTATTTTGCATTGTCACTGCATATTCTCCACAATTTTCTGTTGCAGCAGCTGTGAGAAAAAAAAAATATATATATTAGCTTAGTCTGATGTAAGTACTTATGTTTTTTAGTCATTAAGCATTCAAACTTGAAACAAAGATGTCAGTTCTGCAGTGACTTTCTTAAGCTGAGACATCCAGAATTTCATGTAGAGTTCTCTTAGTTGTGGGTATCGGATAACGTTTTGGCCTCATTTAACTTTTACCACACATTCTTCTGCTAGTACAAGTAGAGTGATACTTGTGTACTTGCTAAAACTATAATTTAGCATAACAACGCTAAAAAATATTGACTATTGTCTTTAGCACATTAGTGCCTTATGAATCAGTACTATTAAAAATGCATTGCTATGACAACTTAATTATAAGGAGAGAATTCATCAGATACAGAGCAAATCTTCAGCTGAAGGGAACCATTGCATCTTTCAGGTTCCTCTGACTGTGGGCAAAATTTGAATTCGATAAGGAATATATTGTAACCCTGCTTCATAAATATTGAAAAATCTGATGTAGTATAGTTTGTATTATAAAGAAATAATAACATTCACAATATTTTGTAACTAATAATACAAATATTATAATATTTCTGATAAATGCTGCAGTGACTGTATTGGCAATGCTTTACATTTTCTACTTCAAAATGGATTTCATTATTCAGTGGAAGCTATTTTTGTTCCAAGAAAAGGGAGGAATATAAACATCTAATACATGTTTGCATTGTTATGAAAATATTCAGAGACTTGTGTGATACATTCCTGTGCTAGTAAGTGATTATAAAACTGGGATTTTAGAATTATTTGCTTCCATATACTGAAATTGTCATTCAGTAAAAAAAAAGTATAAGAGACGTGCTATAGCAAGTTCAGCTGAGGCACAGTAGACCTTAGAATCAAACTGGTACATTATACGTACATAATGACTTTTAAAGGCTGTAAAATTTCACTGGAGAACCTTAGTTTAGTTTACATGAAAAAAATCATTGTTTCAGCAAGTGAGGAAAAGATGGACAGTATTATCAATTATAAAAATGTAAATACAGTATTAAAAATGATTTTATCTATCTGTGCACACTTGTCTTCTACAAAGGACAGAATTATCAGTTCACAAATGTCAAGGTCTAAAGTACCAGTAATCACCAGTAAGAGTGTAAACTATCAAATGATAAATCCTTATAATTTTGTTGAAAATCTGATAAGATAAATCTAAATGGTGATGTGCTCTCTTATCTGATATTTTAGCCAAAGATTTTTGCTGAAATAGGATATTTAATGCAGGATAATGCCAGGTAAAGGCTTTGGTCTGAATGTTGAAGCTTGTATTACCTCCTTGAAAATGTATTAACTGCAATCCAAAGGTGTATCTTCCCTGTTGTTCAGTTTGAGGAATGCGTAGTTCAGTTCAAAACCATTGGTCAGGTTGTGAAAATGTGTCAGAATATTACTTTTGAAGGCAAGTTTTCATAAAACTTAGCTCTATCTGACTTGTGAGCATAGGTCTCATGAAAATTTCTACTTAGCTTCACTTAAAAAATAGGATAAATTTCAATTATTGCTTATTCTGAGTTTCTTGTATCTTGGGATCTATTACAAATGCTGACGATAGCTCAATCAAATTCACCATTCAGTGATTCTATGTTATCATAGAATTTGTAGCTGCTGTGATTACTAGTTATTGCAATTCCCTCCCCAAAATCCAGTTGCCAACAGCATTCCACGGCAGATATTTAGTTCTTCTTATAGGTGTGAAGACATGTTTCTAGTCATGTATTTAGCCTTTTCTGCAGCATCAGTTATTACATGATTGAACCAGATGAGGTTTAATAAGAGCAAGTGTAGAGTCTTGAACCTAGGGAGGAATAACTGCATGCACCGGCACAGGTTGGGGGATGACCTGCTGAAGAGGAGCCCTGAGGAGAGGGACCTGGGTGTCCTGGTGGATGATAGGTGACCATGAGCCAGCAGTGTTCCCTGGTAGCCAAGAAGGCCAATGGGATCCTGGGGTGCATTAAAAAAAGCGTCGAAGGAGGTGATCCTCTGCCTCTACTCTGCCCTGGGGAGGCCTCACCTGGAGTATTGTGTCCAGTTCTGGGCTCCCTGATAAAAAAAAAAGACAGGGATATCCTCAAAAGAGTCCAACGGAGGACTACAAAGCTAATAAAGGGCTCGCTGCACCTCTCTTATGAGGAAAGGCTGAGAGACCTGTGTCTGTTCAGCCTTGAAAAAAGAATATTCAGAAATAATCTGATCCATGTCTATAATCTGAGGAGTGGAAGGCAAAGGGACGAGGTTGAACTCTTCTCAGCAGTGTGTGGTCATTGGACAAGGGGAAATGGTCACAAACTGATGCATAGGAAGTTCCACACAAATGTGCATGAGAGCTTCTTCACGGTACAGGTAATGGAGCACTGGCACAGGCTGCCCAGGGAGGTTGTGGAGTCTCCTTCTCTGGAGATATTCAAGAACCACCTGGACATCTACATGTGCAACCTGGTCTAGGGAGCTGCTTTGGCAGGGGGGTTAGACTAGATGGTCTCTAGAGGTCCCTTCCAACCCCTAAAATTCTGTTATTCTCTGATTCTGTGATTAAAATAAAAACAATGAAAATTTTTTTCTATTTTGCAGGTTTTAGTCCAGTAAGTGGGAAAAATTTACAGAATCAGCTTTTTTAAAGAGGTTTACCTGGGTTTTACAGAACTAAAGTTAAGGTCATAATAAAAAGAAGACAAAGCAGGAAAGGTCTGCTTAGAAGTACCATCTTAAAACATCTTCTAGTTTTGACAGGTATTGCCTTTCTGTGTGATGGAATTAAAATAATATTCACTTCTGAAGAAGTGAGAGTAAGAAAGGGAATGCTTTGCATTATTCCTTACCCCTTGAAAGAAGTATGTTATTCATTCTGTAAGGCATAGTAAGCGTTATAGTGTTATTGAAGTGCACTCACATATTTTACAGAATCATTTTACTTTCATTTTTATTAATATCATATTGAGTCTTAATAACTAAAAATTGTAGATTGAATTAATATGCTTAAAGAATGCTCTTTTGTGAACACACTGTTGTCATTTGAGGGGCTGGACTTAATGAGGTCCCTTCCAACCCTTACAATTCTGTGATTCTGTGATTAGGGAGTATGCGGAAGACAGAGTATGAGTGGAAACTGAAAACTGAGAAACACTATGAGGCTGTGTAGAACCAATCTGAAAATCTTATTTCTGCTATCAGATTCTCAGTGCAAGAGTTGGTAGGTGAAGCTAGTAGTTGTCTGTTGCAAGTGGAAATGCATTAGTTTGTAAATGAGAGATTTTGAAAATGGTGGCAATATACTTCCTTTTAAAAATTCTGCTTCATCATTGTTTGGCCCTCTTTGAGTATTTACAAGAGAACACCTTTCACAGGTCATCCACACAGCGAATTAGCAGTTCAGTTTTCTCTAAAATAGAAAACATTTGCGATCTCTTCTCTCTGGTGATTGATAGGACACAAGGGAAGAACAGGATCGATCTGCACGAGGAAAGCTTCAGATTGGGGATTAAGAAAAGTTTCTTCACCAGAGGGTGGTCAGACTGGAACAGGCTCCCCAGTGAAGTGGTTAGGGCACTGAGTCTGATGGAATTCAAGTAGCATTTGGACAATGCTCTCAGACATGGAGTTTAAATTTTGAGTGGTCCTGTGTTGAGGCACTGGTTGGACATGATTGTTATTTTCTTTATTGTTACCTTCCAACTTGGGATAGACTATTATTCTATTATTCTATCTCCAGATGTTTGTTATTTGAAATATATTACTTGTTGTTCTATTCTCTAATATAGTAAAGAGTTTGCAATTCATAGATTTACGGCAGCCTCATAAGTAGGTTTCCTATCTCTAACTCATTGATTTTGAATAATAAGAAAGTAATTTGTTTCTTGTGTTCTTTGATGTACCATGAAGGATTGTTACGTAGTAGCTTCATAAGTAAACAGTCAAGTGTGATTTTCATACACATTTGCAGAACCTATGCCCTTGTCTAGGTGTTTCTTGTACTTTTGCTTGCTTTCTTTGTGGTGAACAAAGGATGCTGATGCAGATTAGTAAGGATTCATATCATCTGCAAGAATGCCAACGGTTATCGTTTCTTTCTTTCATTGCTGAACAATACACAAGAAGATAAACCTAATAGAAAATTGATCCAGGAAGTGTCCGTATTCTTTTGCACAGCACCTTGAGAGAGATAATAGTACCATATGACCATAACTGTCATCAAACAAACATTTTGTTATCTCACAATGAAATACCTTTTTTAAAAAAATCAAATCTTATCATAACAACTTCCTACCTTTTCTCAGAAAATGAATACTTTGAAAGGATGAGAAAAAAAAGGATGAGAAAAAAAAAAGATTTTCCCATTCTCATAAAGATTTTTGCTTTCTAGTTAGAATAAAATTCTTTAGTTATAGTAAAATTGATGCAGGAACAGTTTTGTCTGAGGGAGCCATTCCACAAACGAAAGACCACTTTAAATGTCCTTTGACATAGACATTATACACACAGACTTTCATTCCGTGACCATATAATACTGCTTTTTCTTCATATAAAAATAGCAACCATAACATACTTGTCTATCGAATCCAAGATATTCTGACCTAAATTAGTAATGTTCTTAGTGAACAGAGAAAGGTTGACAGGTTTCAGAGATCACAAAGAGGCAAAGGCATTTAAAGTAGCTAATTCAGTATTATTTAAACTTCAGCATGAAGTTGCTGTCAGATACTGTGTCATGCATTTATGACAGTAAAAAGGAAAATAAGAAGGATCTTAACAGACTTTTTTCTCTTTTTTTTTTTTTCCTGTATAGAGCTAGCACTTCAAAAAGAAGAAAGGTCTGAGAATACTTGTCTGATATTTTTTTTCCTATTCAGGCAGTTAATTGGAGTAAAAACAAATATAAATAATAACAACTACGTAAGAGTAGCTAAAAATGTGCTGCAAATTTTAAAAATGAATTTCATCTTACCAAATAAGATAACGTGGTTCTTATACAATTTCTTCCAAAAATATCTTCCATTCAGTGTTTCATTTGAGTCTACAGCATTCTGTTTGGTATACTCAGAACATAGCACTCATTCATCCTAATCTAAAAATCGGATTCAAATGGCATTAATCATCTTAGGCAATGCTCTTCAAGGGTAGTAGTCATTGCACATGCAACCCTCATAAAGTATTCTACATGCCACAGCCTCTGCCATTCTATTACACCTAGAAAAGTAAGCTAAGTATTGGTTTACTGGATAAATTCCCTGAAAAACTGGCTGAATTCTCAGTAAGTTACAAAAGATTATGGTATGAATCGCAGGAAAAGCATTTGCAAATAAAAACAGTGAATGCTCTGAGAGTAGCTGCTTTCTGAATGTAAGTCATTATTAGTACTTTGGAAAGACAGAAGAGCAAGGAATCAGTATAAAATGTCATCAGCTTGAGAAAGGGTTGTATCTCAGTACAGTGACCTTCCTGTTAATTTCAGAACTTTGTATTTGATCTAAAGAATTAAGGGGTGCACAATACATTAAATGCATTGATAGGATTATCTTAGCACAAAACTAATTTCTGAGCAGAAGTGTCCAAGTTGTCCAAGTTTAGTTTCATGGTTAATGGAAGTGTCATCTGTCAGTGGATAGAGCAGAAACTGAGAACTACAAAAATACAGGTTGTTTGTTTGTCTGCTTCTGTTCATTCAGCCCTGCCTTAGCAGAACTGCAAGGTCATTTAGAAGTTCTGGTGATGTCAAGAATACTGTGTAACTCAAAACACCCAGACCATATAGAAGCAATGAAAAGCTGACCTAGAACATCATGCAGGTGTTCACAAGGAGTCTAAAATGATCAAGAAAAGGTACTGCAAAATGTTTTGACTAGGTTGTGGGATTTTATACTCAACAGATTTTACACTATCTGTAGTTCCTGAGTTTTATCAAAGGCCTCTTTCCCTCCTCCCTCACTTTCATATACCAAAATATTTCAGGTCTCTAGGTAGGAAGTATTTTAATTTCTGCTTGTGCTTTTAAATAGATGTATGGCATAACGATTTTTGGAAAAAAAAAAAAAAAGAAAAGGAAAGGAATAAGAAAATGTAGAACTAAATTCTGATAAATATATTTAAACATTTAGTAACTGGCAGGTAAAAAAAATTATATTACTCATATTTCACAGAGTATTTTTGAATATGAACTTTCAAATCAGTTAATCCAGTTCACATTTGAAGACAGGAGATATGTATAAGCAACATACTTCTCTGTCTCCTTAGCATAGCTTAAACTTAGAAAAGATGTCACTATCTGTCAATTCTCTTTTTGACAATAGCATAGAAGAAGAAGACAACACTGTAGTGAACACTGTAGTGAATACTATTGTACTATTATCTTTAGAGGTATTTTGTCAAAGAAATCAGTTAAATTGAGAATTGTAGACTGCATTTGTAGAGCTGTGGATTAAAAATTGTTTGTAAGTTTCAAAAGCAAGAAAAAATAACTACCAGTATGTGGATGTTTGTATTTCATGATATCCTTTGAGTGCTGTCATCACTCTTAACTACAGTGGGGAGGGTGAGCATATATAAAATTCATATCTAGCCATGTAATGCCAAAAGCATTCTCAGCTGTCTGGAGGAACTGCAGCATGTAACTGAATGACTGTAGACAGCAGGCTGTTATTTATTCTACTTCTTTATATTACTTCCTAAAAACAAGGGGTTAAGGCCATTTACCTTAGCCATGATCTATAGGAGAATATTATATGAACAAAAAGATGAAAATGTTTTTACACTCGAGTATGTGACTGTCTTTGTTTAACTCAGTTTTGTAATTGACTTGAACAAAAGAGCCTAGACTTCATAGCATAGACTTCATATATGCAATAACTAATAATAAATGTTGGATTAAATTTGTGATGTAAGTGCACTCTTCAAATATACTCTAAACTAGAATTATTACACTGAATAACAGTTAGTTAAAAATAGAAGAGCAAGGCAAAGAGAAAAAACACCACTGGCAGCAGTGGTCTACCTAACCCTCCTACAAATGTCTTTTAGAGACTGGAAGAAAAAATAATAACCAGAATTCTTTGTGCCATGGGAAAAGAAATCCTTTGTGACCCATGAAAGTGATAGGCTAAAAGTTTTAAGTTAGGACCAGGACTGTAGTCATTTTTAAGATGAAAATCAGACAGTGCCTGAAATCATAGCAATTTTGTCTTTTTTACATATAAAATTGTAAGGAGATATATAGTATGAAGGATAATGGCTGGAGCTTCCCAGGTCTCTTACTGCTTATTTTCTGGTTTGAGATTAATTCACTCCAGAATTGATTGTATCTCAGCTGAGCACTATGGTTATTGTGTACAGCTATTCTATGCTACTAAATCTCTCCAGTGGGGCCAAGAATGGTTTTGTTTATATACAGGTTCATGCACCAGCTAATTTGAAAAACACATGGAGTTACCAGAGCATATGTGGTAGTATATCACGTAAATGTCCATGTTACCAAAAGAAAATACAAGATTTTACTGGTGGGAACTTGGAAAACTGATGAATTTATGTTTGAAGTTAGAGGATGTAACTAAGCATAGATGAATCTAATCTTCAGCAAGGTAGGAACTGAATGTCGAATATATACACAGTGTAGAGTTGTCCAGTATACAAAGGATTAGTTTTGTGCAAGCAGGATTGCAAATTCTTCATTAGTAAATAAATAAATAAAATATAATAGGAGTTGAAGAACATTTGTAGATCCTAGCTTAAACAATTAGCTGAGCACACAAGCTGAGGTTTGAACAGATTACACTGTGCTTTGCTTAATTTAATCATGAGATTCAAATTTGATTTCTTAATCTAAAATATAAATACTTTGTTGAACTGAAGGCAAACAAGGTAAATTCATGGGAATTTTGATATTCACTTCATAAGAGTATAACTCTAAAAATGACAAGGAAATGAAATTTGGAACAGACAGTGCAATGAAGAATGAGGCAATGCAAATAAACAAAGATCTGCACCAAAATCTTTGTTTAAACTTCAGCAAAAGTTTGTGAAAAATATGTATTTGAAAGAGTTACTAGATAAAACACTGAGTGAAAGGAGCGTGCCAATAAAACGTCTTTGTCTTCAGCAATAAAGGAAATGAATTATAGTAGCACAAAAGTTACAATAGAAGAAACCATCCATCAAGAAAGCTCTAAAAAATACATTGTAGGGAACAATCGTGCAGTGGCAGGGGAATGAATTAGATGACATAAAGAAAAGTCATTTCAAATAGTTGAAATGAGCTTTTGTTCTTATTTGCTACAACTGGAACAGAGAAAACTGCATATATTAATGAAGAAAGATAAGACTATCATATAAGCAGAGTCAATTCCGGTGTACTTTAGCTAGTGACTATTTCAGAGGTCACTCAATGATTCTTATGGATAAGTAAGACATTAAGAAAAAAACAAAAAAAAAAAAACCAAAAAAAAAAAAAAAAACCCAAGGAATTATGTTTATAAAGAAGGAAGTTTTGTGGATATTTTTGTTTGTTTAAAGAAAGAAGCCTGCAAACTTCCATCTGTATTTTCTGCCTACCTCAGTTAAATTTAGACTTCAAACATACTCAAGAGGAGGAGACTCACAATCTATGAATACTTCAGGATCTTTCATAAGCAGCAGCACCTTATAAATAGATGTTTGCTACAAAACTAATTGTAGGTGGACTAGAGAACACTGGAGAGATATAAATTTTGATCTCTCATGGTTGTGTCTTACTCTGAAAGTGACTACAGTAGAAAGAACATGACACAAAAGCTTTTCAGGGAAACCTCTATGATGTCAATGAAAGCAAATCACTCAGTATCTTTGATTTCTATCTGATCGTTTTTGAACAAAAATGAAGCAGTCATGGAGCAAAGGCTTCATATTCACATCATAAGAGCACTAGGCAATAGTTATTTAGAGAATTGAAAATAGAAAATTAACTATCTCTTTTTACAGGCATTGTTAGTTGTGATCAGGGGAACAAAGTACTTTGCAAGAGTTATTCATTGAAGATTGATGACTTAGAGGTAATTGTATTATGGATGACTATGGAACATCATTGGTCACCTCTTAACAGGGAGCAACTGAAGGGGAGCTTCTTAAAGGGGTCCACTCAGGAACTACAAGTGACCCTAGCCATGGAAGTACCCTCACTGGCAGCACCCAAACAGAATTAGCAGAGCTGAGTGCTAATAACAGAGTCATCAGTAGCCCCTAACTAGGTGAACTGGTGATTCAGAATCAAGGTCTAATCACAGAGTCCAGTCAGAAGCAGGAAAAGGCAGGAATGAAGGCAAGTGGAAGAAAGGCTACAACCTCAGACACTCCAGGGATGGGTCTCATAAGTGGCACTTGTACAGCAATACTGATGACCTCAGGCTAAGATGAAATGGAGATCCAGGCCCATGTACAGTGCGTGTGGAGGGGTTCCAACACAGGGCTGGTCAGGGCCAATAAGTCATGCTAGAGTTCTTAAGGTTCCTACATCTCAGGTTTTGAGCAAATTCTGAGAGTGGTGCTAATAACAGGCAGGTGTAAGCTTCTGCATTTGAGCTGATCTGATCTCATTGTTATCTTTAAAAAAGAAATGAGCAGAATTATCCTCACCCTAACACAGAGTTCTAACAAAGGTAAAAAACAGATCAATGAACAATGGTGACTAGTTTTCATAAAAACGAACACATTTCAGAGATTCAGAATTAGGTGAGATGACCGGATTGTCAAATTACAGAATGAATAGCAGTACAGCTCTCAGCAGTAAATCCTTCTGAGTGCTGTAAATGTAAAATTAGAAGCGTCTTGCCACCTTTTTCACAAAGTGTAAGAAATGAATGTTTTTCTAAGTGTTGAGAATGACACTGTATGTCTTTGAAAGTTGACTGGGAATTTGATCATGTAATGTAATTAGTGTCATTTTTCTTTTAAATCAGCAGAGGTTCAGATAAGAGCCTGCCTACAAATATGCAATAAATAAGACGGGTTAGATTGTGTAGTAAAATACAGGGGGTGAATTGGTTTTCTATTATTGAATATCATCCATGCATCAGTGTCCTGAAAGATCTCGCAATAGTCAGAGAAGAAAAGCATGGATTAGATACAGATCCTGGTTTGAGTTACCCTGTCATAAAGCTCTTTAAAGTCCAATTAAGGAAGTGCCACTTACTTCTCATGTTCAATTTTCCTTTTAACACAGAACTAAAATAGTCATATAGTTCCGCTATTAGCATAAACTCTTTTTTACATTTGTTACAAGTAATTGCTGTTGCTGATTGGGGCAGCTCTTCCTGTGGAGGCATAGGGGTCCTTCCCCACAATCACTTTATAACCCTCAGTAAGACTCATTAAGCTCAATCTTTGTCATCATCTTAATGGCAACATGCAGTAGCAATGTAATCTATTAGAGAAATCATACAGAAACTTGTAGCAGTAGGTAAGAAGTTTCTGTAGATACATGGGCATATTTTTTTGCTGATTCTTACACATTCACATGGTATAGTCTACAGCAAAGTATTTGCTTGAGATTTCGTCAACAGAATGTAAGTACTGCAAACCACTTTTCTGTTTTTGGGTGTTACCATCCATGAGAAACATTCAAGTGTCAGCATAATGTGGATTTACTCCAGTTCTTGACTTGTTTATCTACACAAGCCAGTGAAAGATTTTAAAAATAAACACTATCTAATTTAAAATAGTGAAGCTGTGGGAGAAAGACACTTTCCCTTCCAGGATAACTCGTGAGTCAACAGCTCACTTAAACCACATTTTTGTTGGACCAAGTTTCTTGTCTCTGAACGGTTTCCTTTTTACGCTGTATTCATCCTTTTCCCATCTCTTTATTTCACTTTCCGTCCCTAATTCTGTGCTTCTGGTCTCACTTCTACCAAATCTTTTTTATTCTCTTAATAGATGCTTGTATGTGTCTTTTCTTTCTGAAGCTGCAGGAATTATAATAAGCTGTGACCTTTGCGAGAATTTTCCTGTCATTTGTTTTTTTCTGTCTCTTAGTTTTTCTTGTCCATTCATTTTCACTGTTCTCTCTAGAGAAGTTTTTCCTTTCTTACAAGTTTTTTTTGGGGGAGGTTTATTTTTTTTTTTTTTATTCTGTTTGTGTGTGGGTGGGCTTTTTGTTTTGTTTTTTTTTGTTTGTTTGTTGTTTTGTTTTGCTTTACATAATTTTTAGTTTTCTTTTTGGTTTCTTTCTTTGTTCCTGATTTGTGATGTTGTTGAAAAATGCTTTATTTTTTTATTTTGCATTGTATCAAACATCTAAATCACCTACTATATCTTAATGATGGTCATTCTGGTCTTTTCTCCTTGATTATTAAAGTTTCTTTTTTTTCCCCTACTTCCAAACTTGCTTTGTAAGCAATGTCTTTACTCTTCATTTGTCACCTTGATTTTTGTTTTCAAGGAAAACCTTTAAAAGTTTTCGGTGCTCTCCCAAATCCCTAGTTTGTTTTCAGTACTTCAGCCACAACAGCTGAAGGAAACAGAACAAGCATCAAGTGTCATTTACCAAAACTAACTGATTAACTATTTTAATTTGCTGTCTTGAACCTTACATCAGAATAGGTGCAGCTGAATTGGGGTGACGCAGTAAGTATGGGCATATTGTTTGATAGGTGTGAAATAGCACCTGAAAGAAAAATGAGAATTTCTAGATTGAACAGAAAACACAAAACTGTTTATATCAAGCTAAAGAAAATTGACCTAATAACCAGATACACATTTCTGGTGTCAGTATTTTAGGTAGGAAAATCTTTTCTTAAACAAACATGACAAAGCCTTTACACTATTGTCGCAGTTTGATGTGTGATGGTGGAACTATTTAAATAGTCTTAGTGGTCTTTTCCGACTGTAATGTTTCAATAATTGTGTGCATGGCTGCAGAATTACTGTGAAGCTATCCAGTAGAACTATTCATACACTGAGACATGAACTGTTCTTTTCACTATTTTAGTTTGAGTATTATTTGTTCATTTGTTTTTGCATGAAGTTTACAAATTTCATAATAATTTTAAAAAACTACAGTTTCTTGCACAGTGAGTGTTTAAAATGTGAAAACTTGACCTGAGAGTTGTCTAAAATCAAAGAGGCAAGGGAAATAAGGAATGTTGAGTATCTGAAACACAATATTTCAAATTGTGTTGGAAGTAGTGTTAGGTAGGATAGATGTGAACAGAATTGTTTTAAAAGAATTATCTAGAACAGGAGTAAAGTTGAAAATAAGCTATTCTTTTTCTCTCTTATTTTTTTTTCTTTGAACTCCTCTCTCACTTAGATTGCAACCTAAGGGGCAGGAGTAGCTGCAGTGTGGAAATCGTAAGCCATACCTTCTAGACACTAAACCAGTGAAGCACTTCTTGTGAAAAAAAAAAGATCCTCAAAATTACAAACTGATTATTTTGATTACTTCGTGCATGATTGAATAGAGTTCACTCTCCAGAATGATTTTATGTTAATTGAATGATAGAGCTGAAGTAACCTGTCTTCAAAATAATACTGAGCTCTCTTCACTTAAGTTCTATATACAGTGCAAGGAAAATGAATTCATTCCATTTACAACCCCAGGAGACTCTTCTCTGATCTTGTTTTTGGTAAGAAGGAGATTTTAGCGCATTATAGCACCTTAGAAGGGTGAAGCCTGTTTTTCATTATGCTACATGCCTGCCTTCCTTAATCTGGAAAGTAGGAAAGTGTCAAGGTTATTTCACTTTTCCATCCCTTACTGTCAGCTGGAGAGTAGCTGAAGCTCTCTGTGTCTGTATCCCATGCCACTAAGGACAAGAAAATATTCCCATTGCTTTCCTAAAATTAGTCTTCTATTCAAAGTCAAGTATTCATGCTGGCTGGAGAAGTGCAAAATGAGGTTTGAGTTTTGCATAAAACTTCACACTGGCTGAATTTCTCTGAAAAATCTTAATCTTGAGCATGTTCATTTGAAAATAGATAGCAGGTCAACTTCTAGAAATTTTTATAGGTATAAATTCATATCAGAGTTCTTGCCAGTTGTCTTTAAAGTAACACTCTATGATATATCCTTTTAGTGTTTATGTTTAATTCAGTATTTTGGAGAGGAAGGGGTTCGACTGCATTTACAGTACATTAATCAGATTATTCTGCATCATAAACCTTCAGTAAGCTTCTGTTTTCCATTCCTTTAAAGTATTGGTTTCAAAGAAAAAGTTCATAACAACCTTAGTGAAACAAATTTAAACTTTTCCCTTCATAACTCAACTGCCAGCTGCAGCATTGTGTATTAACACAATGCAAGATATCAGATAATATTCTTTGTTGTAGTTTAATTGCTTAATATATACATACTTTTTCTAAGCTTTCTTTCTGATAAAATCAGAAGACTCATTTTTTTCCTTCCTGTTCTTCCTTTCCTTCCTTTCCTTCCTTCATTTTTACATTTTGGACTGATACTGAATTTGTAGCAGTATATTAGAAACAATTTGTTTAAACTTCATTTTTGAGTCTAACAAAAGAAGTCTCTTTGCTATGTCATCCTTTATACTTAAATGATTCAATTTTGGAAATAAAAATGTATTTTCAGATTTTCTAAGTACCTCAGTGATTTCTAAAAGTATAAAATATACATATTAAACTACCTGAGTCATAAATACAGAAATTTTCCTGAATTCATATTTGTCCTGAAATTTTTAAAATAAACCAAATTATATTCATATTCTTTGGCATTGTACACAATTCTGAACTACTGAATTTACACTTCTATTACCTTGCATAATTCTGTCTTTGTTTCTGCGTGTACTTCTTTCTACATGAAGGTTAAATTCACTATTGATATTCAGATAATTGGTTTTGAATATTTTATTAGCATTCTGTGTATAAAAATTTGTTCAAATTTTGAAAAAATATCTGGAAAGAGATGTTTATGGACAAATTCTTGAAGATGATCTTGGTTCATAGGACAGAATTGTAGGGGTTGGAGGGTACTTCTAGGGATCTTCTACTTCAACCCCACTGGTAAAGTAGGTTCCCTAAAGTAGATTGCTAAGGAAAGTGTCCAGATGGGTTTTAAATACCTCCAGAGAAAGAGAATCCACAACCTCTCTGGGCAGCAGCCTGTTCCAATGCTCTATCACTCTGCAGTGGAAAAGTTTTTTTCCTCATATTTGAATGGAATTTCCCGTGTTCCAGATTGTGCTCATTACACTTTGTCCTGTCACTGGGCACTGTTGTAAAGAGGCTGGCCTCATCCTTGTGACAACTGACTTTTAGATATTTATAAGCACTGATAAGAGCCTCAGTCTTCTCATCTCCTAGCTGAACAGACACAGGTATCTAAGTCTTTCCTCATAGGAGAGAAGCTCCAGGCCTGTAATCATCTTTGTGACTGTCTGCTGCACAATCTCTAGAAGTTCCCTAACTTTTTTAAACTGAGGAGCCCAGAAAAGAAGACAGAACTCCATGTATGTCTTCACCAGAGCAAAGTAGAGGGGGAAGATCACCTCCCTTGCCCTGCTGGCTATACTCTTTTGAATGCCCCTAGGATACCAGTGGCCTCCTTGGCCTTAAGGGCACACTGCTGCAACATGTACACCAGGACACTCAGGTACTTCTCTGCAGGCAAGTTTGAAACTGTCTGAAAATATATGCAGCAGTTGCTTTGTATTGTCTTTGCATCTTTGTCTATTATCTTTGACTCAGTATCAGGAAAATAACTGTATGAATCTTGCATACCTGTTGACATCACTCAGGATGATTGCATCCACTTTATGTCAGATGGGAGGTATTGTCTTCAATTTTTAAAGGACAGAAAAAGCAAAAGACAAAATACAATTCTGAATAGATTTCTCTTTCATTTTTATCATCCTTAGCAAAGTAGCTTTGTATTGTTAGATTCTTAAGTGTATTGCTCTCCTGTTTCTTCGCTATATCTCTTTCTAATTCCAGGGGACAACTAGTACGTGCAGAGCATAGGAAATAGATAGAAAATTACCAATAATTTTGTTTGTGCCAACATTACCTTCCATCTTCAGAATGACATTGACTGCTCTTTAAATGAACTAAAAATCACGTGGACAATTCAACAAGTGAATAGACTTTTGAACCAAATCTTTAGCAAGTGTCTGGATTACATGCATCAGATTACTCTAATTGAATTTTTTTTTTCCAGTGCAAAATGTATTCTTCCATGTACCTGTTAGCTGTAACTTAAAAATAGGAGGCATAACAATGCATAAAATCTGATCTTAGAAATAAATCATAGAACAACTCATAAAGTCTGATTTTAGAAACATAGTTTCTATAGCCATTTGTGTTTATATGTTCATTCTTTGGAATACAGTAATGAAGAGTTCAGGAAAATAATTCTTTGTGAGCTCCAACCATTTAGCAGATTATCTTGACTTGTAAAAAATTTAATTGGAACCTTCTAATTCCTCTTCAGTTGCTCACCAGCTCACTGTTGTTTTTTGTTTCATGTTTTTAGCTCACATACTCTGTATTCTACAGTTCTTCATGCAAGTCTCTTCTAGCAATGACCAGTTCTCATAAACTAACATTATGTCTTTGAATATCGCTTAATTATTTTCCACCTACACTGGGATATAATGTGTTGTCTTTTGACTGATGTAACAATCTATCATCCTAAGATACTCAGATAGGTGTGTCTAAAGAATACACATCTTGACTGAAAGAGTAAAGCTAAAATTTTTTGAACTCAAATAACATTCACTGTTTGAGAAATGTACGTAAAAATAATGAATATGCTTCTTTGTAGGAACCATATAGTATTCTCCATATGACATATATAGTTCTTCAAAAAGTCAACAACCAAAACCTTTTTTAAATTGTTAATTTTTTTAAGAGTAGAGTACACATATATATGTTATATCTACCTCATGTAAGATTGGTAGAGAACCCAGAACTTCTAAAATATTCCAAGAAAATAGGAAGCAGGAAGAAAGGAGTAAATCCAGCAATAATAGCAGTTATCTGAAGAATATTTTCAAGTAAATTTGAACTTTAATCTGCTGCTCTGTAGAAAAGTTGAAGAGCTGGCTTTAGTTAGAATGTGAGAGCTCACCATGGCTACAGAGTTCACTTGAAATACAGGAAGTCTATGGGCAATTTACATTTGCATGTAGTGCTATGCCCAAAGGGTTATGCTCAAGTGAGTCTTAACTCAAGGAGAGACCAGCTCATCAATTTGCAATGAAGAACAGACTTGTTTAACTTGTTCTTTTACTAAAATAAGAAACAAAATAATATGAACAAAGGAAGTGACAATGGTGGCAAGCCTAGATCTACGCATTGTAGATTAAATACAGTAAAAATAAGGTCCAGGCAATAACACAGAAATAACTCCTATTCATTTCTATTCCTCATCAGAAAATAGAATATAGCCAACAGTAATTAGGTACAGTGCTAGTATAACAGAAATGACATCCATATCCAGTGTGTCATGTCATCTTGGAAATATTTATATATTTTACTGAGATACTTTTATTTACCCTTCTGACCTCTACCTGTCTATTGGAGTTCTGGTTGTCTGTGTGATTATGAGAGAATAAATCAGACAGATGTAGGATGATAGAACTGAAGAGAAGATCAAATTCTTAGCAATTATGTTCATAGCAGATTTGTGCAAACTATTTGCAACTTATTTTAACTTGAGATTATTTATATGTACAGCTTTTGTGATATTTGCTTTTTTACATGTGCAAAGGAAAGTGTTGTTCTGAGGAGTGAGCAAGTGAAACCCTTGTGCTATTCACTGAGCAGGAAAATGGATGCTGAATAAAGAAGCTGTGAAGCACTGGGAAAGGATCTCAAAGGATGCTACAGACATCTAGGGAACCCTGACAATTTTACAGCTAGGCTCATTGAAGAAGAGAGATATAGTTATCTTTATATAGAGTCCAGATGGTTTGAAGAACAAAAGTATTGTCAATTATTGAGAGATTAATTTGGTCCTTGTAGTTAGCCCTCTGACACAATAAGATTTTATACCAGATGAAAGAAACTGGGAGAGAACTCAGCATTTTTAATATCCTTATACAGCTCCTCAGCTTTACAGGTTAGAAGTCCAACAGCTCTTTATGTCACCTAGTATATTACAGTCCTTTCTCCTCAGCCACACACAATGACAGGTATGTTTTAGTTTTTATAATGCTTAGGTAATGGGTAGTTAAACTGCACTGGTGTTTTTCCAGCACCTCATGAAGTTCCAGATTCTCTGAAGCACCACTGCACTGCAACAGATGATCAATGCACAATAACAACCTTGCTCTGCCAGGGCTGTGTTTTGCACAATATAAGCATGATGTTACATAGCAGTGTAGCTGAAAACCATCAGCTCTACAAAAAACTAGCTATGTAATTAAGACATGATATGATGTCACACGTCTGTCTCCATTCCCACATGTTTTGCAACTCAACAGATTCTCTAGATATAGGCAAACTTGAAGAATTCTTATTCTGTAAGGAGAAAAAAAAATCAGCACAATTTTCATGCTTCTTTTTCTGATGTCTTTGTACTTATCTATATGAACCTATTGTCATGTCTTACAATAATTCACAAATCCTTAAATTTATATTGCTGTGTGTAAGCCCTTGAAATGGCCTGGTGCTACACTGTCCATCAACATTAGAGTTGATGGAAAGTTCAATTTCAAAGTAATTCAGAAGCGTTCTATCAAAGATAGAGGTATGTTAAGACAGCCTGACCACAGAGTTCTCGTTCATTTTTCTGCCCTTTTGTCAAGGTGTTCCAGTGCTCTGAACTGAGTTCTCAAATGGAGTAAATATTGCATGGTCTACAAAAGCATAAAGCGCACTGATTAATAGTGTCTTTTGGCCTTTTCTGTTCTTCACTGTCCATCCTGACAATCAAACACTTTTAAAGAGCAAGAAGAAATGCTTAGTATAGAATCACATAGCTTTCTAGAATACATATTTTAAATCTGTATAAATGAGAAGCGTATTTCAGCTCTGGGCAATGTTCTGTGCATTAGTTCAAAGATATCTGAGGGGGATTGTTAGATTCTTGACCTGGACAGACTGGAGAGTTGGGCAGGGAGGATCCTGGTGAGGTTTAACGAGAGTGAATGTAGAGTCTTGCACCTGGGGAGGAATAACAGCAGACATCAGTACAGGATAGGGAATGACCTGCTGTAGACAAGTTCTGTGGAGAAAGACCTGGGTGTTCTCATGGACAGCAGTTTCCCCATGAGCCAGCTCCCCTTCTACTCTGCACTGGTGAGGCCACATTTACACTGCTGGGTCCAGTTCTGAGCTTCCCAGATAAAAAAGACAGGGATCTCCTAGGAGTCCAGCAAAGGGCTACAAAGATGATAAAGGGCATGGAATATCTCCTATATGAGGAAAGACTGAGTAACCTGGGTCTGTTTAGCCTGGAAAAAAGAAGACAGAGAGGGAATCTGATTAATGTTTATAAATATCTAAAGGGAGATGGGAGGCAAATGGACAAGGCTAGTCTCTTCTCAGTGGTGCATAGTAACAGGACAAGGATTAGTGACCTAAAACTTGAACACACGAAGTTCTGTCCTAATATGCAGAACTTATTTATGGTAAGGGTGATGGAGCCCAGGAACAGGTTGCCCAGAGACATTGTGGAGTCTCCTTCTATGGACGCTTCTATGCAATTTTGTGATTCTGTGATTATTATTATTTTTTATTTTAATTGTGAAGAAGCAACAAAGAATTCAAATACTGTATCAGTTTTTCAAAATATTATTGAAAAAGGAGATGGAAAAATGCTCCCATCCTGTTCAGACCAGCCCTGTACCTCCTCCCTAGTATGACTAACCATTGCTCCTGTTGCAGCCAGAGCCTTTGGTACCTTTTAAAGCCTGCCAATCCTATTCTCTGTGCCAGCAAGGTGCTCTCTGCCTTTAGAACTGCTTCCCTTGTTCTGACTCTCAAGCAGTATTCAGTGGGTACTCCTAGACTGAGGCATATAACAACCATCACCCTCTGACCCTGATTTAAGTGCAGACTAAATGAACTGGAAGCCTCCATGCTCTGTCATTGAATTGATTCCTTAAGGTAAATTCTCTTACAATGCGAAAAATGCTGCAGGGTAGAAGGAGCTGTAAAGAATCTTAAGGTCACTTACTTTCTTTTAAATTCGTGCTATGAACTGGAACTGCAGTCTGTGACTCTTTAATCCACTGAAACATTTATGTCTTTAAACCTTTCTTTAAACATTCAGTGTGATGTAGTTACACCATGTGATGTACCAGTTCATTTCTGCCCTTCACATACCTTCAAGTGCTTTCTATTCTGGTGAACGGGTAAATTGATTAATGAATATTAACCACTATTGCACATATAAATATTTAACAAGTTACTAGAGTAACAGCATTTCTGTGGACTTTAGAACATTCAGCAAAATACCACAAAGAGGTTTTTTTGTCTCTTATGAGGAAAAGCTGAGAGACCTGGTGCTGTTCAACCTGGAGAAGACTGAAACAATTATAAATATTTAATTGATAGGAGTCATGAGGGTGGGACCAGGCTCTTTTCAGTGGTGTGCAGCAATGGATTAAAGGACAGTGGGCATACTCTGAAACTCAGAAAGTTCCATCTGAACATGAGGACAAACATTTTGTCAGTTTCAGGTGATAGAGCAGAGGAACAGGGTGCCCAGATGTCCTGGATTTTTATTCTCTGTGGATACTCAAAACCCTCCTGGATGTTTTCCTGTGTGACTTACTGTAGGGAAGCTACTTTAACAGGGGGTTGGACTCAGTTATTTACTAAGATTCCTTCAAACCCATAACAATTTGTGATTCTTTGTGGTTCTATGAAAAAAGTTTCAGCAATAGCATACGGGGGAAAGTAAATAACTAATGACTCTATTTCTGGTTTCTGTATGAGCTTGGATGGATTGGTAGTCAGGCATCATATATCTCAGCTGTTTAGGATCCTACTTTTATTAAAAATGAAAAGCATATTTTGACTATGATAAATTATTCTCTGGTCCATTTCTGGAGAAGTGCATACTTCCCCAACTGAGAAGGACTGTGTGCTTCCTTCAAAGTGCTTGCCTGTTTCTGTCTTCCTAATCTGTTCTGTGATGCTTGAGGAAAGTAATAGCCATTTCTTGTTTATCCTTTTCTTGTTAAGTATTTTCAGATTCTGTAGTCTTCTGTTCGAGACTGTTTCTTGAAGGAAATAACTAATATTTGCTTAGTACAGGAATTAATTTGTATCTTAAGTAGTGAAAACACTGAATAAAGATACTCTAGTGCCAGCAGTTCAGTGTCTGCACACAGTGTATTAAGTCAAAATGACCTATCTGGAAGATGTTTGGTTCCCACTTTACAAAGTAATGTCTCACCTAAAAATTGAACTACTGTAATTGCTATATATTTTTGAAAAAGGCATCTTGAAGCCTATGACAGGGTCTGTTATAGCAGCTCCTGTCATCACATTTAATAAAATGAGAATCTCTGTCTCAACATGTTTGCAAAGTAAACATGTATCAGAGGGTGATGGGTTAATACTACAAAGAGATGAAGGGAGGAAAAGATAAAAAATGAAATTATTTTTATTAGTGAAATGAGAATCATTCATAGCCCACTGGTGTCTGGATACGGTCAAGTGGCAAAAGTACATTTTAATATGTCTTGAAAATGCAATATCTTTGTAAATGTTTCGTATTCCTTAGCATTTTTTACTTAAAAACACAAAGTTCTTTTAAGTCTTCTGTGATTTAGTTAATTCAAATTATTCCAAGGGGCTGAAGTGATCATTGTTTCATAAATTTGTGTAGCATGAAAATCCCCATATTTTGCTTGATTTTGTTTTTCAGTATGTTCCTCTGTGGTTAAAGTTGTACTGAGAGACTGATTTCTAGTGGTCCAAATTAGACCTTTATAAGATGAGAGGATTTTCAGTTGGTCTTTTTATCATTTATTGTTTTGTGTTTGTAAACTGCAGGTGAATCTGTCTGGAAGGTCTTTTACTTCACTCCAAACTTCAGTCCTAAGGATTCCAGTGGTTGCTATGACTCTCATGTTTGCTTTTGCTATGGAGGATTCATCACACGCCATGATCCCCCGCTGCTCTTTGATCTCTCCAGAGACCCCGAAGAGAAAGTCCCGCTGACCCCAGAAACAGAGAGCCGGTTCTATGAAATTCTCAGCGTCATACAGCTAGCAGTAGATAACCACAACAGGTCGCTGCAAACTGTCCCTGACCAGCTGTCCTGGAACAACCTTCTCTGGAAGCCATGGCTCCAGCTATGTTGCTCATCCTTCCTTCAGTTTTGCTACTGTGATTATGACTCAGAAAACAGCCTGCCAGAGGCGCATTCTGGATAAACAAAGTGCAGCTTCCTTTTTTTTTCTTCTCAGAGCAAGGAGAACGTTCAGGCAGCTTTAGAAGTCTTTGTTATATAGAGTGTTCTGTCTTAGTGCAATATTACAGTAGAATTTCAGAAAATATGCCATGAGAAGGAGCTTAAAACACATCTTCTCTGACTTAATAATACAGTAAATGGTATAAATCACGTTTCTCTTCCCTTATCTACAAAAATATGTCTCCTCAAGAGGAGATCATTTTTCACATTTTTGTCTCCAACATTGTTCTTACATACTGAGGAATTGAATTGTCTCTGTCAATTACAGCAACTAAATACACACTTTACAGTCCTTCTCAGTATTATCTACCACTATTAGGACATTCTACCAAAAATTAACAAATAGAGATATAATAGTGGAGAAGTTCACGTGACCATAATTTGATTACTGATAGATGAGTAAAGAACAGATTTGCAGCAATAGCTATACCAGCAAGTATCAGTGATATAAGAAACAGACTGCCAAGAATCTAATATTGCATGTGCCATAGAAATATGGAGAGCTATGTAGCAGAAGACCTTAGTCCACATTAAAATCATGCTCCCTCAGTAGTATCATGCTGCATGGCATCAACCTTTGTTTGGAAAGGAAACCACTTCTGGTGCACCAAATGAGTACCTAAATGTGTACCATAACCCTCCCAGAAAGCATGCAAGCCAAATTCATACTCTCACACTTAACCCACCATCAAAAGTAGATCAATCAATCAATAAAAGTTTAATCCCCAAGGTAGGCAAACCCCAACATTCATAACCCAATTGATAAAATGAAATATTTGGTCCATACTTAATATCTGCATTCCAAATTCATACTATAATGAAAATATACTGTCTGTTTACCATACCTGTTCTTCCACTGGTAAGTGCAGTGTGGATTACAAATAAATAATATTTCATCTTGCTTTAAATAATTTTGGTGTTATTTTTGCTCCTCGAATGGAATCTACCATTTTCTGAGAATAAACTTGTATTTGAACGTTTACATTTTCTCAGAGTCAAATATAACTGTCTCTAAGTTCCCAGTAACGCCTTGGTAAATCTTCAATGCCTTAGGGCTAATTTCTGTATCTAGTTTTGCCTTTGTCTTGTTCAGTCACATTTTCTGTTTGCTCTATATCCAGACAAACTATTTTCTTTGTCAGATTGTACCTGAGCAGAACACATCAGCAAAATAATAAAACAATTTGATTCTTGATAATAGAAGGTGACTTGCTTCTTATCGGAAAACAATAGTTAATTCCAACATTATGATGTATTACAATTGGTTTGGTGATATTAGTACTGCACTAATACAGAAGGGATCTCAGCTGATAATAGTACAATAGCTTCAGCCAGCACACAGTGAGGTTGTGACCCAGTTGTTGGGAGCTGCTGAAGCCTGTCATATAAAAATATATTGTGATATATGGTATATTTCTCTCTCTGTAAAATCTATTTTATTTGATTTTTCTCCTGCAATTTCCTGTCTTGGGAAATGTTGTGCTCTTTCCTTGAAGTCCAATTTTTGATATTTCACCTTGTGTTTATGACTGTGTATCTAAAGTACGTGCTCCGTGACCTCTCTGTAGCAAAATCCTATATATGCTGATGAAGTTAGTCAGTTCAGATATTTCCCCAATAGCCTCTCAAGACTGTTTATATTGCATCTGGAAGGCTGTCAGGTGGCCATTCATGCAGCATAATTCCTTCCTTGCTTTATTTAAACACTGAATGTACAAGATAAATTTAGTAAGAAAGATCCCTCTGGTTTAAATACAAATACTCTTCTGTTCATGACAGAACCTATGCATTCCAAATTCCTGGTCCTTGTCTTGTGGCCAAAGAGCTCATTAGTACTGTTCCCCCCATGCCTGCCCTGCAGCTGGAGGGAAGTCAAGCTGCACTCAGGGTGGTGGATGCTCTCTGCAGTTACCACAGTTCTCCTGCAGCTTATGCAGACTTGGCAAGCAAATATTCCTGATGAATCACATGGGCAAAAATACATGTTAGGTATGTAGCTGAAATGCAGACAAGGTTTCATTGGATCTCTTTTGTTGCCACTGTTTCTAGGCTGTGACCTTAACAGGGACCTCAGTTTATATTGTTAAGGACATACACACCTACTTTTCATCAGGAAGATGCTATGTTACCCTTGTCTTTACTTTCTGCAGGTTCAAAAATTGTTTTTCCTCTCAGCATAGCAGCTGATCTTGCTGCCAAAATGATGATTTTTCTTCTCATCTGATTTTTTTCTTGGCTAGATTGAGACTTTCTTTTATACCTCCTTGGATTTTGGTTCTATATCTCTGATCTCCTTTCATAAAACCTTCAAACCCTCAAACACTTTTCCACTTATTTCTTTGCCACCATGTCCTCCAGTTTGCATGTCATGTTGACCACAGTGGATATTTTGCCCTGATCTATCAGAAAGTAAAAAGTGGTCTTTGTAAAAAGAACTGATTTTTACAGCACCTTGGCTCAGCAAACCTACTTATTTAACTTCCATCAAGAATTAACTTTGCATTATAAAATCTAAAAAATTAAAGCACATCAAAGCTACCCTGAATAATAGAAGTTATTTCTTGTTTGTGTCACAAGCTTCATATTTACCAAAATTTAATTTAAAATAGCATGTAATATTTTTACATAAGCAATACAATCTGAACTCCATTTTTACAATTGTTCCTTCAAAAAAGATTCTTTTAAAACTAAGATGGTATTTTTCATTGCAGTGCTATTTCATTTAATGCCTAAAATAAACCTCCCCTGTACTGAAAATGTATTATATCTTCCAGTGCTGTACCTTCTGTTCTAGAGATAGCATGTCAGATCATGGTAATTAAAATACTCTTGTTTATCTGCAAAATAAAATGAGAAGCATGGTATACCATTTTTATTATGGGACTGCCTGATCTAGTACAGAAAGTTTTGGTTTTTTGTAAAACGTTATTGATGGGATATATGTGCATCACAATTTATTAGCTGGGAATACTTAAGGAGAATGTGCAACTGTTTTAATTTTAGACTTTCAATCTATCACTTAACTGTCTTCTACATTGTAACATGGTGCCTGACAGTAGAATACATCAGTTTAAACTGGGAGTTCAGATTCAGAGGAAGGTATATTCCTCTAGAGAGTTATTTAACAGTATCACATTGTAGTTTATCACAGAGTCCCTGTATGGCCCAGAGCAAGTCATTTAACTCTGGTTCTCAGCACCTCATCCTTTCCTAAAGAAGGATAACAGTTTTTTCTAACTGCTAGGAATACTGAAATAGTAAGAAGTACTTAAAGTAGTGAGTTGGTAAAGGTTCACTTTCTGGTCACCTTTTCTATAAAACATACAATTTAATAAGTAGAAAACTAGGCTGTGTAAAGGTATTCTTAAACTTCACATGTGCTTCTAGGCTCACTGTTTAACACGTGGGGTTGGGGCCTGGAGCAGAGAGAGCAGATGGCTAAAAAAGATACACATGGACAAAGATGTCAATCACTTATTGCTAATTATGTTTATTCTCAGTCTTTCCTCTTTTAGCAAACATTGGAAACCACATGGAATTACTTTAATATTTCTCCCTTGTGGACTGGATGTCACAGGTTCCTGGCTCTTAAAAACTGGGATGTTCTGACTTGCCTTAAATTACTGTGGAAAAAAACAAAACAAAACAAAAGAAAACAAAAAAACAATGGTCTTTATGAGATAATTCAGTGAAATCTAACTGAAAGTTCACAGAGATCAAAGTGAACATGGCCCATATCTTTCACAGCTCAGTGAGAATCATCACTTGTCAGCAGTAGCTTGTCTCACATTGTAGTAATGTGAGATACAGGCATTCAAATGTGTGGACAATGTAGAAAAATTTAACATAAGATGGCATCCAGTATAGGATAATGATTGAGAAAGAAAGAGAGCAAGCATAGCTGCAGGAATGCATTGTTCTAATGCCATGTACGCTATCATACCTTATACTGCCTTTTTACTTCCTTATCCTGATCAAATGGAAGAGCACAGTTGCTAACACATCTAATATATTGGTTACACTTTGTACAGCTGTTGCCATTAGGGGACATGTATTAAAATTTTTTTTTTTTTAACTTTCATTAGAACACGCTAATTCTGTACAGAAGACAAACATTTGCGTCTTTATTGTTTCCCATTACCTGTACAACATCAGAAATATGCTTTATGGAGCTCGCTTTCAGGAGTATTAATCTTGGATGACTACACTGCAAGCAGAGAGGTTGGCTGTGTGGGCATGAGGAGAGGATGGCATAACAGAACTCTGTGCTGGGAGCCTCCAGGGAGGTCATTCTTTGGATTGTATCCAGTCTGAAGACAGAGTTCTACTAACTGCAAGTGGATTTGAGTCTGTCAGGAACTGTGAACGAGGAAGAGGGACAAAGACGCATTTATGTCCCTATCATGCCAGCCTGCCAAATGAAAGCTTGCTGGTGGCTCATGGGGATGCATGATCCCATGCTACCCCTGAGTCATCATTCAGGAGTTGAAACCTTAGTGTGAAGCTTTAGATTATGAAGGAGCAGCAATCACAGTTTTTGTTCCTGGGAAGGGCAGGAAGCCTCAGTCAGAATCTGGGACCTTCCAGCCTCTCTGGCTGCTACAACTGTAGATAACTCAAGGAGTGCTATGAGCACTGACAGACCACAGGTCTTTTCCAAAACATTCTGGTCTAGTTTTTATTCGTATTGAAAGCAACAAGAATCTTCCCAGAATTTCACCTACACAGTAGATAAGGGATGTTACAAGTTATTTTTAAGACTAACCACAGCAGCAATAATCTGCCAGCTCAGCAGTCAGAATAACGAGTGTGCACAAACAAAAGCTTCAGTCACTGAAGTTCTATGCTCATGGAAAGAACTGAATTCCAGCCTCCCATTGAAGCTTGCACTACACTAGCTTGTTCGATTATCCTATGGTCGCATCTTTAATTTTAGTTAAAGTTATCAAACAGCGCAGACCTTGGATGATATATATTGTAGTGCTTGTACAGCATCCTCTGAATACTTAGAAAGCATTTATTTAATATTAATGATGATAGCTTCCCTGGGTAGAGAAATGTGAGTCTTATCTATAAGAGTTGTGCCATAGATAGTACTCTTGAAAAGGAAAACTGTATATGAAATGCTTATATGGCCAACTCAGTTACAAAAATAACCCATCCAACATTGTTTATTCTATAGTTATCTACTAATAAAGCCTTTTCATATGGATAATATTTAATTGTACTTGATTTATGTGAAAAAACTTGTGAGATACTTGAAATTAGAAGGCAGAGTTCTTTATTTTTACACTTAGAATTTCATATGAATTTGCTTTGTGTGACAATATTTATTACAAAAGATTAGAGACAAAACATCCCAAAAGCCTTATGAACTCAGATTGGTCTGTAAGAAAATATCTTCAGTTTACTGTGGTCATCATTCCTCTCAAATGAAACCAAGCTCTGAAAGAAAACAAAAAACAAAAACAAACAAAAAAAATCCTTTAAAATGATTTGCCTGTCATAGTAATAAAAAAGATTACTAGAAGCTTGTAAAAAGCAAAAACAAAACAAAAAAGATCTTTTGCACAATGCCATCTCCTGTCAAATAGACAAATAATTGGATTTAGAAAAGTGTTCTGAGTGATTTACAATTGCCAATCTTATGTGATCGTATGCAGTGCATTGGGAAGCAGCTGATTAATGCTACCATTAAACAGTTATCTTAAGCTCCAGATATATAGTTAGAATGAGAATTTTAGATCCTAATACCTCAGTGCCTGATATATATGAAAAACACATTCACCCAGCGACATCTGATCTCTCACCAAGCTTTTTAAAAACATATTATTCAGCAAAAGAGTTTGTTTGCTCCTATGATGCTAAATAAAACCAACGGGAAATGCTGCTTGCTGCCAAGATTTATGTCACTGAATGACAACTGTCTTTGATTGCCTTTCAGCAAAGCTCTGTAGTGAGAGGCCATCCCTAGCAGCTAGATGGCATTCTGCCCTTTCAGGAAATTAATGACAATGAAGTGTTTAACTAGAACTCAAGCAGTGACAATAATGAACACTATGTGAAAGCTGCAGATTAACAGTTGTGCCTATCTGTTTCTAGCACTCAGTACCAGGCTACATAGATGGATGCCATGTTCACACATTAAGCCTGGGCTGTTTTAAATCTCTCCTGGGTTTCCCCATGTTTTTTTGGACCAATATTGTGGAACACGGTTCAGTTTAAAAAAAAATCTTGCTTGGAAAATATTTTAAGACTGATTTATAGAAGTAAACTTTTCTTTGTGTGAAGGGAGGTCGTTACACAGCTTGAAGTGATTGTCCGCTAAAAATTTGGATGATGGCCTTAACCTATGAAGGTCATAATTTGGATCATAATGGATAAACACCTTGATCCTACAGTGTAGCAACCTCCTTTCATGGAAAGAAGAGGTTTTCATCCATGAAAATGTCTTAGGTAAGGCTGCAGATAGGTAGCAATGCTGTAAGACACTTCTGAGGAGCTGTGCTTGACTATTGCCACAGATCCTCATATGTGTTGAAAACAATGCAAACTGGAACTGAATTTTTCTAATCATTGAAATCTTGATACACCTAAGTCTGTCAGTTATTGTAGGGAGGCACCAGCCCCCTACAATAAGCTGTGGCTCCTTTTATCCAACTGATTCTCAGGATACAAAACTTTAGGTTTTACGAATGGAACTTCTGTAGTAGTTACGCTAGTCTGACAAGGCTGAAGGAAGAGAAAATTTGGAAAGAGGTAAACAAGAGGGTGTGGAATATGTTCATAAACTGATGTCTTGGTTCTGCTTCCCATATCTGCCACCAGTTAGGGGCCCCAGACACTGTTTCATTCCACAGTGTTTAGCCTTGCAGGTGAAAGTATGGAGTTCATAGGCAAAAATGGACATGGACCACCAATGATGATATGCCTAATTTAAAAACAAACATAAAACTGGAAAGAAAAAGAAAAAAAAAGACTGAGAAAGACTGAGGAGTTCAAAAGAGAATACATCTGTACACCAGACTGGATGAGGTATGCAAATTATCAGGAGAATGAGAGATGATATTAAGATTTGTGGAGGCATACAGACTGGGAATGAAGACAATCTTTCTATTAATACTGTGCCAAGAGGTAGCAATCATAAATTCATAAATCCAGGAAACTGAGGATAATACTCCCTAGAGGTAAGGACACTCGGTTAGGTGGTGATGACAGCCTGGCTACAAAACTTCAAGACTGATTAAGTACTTCTAATCACATGAGGTACACAGATCACCTCTAGAGCAGAAAGAGACATAGCTTAGGGCTACAAAGTCACTTTATGTTACTTGTTCCCTGAACCAATGAATCTAGGATCCTCTCCTACATTATGGCATAGCTTGTACAGGAAAGGTTGATGTTACTGTGATTCTCCTTTCCCACCCTCTTTTCACATCCAGCCAGCTGTTTTGTTTAAATTTCATGTCCTATCTAGAATAGAGTCAAGGAAGGAACGTTCAGAGGAATGATTATTTTACTTTATGTCAGAATTTGCAGGAAATATGTATTTGTGCAGGAAGAACCTCAGTCTTGAATTGTCAATTATGCTCTGAAAATAGGATCAGAATCTGCATAGACTGTGGGAAAATGTACTTCCAAAAAGATTCAGAAGTCAGTATAGGTAGAAGTATATTTCCAGGTCTCAGGTTTTCTTACTTAATTTTGTATACTCACAGTTTATATACCTAGAGCTGAGCTAGCTTCCATTTCTACCCAGGAGAGTGGAAAACGAGATATGCCTTGCATAACTTGTATGACTACTTTCAGATGAGATCAGTTATGCCTAAGAATCATTCTTTATTGCTTTTTCAGATATTAAAATATATATATATGTCATGGGATAACCAGCAAAACCTGCATAAACCTCAACACATTTATGTTTAGGGAGATGAATTTCATTTCTGTGTCCTGGAATTCTTAAAATCTTATTATAAAAATGAATGTTTCCAAGATTGCTAAAAGGAAGTTTTTCACAATCAGAATTCTGCAACTAAATGCCAAAAGCTTCTACTGTTTGCGTGTTGGTTGGTTGGTTTGCTGTTTTTTGTTTGTTCATTTGTCTTTTTAATCTTCATCTTCAGTTCTTTTAGTCTCCACCATGCTCTGCAAATCAGTGAAGGTAGATCTTAATGAAATTATTTAAAAGAAGTGTCATCGTTATACAGGTCAAGCAATTTGTTTTTAAGGTCATACTAATCATCTTGTATGCCGGCATTTTAATTATTGTACAAGGATGAGATATTTTTAATTAGAATAGAGTTTTGCCAACAGCAAATTAAGATCTTTTCCAATTTACATTTTCTGTTAACATCAATTATGATTTTGTTGAATGAGCTGGACTTCAAGAATACTGTTCAAGTTCTGGAAAAAGTCATGACATTTAATGTGCAGCAGTCAACCTCTAATATAGTATGCGCATATATGTGCCGTTAAAAAGCTCACATTTTTACCTAAATACTTCATGCCTTTCATCTTCTAGTATCTCCAGAAATACTTATTTGCCAAGCAAATAAATAAAGTGCTTGAATTATGCATACAAAATTATTTTAGGTCTCCATCTGCTAAGCATTTTTTACAGCTTGTTTCTTAAGTTAAAAATATTTAGCCTGAATTACATAAGGTATAAAACTACTTAGAACACCTTAATGGATAAAACTTCTTAATAATCTGTATTGTCATAAGACTGAGTACATATCCAGTAAGAATATGAGCAGAAAGTTTGTAGCTGAGCGAAGTATTTGAAGATGAGTTTGACTCTGCCATTCCACTGTACTCAGGAGCATTGCTGAGTGAGATCCTTCACCAACTGAAGATACACTGACTGATTTGTGCAGAACTTTTCATTCCTGATTGCCTTAATATCTTTAATCTAATTTAAAATTCACAAATTGTATATGTTTTAAGTGCAAGGTGTTTTCAGCACATCCCATTCCATAGTTTCAGGTTTTGTCTGTATGGTATTGAAAGCTTGCCTCCAGCTTTTCTCTTTGTTAGAAATATAATACAGGCTAATATTTTTTACTGAGTTCAACAGCCAATTCCTTCTGTTACTAGGATACTATTTACTGTAACGATCATGATGTAGAATGTACTGGCTAAAAATAAAAAATAACAGAACAATGAAAAGCTTTCAGAAATAATAAATCCAACGGTACTGAAGGTCAAATACTATCCAGCTATAAAATATACTGTTTTTGCATGGATCACAAGAAGTACCACTGAATCTGTTAAATTCCACTGTTAAAAACAGAGGAAAACAAATATTTAAATGAGAGCTGAAAAGCATTTTTCATGCAGAGTTTGAAACTAGTTTGAAAGAACATTAACTCCTTTCACATTGGCTTACAGCTCCATAGAAATAAAATACTGCTGGCAGGATAGAAAATAATCTAAAATATAGAGAAACTGCATGGAAAAAATCAAGTAAACAAATTAGATAAGTAACCAGAAAGAGATGAAAAAAACATATGCCAGCTCGTCCAACCTCCATAAGCAGAACAGTGAGGAAAATATGAAATTAAAAATTCTAAACCAGAATAAGAAAAGCTTTACAATTATTGCTGCTTGTTGGACATTAGAGAAAAATATTACTTTTTAAAATCAATAGAGAAAAATAGATGTTTACAGTCTTAAGCTTGGATGGGAAATGATATGATTAATTTAGAGCTCTATGAAATGTATTTAAATGGCTACTTTTTGTATGTATCTTTAGTCCAGAAATGTAAACATTTTTTGCAGGCTGTTAGAGGAAGATTATTTTTGTGTTAATTGTAAGAAACAAGGTAAAACAGATGTGCTGAAACAGACCATCTCAGGGGTAATTTCAGAAAAAGACAATATAGAAGAAATAGTTTTGAAGTCACTGGATTCTGGGGCAAAGGATATCTTCCAGGGTCATTGAGAGCTTTTGTGGTATGTCTTCGAGTACTCCTTAAATAAAATGAAAGTAATGTTTTAATGTGATTTCATCAGACTATGGTGGTCAATATATTACATTAGGCCAAATAATTAGGAAAAAAAAATAGATTTGGGGGCAGATACATTTTAATTTAATAGAGTTGATGGTTTGGATGAAGAAATTACTCATTACGTCACCTACACTGGGTGTAGAGAAGGTGACAATTTGAATTTTCTTTCATCTTTATCTCAGTGGAAGACATAAACAATAGCAGATTCAGATTTTATGAACTAATTGCTCTGATCCAGGATTGAAAATACAATATATGCATCTGTTTGTAATTTTGATTTATAAAACATCTTTGCTTAGGGACATGGAAGTTTGTCTTGGTATGAATCTCTAAGTTGGTAAGTATGCTTTCTAATTCATCTTACCTTAACCTTGCTCTTTGTTTACTTTCATTCCAGTGCAACATCATGACTATAAGCACCTTTGAAAAATGTAATTTTGTAAAATACTGAAGACACTTAAAATGACTACTGAAAGGAATAGTAAATTACTTTGCTTAACAACAGAAATTAACCATTATGCATTTCTGTGCTATGAAAGTTAAATTGAAAAAGAGTAGCCAGGTTAGCTCAGTAAAAAATCTAATTCTGTTATTCCTACACAATGCTGAAATCTGAAACACTGTTCTAACCAAAACTGAGGTAAACTGACATCACAAAAATATCTGACATACCTATAGCACAGTATTTTTTCTCATGAATGCTATGAGCATACACTTGCCTTTGTAATTTTATGAATTGTTGTCATTGTCACTACTATTGTCACACAATATACACAAGTAATAGATCCAAAGAAAAATGCACTTTTTCTTTGATGGAAACGTACGATGTCTAAATTAATGTTTGTTCCAGTATCTAGCAGTTCCTAATTCAAAGGACACAATATAGATATTAAAAAGGGATATTCCATAATGCAAGAATGAAAGTAGATGTTTTAAACCTTTATTGTGTGAATCTTTTTCGGAACATAAAATTGTGAAAAGAGTTCAGAATTTAAGCTGCATACTCTCCATTCTCATACATTATTAACAGTTTTAACAAAGGTAGTATGTACACCCCAACATCTATTAGAACAATTGAAGCATGTTAATCTATTTAAGGGCTGTCGTATCATGAAGCCTACCAAATGTAACTGTTTAGAAGAGATAATTTGCAATTTTTAGTGGACTATCTACAAATCCCTCTAATCACCTTAGATGAAAATCATGCCTAACGATTACACAGCCCCCAACTATGGTTATTTTGTCCATGTTTCAATATTCATTTTCTTTTCATTAATCCTGATTTAATTGGAATACATGTGTGTCAAACTGTTTAGATGTTGGTAACCTGATGTTGGCAGATTAATTCAGTTTCACAGAAATGTCTCTCTATGTTTTTCTTCTGGTTTTGCTCCATGGTCTGATTTTGCAGCGTATGAAAACCATTATCTGCCCATAAACCCTGGCTGTAAAAGACTAGATTACTGCAAAAAGGATTTATTCAAATTTAGTGTTAAAATAAAGTCATTAACATGATAGTTGTTCAGATGTAAATGATTAATACTGACCGATTTACAGTCACATACTACTGAATATACTGAGTACACTGTGTATGGTATGAAGATATTGTGATTTGAAAGGTAGTTATAACACTTACAGAAAAAATGTTGTCACGTAATTACTCTTCCCATAGGACTTCTAAATTACTCTTTTCCTATTTTCATTCATGGGAAAAAGAAAAAAAAGCACTTTGGTCAAGTGTCCAAAAAAGAACATTTTTAGATGGAACCTAGTGCAAGATCTAATTCTAGATTTTTCCTGCAACAGAATATTTTCTTTGAGCCCTAAGAACCATAAAGTCATAAAGTAGCTAGGGTTGGAAGGGACCTCAAGAATCATCACATTCCAACCCCCCTGCCACAGGCAGTGTTGACAGCTGCTACATCAGGTATTAGGTCAAATTGCCTAGAGCTCCATACAACCTGGCCTTAAACACCTCCAGGGACGGAGGACTCACAATCTCACTGTGCAGCTTGTTCTAGCACCTGACCACTATCTCAGTAATAAACTTCTCCCAACATCTAATGTAAATCACTCTTCCTTTAGTTTAAAACCATTCCCTCTTGTTTGATCACTATCTACCCTTGCAAAAAGTTGACTTCCCTCATGTTTATAAACTCACTTTTAAATACTGGGAGGCCATAATGAGGTCTACCCACAGCCTTCTCTTTTCTAGGTTGAACAACCCTGGTTTCTTCAATCTGTTTTCATAGTAGAGGTGCTCCAGACTTCTGATCAACTTTGAGACCCTCCTCTGGTGCCCTCTCCAAAAGCTTCACATACTTCCAATGTTGGAGATCCCAGATTTGGACATAATACTCCAGCTGGGGCCTCACAAGGGAGGAATAGAGGTGTATAATCACCGCCCTCTCACCACTGGCCACCTCTCTTCAGACAGAACCCAAGATACCATTGACCTTCTAGGCTGCAAGTGCACTCTGCTGTGTTTCATGTTAAATTTTTCATCAACCAGGACCTCTGACTCCTTATCAGCAGGGCTGCCATCAAGGATTACTTCTCCCAGTTTGTTTACATACCTGGGATTACTTCAGTCCAAGTACTACACCTTGCACTTTGCTTTGTTGAACCTCAATAAGTTCTCAAGGGCCCATCTTTTGAGTGTGTTAAGGTCCCTCTGGATGGCATCCCTTCCATCTGCTTTAACAACTGCACTGCTTAGCTTGGTATCATCAGCAAACTTGCTGCAGTTGAACTTAATCCTATCATCCATGTTGTTGATAAAGATGGTAAAGAGTATCAGTCCCAAGATGGATTCCTGAGGGACATCATTTGCTACAGGCCTTCACCTGTATGTAGAGCAGTTGAACATAACCCTCTGTTTCGAACTTTCCAACCAATTCCTTATCCACCAAATAGTTTAACCATCAAATTCATATCTCTTCAGCTTAGAGATAAGGGTGCTGTGGGGGACTACGTCAAAGGCCTTGCAGAAGATCAGGTAGATGACATCAGTTGCCTTCCCTTTTTCCACCTGTGTCATCACTCCACATAAAATTTCATCAGATGGGTCAGGCATGACCTTTCCACGATGAAGCCATGCTGGCTGTCTTGGATCACCAGCTTGTCCCTCATGTGTCTTAACATGTCTTCTAGGAGGATCTATTTCATGACCTTCTCCAGCACAGAGGTGAGGCTCACCAGCCTGAAGTTCCCCTGGTTCTCTTTCCTCCCCTTTTTGTAAATGGGAATGAAGTTTCCCTTTTCCCAACCCCCAGGGACTTTTCCTGACAGCCACAAATTTTCAAACATGATGGAGAGCATCTTGGCAACCACATCAGCCTGCTCCTTTAGGACCCTGGGATGCATGTCATCCAGCCCCATGGACTTGTACACATTCAGCCTCATGAGGCACTTGAACTTGCTCTGCCCTTATAGTAAGGAGAAGTTTGCTCCCCCAGTTCCCACCTAGAGGTTCAGATTCAGGGATGTGAGGTTCAAGGATGCAAGAATCCTAACTGCCAGTGAAGTCTGAGGCAAAGGACTCATTGAGTAACTCAGCCTTCTCCATATGTGCTGTAGCCAGTTATCCTTTCCAATGTAGCAGAGAAGGTACATTCTCTTTGGTCTGCCTCTTCTGATCTTTGTACCTGTGGCATCCCATCTTGTTCTTTTTAACATCCCTCACCAAGTTCATTTCCATCTGTGCCTTGGCTTTCCTAATCCCATCTCTGCACGTCTAGACAGCATCATTGCATTCTTCCCAGGTGACACAATTTTGCTTCCAATGTCTGTACTTGCCCTTCATTTCCCTCAGTTTGACCAACAAGTCCTTGCCAAATCATGCCTATTTCCTGCCTCCCCTGCCTGCTTTCTTATTTTGAGGGATGGAGAGATCCTGTGCTCTCAGAAAGGCATCCTTAAAGAAGAGCCAGCTTTGTTCCACACCTTTGTCTTTAAGGACTTCTTCACAGGAGATCTCACTCAGCAATTCTTTAAACAACGTAAAGTTTGCCTTTACTGCAGTTGTAACAATATGAGTAACACCAGTGGTGAAGCATGCACACAGTATTCAAAAGGACTGTGCAGGCCAGGGATTATAGTTCTGCTCATCCACTTCCTTCCTCCTGCAGCAAAGCAAACAGCTCTCTAAAAGTTGCTGCAGCAGCTGGCAGAAATATCACATGATGGTGATCACAGCAGTGTTCTGAAAATATTTGGCCAGCTCTGCAAACCTGATCATTCAAATTCAGTAATTATGATGAAGGTAATTTACTTCTTTTTTTTTTTTTTCTTTTCCAAAATAATCTTAAACTTCTACTAAGGACTAATCCAGAACCAGTTTCAAGTTTATATCTCCCATATTCAGACTCTTATCCAGCCATGAACAATACTAATAATTGACGTATTTTGAGGTGAAGAGCTTTTCTGTCATTGTAACTTTGATTGAACAGACAAGATTCCTAAGTGCGCTATAAGAAAGGACTCTCAGCTTTTAAAGAAAAGTGCAAGGAGGGATGAGAATGGTGTGACCAAAAAGTTTTTTCCTTTAAACAAAAATTGCATCGCATTTTCTTCCTCTTTATGCTACAGCAATTTTCTTCATTTTCATCATCAACAAAAAGCAGCATTTTCTAAGGAAGAAATGAAAACCGTTACCAATTTTCAGAAGTGATTAACAGGAGATATTCGGGTTGAAAACTAAGGAAGGATGTGAATGAGTTTCAGGAGGAAAATTTAATCACTTCTTCAAAAGATACACCTGTGCAATTAAATGAACCTGTAGCTAATCTCTCCTAGCTGGTGGATGTCCCTCACAAAACATTCTTAAAATAGCACTTCTTTCCTTCCCTGAATGCTTTGGTCAGCTGAAGGACTGCTAAAGTTATAGTTATATAGCAATACTGATTGATTCAAAATTTGTTGTTACATTGATATCCCTTAAAAAAATATGCCTCAGATCTGAGAGAAGGAAGGTAAGAAAGCAAATGTTGAAGAGTTAAAGGATCTGTGCAGGAATAGAGCTGGATAGTAATTGCTAGAGAGATAGCAAACAAGGTGAGTGAGAAGAGCTGCTAACAAAAATGTTGAAGATGAAAGGGAAGAAAGTACTGAATGTATGATGAAAACAATGAATACAGAGGAGAAACAGTCACAATATTAACAGATATATATTTTTTTCCACTAGACTAGAGGATAGTCATATTTAAGCCCTAAAAAGTGGAGTGAATATTTCTGTCTGTCCTTTGAATCAACTTTATTTATAAATAACTTGGACTACGTGGTTTCTGTAGCTGCATTAGCTTTTCAATCGTTTGAGGCTATGTATAATGAAAATACGTTCACAATGAATGCATTCAAGGAGAGCCAGCCACCAAATAGTAAAAACTAAGAAGTTTGGAGAAAATGCTTCAGAGCTTTCCATACAGTAGAGTTTGTCTAATGAAAAAAAATAATCTGAGACACTAGTGTCATGAATTTTGAGCTAACTTATTGTTAGGAGTCCTTTAAAAAAGGGTTACAGGAGCCATTGTGCATTGCTACCTGTTCAACTACATTGTCTGTTCTCATCTTTTCTTCTGTGTCCTTGTATCAGCAAAATTAAATAACACTGACAGTTAAAAAAGCCTTGGTTTAACTTGCATAGATATATCTGGAGATCCGTGCCAGATCTGAGTTCATTTAAGATGTTGCTTGACGACCTGATCCTTTGAACTCAATCTGTACTTGGTATTGCACCTCTATGTTGCCATGGCTCCCAGATAAAATAATGTAGCTATTTTACCCTAAAGACACACTAACAACTAACATATTCCAAAGAGGTCTCCTCTTAAATGTACCTTCTGGTATACTAATGCACATACTCCTTTCATGCACAAGCGTGTACATCATTAAGTTTCCTTTATAGGCCTTCAGGATATCCTTTGACAGGAAAAAAAAAAAAAAAAAAAGGAAAAAAATGTAACCTGACTCTCTAAAACTCCATCAAAATGATTGTTATGATCTCTACCCTATTAACCTTTATGATCTCATTTTCCACAGTTGCTGTTAAATTGCTTCCTTTAAGTTGACAGAGCAGGTAACGCTGGCAATACGTTCTTTGTTTTACCTGCAGTATCCATGGGTAAAAAATGATTCTAACAAGTATTCATCAGTAAGTATGATCACCTAAGAAAATACTGCACTCATCCTTCTGTAAGGCTCAAAGAATGGTAAAGTAGGTACAACTGTCATAAAGCATGAAACACTCTATGGAATGTCATAAAAAACATGACAAAAAATAAATATATATATCGTATACTAGGGATTGAGGAGCATAAATGAATTCTTAATGTAAGCAGTTTTTCTTCAAAGGAAGAGAAGTTAATATGTGTCAGAAAAGCATTTCCTTATGAAAGACTTGAGATGCAGGAGGCATTTGAAAGCATTGCAATGTCATGTGGTTCAGAAAAAATGTCATGATTGCTAGTTGTAGAGTAAGCATTTAAAATTATTTTGAAAATGTTTACCATACTAGTTTAAATTCAAACTGTGATGTGTGGCCATGGTGGCAAGCATTTCTCAGCAAGCATCAAGTTTTCAAAGAGCTATCTGTAGTGAAGCAAAATGTTCATACGAATGTGGGCAGTTTATAACTGTGGCATAAAGGAGTCAAGCAGACTTGGTGCATTTTGTTTTCATTATGAGAGAACTCCGGTTGTGTAATTATAAGGGAGAAGAGAATTCACAGAATCACAGAATTGTAGGAGTTGGAAGGGACCTCTAGAGATCATCGAGTCCAACCCCCTGCCAAAGCAGCTCCCTAGCCCAGGTTGCACAGGTAGGCATCCAGGCGGGTCTTGAACATCTCCAGAGAAGGAGACTCCACCACCTCCCTGTGCAGCCTGTGCCAGTGCTCCGTCACTGCACTGTGAAGTTCCCACTCATATTTGTGTGGAACTTCCTATGCATCAGTTTGTGGCCATTTCCCCTCATCCTATCTATCATTACACACTGCTGAGAAGAGTTAAGCCTCGACCCTTTGCCTCCCACTCCTTAGATATTACAGACATGGATCAGATCCCCTTTGAGTTTTCTTTTCTCAAGGCTGAACAGACCCAGATCTCTCAGTCTCTCCTCATAAGGGAGGTGTGCCATGTTCTTTATCACCTTTGTAGCCCTCTGCTGAACTCTTTTGAGGAGATCCCGGTCTTTATTGTACCAGGGAGCCCAGAACTGGACACAATACTCCAGGTGAGGCCTCACCAGGGCAGAGTAGAGGCAGAGGATCACCTCCCTCGGCCTGATGGCCACACACCACAGAATTTATTTTTTTATTTATTTTCTTTTGGAGAGAGATTTATCTCTCTTTTTGAGATAAATATATTTTAATAAAAGCTTTTTTTTTTTTTTTTTCTCTCTTCTTCCACTAATGGAAAACATAATAACAATTTTCTTGGTAAGTAACTTACTGTTGCCTTTCCTTTGTTTTCTGAGAGACACTATTATGGTGTATGTCCTGAAAGCATTACTGCAAGTAAAGAGGAAGGAGGTATGTCTGATGCCTACAGTCAGGAGTATAAATCGATATATCAGCTCATAAGTAGAAAGAGATCATTTTCAATACTAAAGTACTCCCATCTATCTGTGACTTAACTCCGAGAGCTAGATACCATATGTTTTGCTATCAGATAAAACATTTTGTTGAAATGCAGTGTTGCTTAAAAAGATATTTTTATCCAGTTTAGATTTTTTATTCTCCAAGTAACTAAAAGCTTTTTCTCACCTCTAGTATAAGGGGGTATATTGGTTGTATTTATTACTGAACATGAGTATTGCCTGCCCTCTACACTTTCTTTTAGAATCATATTGTGAATCCTATCCTTCTTTAAAAGTCTTTCAAGAGTACATTAGTTTAGCGTTCAAAATGTGTTATCATTTCTGTTAAAGTTTCAGTAAGGGACTCTATCTCTGTAACATAGATAGCTGCAATTCAGTTCAGTGTTAGATAACAGATTCTTGAAAAAGATTACAGAAACAGAGCAAAACCATAGATCTAAGGAATTAATCTCTATCATATGAAATATTTTTACCACATATATATATCTTTGAATTTATAGATGGGGTCAGTAGCCTCACACATACAAGATACAAGATAGCAAACAACCATATCCTTCATTCTGGAGGATTCATCAGATAAAACACTGAATCCTAATAACAAGAAAGAAGATACTGAGGGGTGAGTTTTTCTTGATTTTCTAGCCATTTCTTTTCCTCTGTTGGAAGCCATAATATTGTGTTTAGAATACTGAAACAGATGAATTTCCTAATTGAATTGTAACTATTCTGCATTACCAAGATACATCTACACTGGTAATAAACTTCTAAAATTCAATTGTTTATCAGTCTGTGTGATTTCTTTGCACACATTTCTTTCTCATTTTCAATTTTTTGGCTGTTGACACTACTTAAAAGAGTTCATTATATGTAATCTACTGCTGACATCAATACTGATACAGTTAGCATTAATCTTCCACATTGTGTTGCAGGAGTTCTGATTCTCCTGCCTCTTCACCTTGTTCATCATCAGTCAAGCCATCATGACAGACATACCATTTGTACTTTTCCAGTAATTCAGATGTGATGAATGCGATCTCTTTCTTATAAAGCTGCAGTACATATCCCAGAACTGCCATTCCCAGTGCAAGGGTTTCTCAAAAGGAGAGATCCTTTTTCAACCCAACCATAAATATATATAAATATATAATTTAAAAAATAAAAACATTTATATATTTAAAATATAAAAACATTATATATTATAATTATATAATTATATATATATTATAAAAATATATTTTATATATTTTTATAGAAAAAGAAAACCAACAATAAATCTTTCTAGGTTTAGCTTTTTTCCATGAGGTTGTCTGCTATCCTCCTGCAACTTTAATACCAGAACTTACACCTCCAACTCCACTTTCTTCACAAGTTTTTGCCTTTAGCTGTATCCTTATCAGTTCCAAGTGAGACCACATGTGAAAGTCCCATTTGAAGAAGACAAGAAGAAGGGGGCCTTAAAACAAATGGTATTTTTCTATTTTGTCCCATTAAATGCTTTTTAAAAGTATCTGTTTATGCTTCTCTCTTGCCTGTTTATCTGTGAATTCGTCGTTGGAAAACGTCTTTCATTGGTTATGTATTGTCTACAGACTGGAGGGGAACTAAAATTCTCCCTGGCTTTTCATGAAAGTACTAGGTTGGCGTTCTCAATGAGCAAATCAACAGAATGAGGCCAAACTGTATTATTCCTTGGATCATATTCCAAGTGTTGGTGAATCTTAATTTTATATACAAAATCAAATTTGATCTGTACACCTGCCAGCTTTTCTATACTACTCAAAGCTCTGTCATAGAATCATGGAACTATTTATGTAGGAAGGGACCATAAAAATTGTATAGTTCTAACCTGTTGCGACATTGGCAGGGTTACACTCCAGTAGAAAAGGATGTCCAAAGCCAGATCCAAACCAGTCTTGAACATTTTTAGGTATGGGTCATCCACAACTTCCCTTGACAACCTGTTCTATTGCCTCATCACTCTCATAGTAAAGAATTTCCTTTGCTTATCTCACAAGGGAATTAAAACAGATTTTTTTTTAATAAACACATGTAACTCAAATTAACTTTGCAATTATGTCAGATATATCCAAACTAGTAGTAGGAAGCAGCATATTAACTAACAGTAACTAAAAATTCATAAGGTTAATTAATATTGACTGCAAATATAAGAATAACAATATTAAAATGCTCCTTAATTATTAATAAGTCAATATTAGTATTGATCTGCATGATTATGCAGTTGTAAGTATAATGTAACCTTTACAAGAGAGGAAAAAAAAATCCAGAATCTTCTGCCTTTTGGAACCAGATCCAGATCAAGTTTTATTTTTCATAGCATTTAAAGAAAGTTAATATGAAGTCGCCTCATTTTATGCAAAGAATTAATACAGAGCCACTTTTACAGTGGAGTTATTTCAGTAGTTTAGAATTATTATTTAGCTAACACATGCTTACTTTTAGAAGACGTAATTAGAAGAGATAATTCCTTTCTGAAATCTGTTTTCACTTTGATAGCTTCACAGAATACAGTCAGTCATACAGCTCAAGAAAGAAGAGATGTACCAAGACAACTGTGTGTCCCTGTCTTTTCTTGTTTGGCATTTCACTCTTTCTAAATACCCTAGACACTGAAAAGTTAGTTAATTTGAAATTAATATTAATTTCATCAAATTTAATCCATAGAAATTTAGCATCAGAATGCTTATCTGGATTAGACAGTCAACGTATTTAATATCTATGTTCAGCCACACAGCTTGACACCTGTAAAATGTTTGTGGAATACACTTGATCAACTAACAGCAATGGAGACATAATTTTCCTCTGGAAGTTGCCTGACTTAATAAAGAAGAAAACTTCATTAAGATATAAAGAAACATTTTTTTAAATCATATATTATTTTATGATGCTACCTGCATATATGCATAAATTCTTACAAGCACAAATGTGTATTTAAATACGTATATACATATCTGAGAATCATAATTCTGGGTATATATCTTCTACTGCCTGTCACAGATAGCACACCAATATAATTGAGGCAATTGTCCTAACTGGACATTTTAGAAATAACATGAAAATTATAAATGTAAACCATTTCTCTTTTCATGCTTTTATCCTTCATGTTTTCCATTCTCAGTAATTTTTCCCAGTATTCATTTTGTATATATATACTCATTTATCCTAAAGTTCAGTTTGCTTCAATAGTTAACAGTTGAAGTGGTGTATCTCCTCTACTCTACGGCCACTAATTAGGAAAAAAAAAAATCAAGCTGATGGTGGCTTCAGTATCCCTGGGCAAATAGTGAAATTACAGTCAGGTTCCTCTAAGCAACATATAAATTCTTTCACTTCCTTGAGATACCAAAATTATAAAATTTTGTTTACCAGAAGACCACTAGATCAAATATCTGTATATCTTTTTGTTTCTTGCTCATGTAACTGTAGCAATTTAATTCCTGATAGGAAACAATTACAGTTCACTTCTCTCTGACTTACCATGGCCTGATCTCTGCAAGTGTTTGTACCTCTGTTTATCTTAATGGTTCTTTTGTTCACGTTGCACTTTGTGGAAAAAAAATGATGTCTAAAACATTCATACTTAACGTTTCATACATTGTCAATTTATATCTATTCATGAGCATCACTTATCTCAGGATTAATTTGTATATTTCACTTTGTGATCTGAAGATGTTTATTCCAAATTTTCCCTTCAGATTGCTGTTTTACTTTTCACTGGTCATGCATTTGGAAGACAGAAATACAGCAAACAGTAAATAACAACAGCTGCGATGGCAACACCAGCAGCAACGGCAATGTGATTTTACTAGCTATGCCTATAATAATATATAAGATTGACACAGATGTGCTACTTATGAAGTGCCAGCTGTTGGCACTTATTTTCTTATTGACTATAAGCAAACAACAAAAAACCTACAACAACAAATTATTTGCCTGACACACCACTTACTTCACAGATATTTCAGCAAACATAAGGGCACATTTTGTAACTGAATACGTTTTACCCTTGGATACTTTCAATTTGTATTCATTTTAGAATTTACTCTGTTAATTAGAAAAGGTTATAAGATTAATAAGCAGTCACTGCTAATGTATGCAGTGGATGGCAAGCTTCAGTTGGTGATCTTTTTTTCCGAAGAGGCATTAGAGATTAGTTCATACAAATCATAGTGTGCAATAGATCCTATCTTTCAAAGCTGGTCTTTATCTCTGTGTTACCTTATAATCTCTGAATCATTTCTAAAATCCCTGCTGGAAAAAGCCAACAAAAATCTAGCAAAACCTACCCTACCAATATAAAATAATACAATGCAATTTCAAACAGTCATACAGAAGAATTGATTTTCAATGAATCTTTTGTAGGTGTAAAAAGAGAGAGCTTAGAAACACACAGAGAATATTGCAGCTTTTGAAAAGATCCTTATTTGTTAAAAAAATGTAGTGTTAAGTACGTGACTTCAGCAGGCAGTCTGTTTTTCCATTTCCCAGGATTTTAGCCTGACCCCTGGCATGTACTCCAAACCCAGCCTACAGCATTTCTGAGATTCATCACTGTGGTCCAGAAGGGCAAGATCCCCTCTGCAGTTGTGCAAGATCACTGTGCTCAAATTCTGACTGATGAGAAAGGTGGTCAGAAAATGTCCTTTTCTTTGTTCTCACCCAGAGCAGAGGTTTGCTGCCCTGAGATGTTATGACGGCCTCTAGATCAGTTGTTAGTGAAGAACCTCCTGACTTGGACATATTTCCTGACTAGATCACTCAGATATGAAAAGAGGTTATCAGGATCAAGAATTTCTTTATGAGGGAAGGTGGAGCATCCACTACATTCTACATCCTGAATTATTTTTATACTCTCATATTGAACTAATCACTCTTCCCTCTGCACTGAACTTCTCCCTTCTGACATTTCTCCTACAAAAATATAGAGGAAAATACTCCAAGTACAGGTTAAGTACCTGTAGGCTATTAACATGCAATCAGAATCCAAGGACACTATTATGTACACAGCTGCACTCCTAGTATCTTAGTCATCACCTCAAATCCTTTTTGCCATGGTCAGAAGGGACAGGTCAGAATTAGGCAGGTCTGGAATCTTCTCAAATCTTATTCATTGTTCCATCTCATTAGATCATCCATAGATATTCTTAGGTTGCCAATATTGGAAAACCATTACACCTTTTCTGGATCTTTATAAAGAAAGCTAAAGTAGTTCCCTGGATCTTTCTTTTTACCCTTCTTAAAATGAAAGTTGAACAAATTGAAGTCTAAAATATTCACACTTGAAGTTCCATACATTGTCAGCTTATATCTGTTTTATATCTATTCTATCTATATCCTTTTTTCCATTTAATAGGGACTTTGCCTGACAGGCATGACTTCTTCAAATATAGTGGAGTGTGGCTTGGCAACCACATCAGCCAGTTCCTTCAGGGCATTGCATGCTATCAGGCACAATGAACTTATAGGCATTCAGTATCAAGTGGTTTTGAACTTGCTCTTTGCTTACAGTGGGAGGGATTTCACTTCCCCGGCCCCCACCTAGAAGTTCAGGGATGTGAGAGGTGATGGAAGCCTGACTACCAGTGAAGACTGAGGCAAAGAACTTGCTGAGTACCTCAGCTTTCTCAATTCTGGTCTGTTGAAACCATTTCTCCATTCTCATTTATTAGAGGTGCGCTCTCCTTGCCCTGTCTCTTCTGATCAGTTTATTTCTAGAACCTCTTCTTGTTTATGTTTCATATCCCTCGACAAGTTCAGTTCCATCTGTGCCTTGGCTTTCCTGATCCCACTTCTGCACATACAGACAGCATCCCTGTATTCTTCCCAGGAAAATCATACCTCTTTCCACTGGCTGTGAATTTCCTTCTTCACTCTCAGTCTGACCAGCAGGTTTCTTTTACATGCCGATTTTCTGCCTCCTCTGATTGATTTCTTATGTTGGAGGATAAAGAGTTCTCGTGCCCTCAGAAAGGCATCCTTAAGTAGTCACCATCTCTGTTCAATTCGTTTGTCCCTAAGGACAGTATCCCAGGGGATCTCATTAAATAATTTCTTAAACAGCCTAGAGTTCACTTTTCTGAAGTTCAAGTTACTGACTTTGCTGTTTGACAGGTCCATATTCCTCAAGATCATTAACACAATTGAAGTGTAGTTTCTAAAGCCCAGACTGCCTCCAGTGTTAGCCTCTTTGATGGTCTCTGCTTCATTGATGAGCAGCAAATCTACTAACACTTCACCACTTTTTGGTTTGTCTAATACCTGGACCAATTAAAAAAAACAAAACAAAACAAAACAAAACAAAAAAACAACAAAGCATACTCCAGGAGTTTCCTGAACTGTTTGCAGCTCACCATGTTGCTTTCCCAGCAGGCACCCAGGTGACTGAAAGCACCCATCAGGATGAAAGCCTGCTTGAGCAACACCTACTGTTGCAGGAGAAAGAAGGCCTTGTAAACAGGCTCCCCTTGATCCTCTTGTGGTATTAGATCCCAAACACCAGATGTTCTTTATTGCCTACTCCCTAATTTGAACACACAGTCTCTCAACCAGTGATGCCTGTTTCTCAGAGGCAGTTCTTTGCAACCTATCCACCTCTTATCAGAGAGCTAACTCTCCCACTTTTCCTGCCCTGCCTATCTCTCCTAAAATATTTGTAGCTCTCAGTTGTATTCCAGCTGTGTGATTCATCCCACCATGCTTCTGTGCTAACAATTAGGTCATAGCTTTCTGTCTGTACCACAGTTTGCATCTCCCCAGCTTACGCTGCATACTGTATGCATTGGTATAGAAGCAATTCAGCTGGGCTGTCAAATGTGTTACATTCTCAAAGAAGGCCTCCCAAATTCCTCTGTGACAAATCTGAGGTTTTCCCTTGCTGCTTCCTAAAGTGATAGCGTTTCCTGTCACACAGTAGTACATCCCCTTCTGCTACCAAATTCAGATTAAAGCTCTGGTGATGAGCCCATAGGGCCTGGCACACAAAATTATCTTGCTCTTCCAGGTCACTTGCATCCCATCTGATTTCAACACGCCTGATTTCTCAAATATGAGAGTTCAAGATTATAGTATCCAAAACCCTAAGTATGATATTATCCAAGCAATTATACATTCAGCTGGTCCATCCTCCTTCATCTGTGCAGGTCTCAGCTGCAGCCAGAAGGACTGAGGAGAACACTACCTGCACACAAACCCACATGCAAACACTTAACTAAGTTACTAGCTACTAAGTTAACTAAATTAACGTAAGTTTCATGGACAACAAAGTGAATCCCAAAACTCAGATGAGATGTTTCAGAATATAAAAAACATACAGATATGTCTTCTTGTACTTCTACATCAAAACTTCAGTACATGCATACACACTTACATATACAAAATGTTTCTGCCAGAATCATTTAAAATAATCCTTTGTTCTTTTCCCTTAATTTTATAAAAACCTTTATATACAAACACACTGTAAGCTTGTAAGCTTGTAAGCAGAAGCTGACAGAGAGGTCTTGATTCGGGACAGCATAAAGCAGTATAGTCCAGCAAGCATACTTGTTCTTGGGAACCCGTAAATGTCAAGACTGTTAACTATTTTGCTGTTCATCAAGGCATGTCAGAAAAGAGAGAGTTTTGTTCTCTGAAGAAGTGCTCAATCAACTGTAAGCGACAGCTGCTTTACGTGCTATGAATTTATGAGTGCTTTATTTATTTATTTTTCCACAGCTCGGAAGTCCTGCAGAGCACTTCGAGATGTCTGGCAGGATGGGCCTTCATTGTGAGGAGACAGGTCACAGACACCCTTGCTCATGCTGTTGCACACTTGAGTTCACATACAAACATGTGTTACCTGTCAGCTATCAGGACTGAAGAGCTGTGCTGCGGTGGTAGCCCACAGCTGGATCAGATTCTCCAGCCAACCCTTGTAGTTGTGACCTACCTGTCCTTCTCTCAGGGGACACTCTGTCGATTAGGAAGCTTAATGAGCTAATCTAATTTAAATCTCTCTTCTTTAGGTAAAACTATTCCCCTCTGTCCTATCACTATCAGACCGTGTAAAAAGCTAGTGTCTCTTCTGCTTATAATCTCCCCTCACATACTTCAAGGACACAAAGAGGTCTCCTCAGAGCATTCTCTTCTCTGGGCTGAACAACCTCAGCTTCCTCAGCCTTTCCTCCTAGGACAGGTACAGCCCTCTGATCATCCTCATGGCCCTCCTCTGGGCCTGCTCTAACAGCTCCACATCCTTTTTTGTGCTGGAGGCCCCAGACCTCAATGCAGTACTCCAGATAGATCCTTACAAGGCCAGAGTACAGGGGGACAATCACATTTCTTTCTGCGCCGGTGATGTGTTTGCACCCCTCTTTTGGTGTAACCTAGGATACTGTTGGCCTGGCTGTAAACACACAATGCTGCCTCATGTCCAGCTTTTCATCCATCAGGACATAGAATTATAGTAGAATAGTAGGATTTGGGTTGGAAGGGATATTTAAGACCATCTGGTTCCAATCCCGCTGCTATAAGCAGGGACACCTCCCTCTACACCAGGTTCCTCAAAGCCTCACTGCACTACTCAGCTTGTTGTCATCTGCAAACTATCTGAGGGTGCATCTGATACCACTGTCCATGTTGCCTACAAAGACGTTAAACAGCACCGGTCCCAGGACTGATCCCTGAGGAATGCTGTTTGTAATTGGTCTCCACTTGGATGTAGAGTTAATAGACAACAGTTAGTTCTCTGAATGTGACCATCCAATCAATTCCTCATCCAGCAAGTGATCCATCCACCGAATTTATTTTTTTTCCATTTGTTGACCAGGATGCCTAGCAGGACAGTGTCAAATACTTTGCTCAAGTCCATATAGATAACATCTGTTGTTCTTTTTTTATCCACTGATGCTGTAACTTCATCATATAAGGGCACAAAGTATGTCAGGCAGGACTTGCCCTTGATGAAGCCATGTTGGTTACCACCAATCACCTCATCTTTATTTTCCACGTGTGCTAGTACATGCCTCCAACTCCTCCACAGGGTTGCTCTCTATGACTTGACAAGTGCAACACCTTGACCTTATTCAGCTTCACGAGGATAATAAGGTGGCCCCACTTTCTGAGCCTGTCCAGCTCCCTTTGGATGGCATCCCTTCCTTCTATTGTATCAGCTATATAACTGACTTAGTGTCAATTGAAATCTTCCTCAGAGTACACTCAGTCTACACTACTGAATCACACTAGTCCCATGATGGACCACTGGCAGACATCAATCATGACTGATTTTCACATAGGCGTAGAGCTATCGATTACTACCCTCCAGCTGTCACTATGACAAATTCTTTATCTGCCTAATTGTCTGGACTTCAAATCCATATATCTTAAATCTATTCATAGGAATATTGTGTGGAATCATATCAAAGGCTCTGCAGAAATCCTCGTAGATTACATCAGTCTTCTTTGTTATCTACTGATGCTGACCCTCCATCATAGAAGGCCACCAGATAGGCTAGGTAAGATCAACCTGTTCTTGTTGACACAGACCACTTCCTCATCTTGCATGTGCCTTAAAATAGCTTCCAGAAAGATACTCTCAATGATCTTAGGCATGGAGATGAATCTCACTGTCCTGTAGTTCCCCGAATCTTCCTTTCTATCCTTAAAGATGGGAGTGATGTTTCCCTTTCTCCAGTCACCTGGGACTTTGCCTGACAGACATGACTTTTTCGAACATGGTGGAGAGTGGTTTGGCAATCATATCAGTCAGTTTCTTCAGGGCTTTGAGTGTTTTCAGGCCATACACATACCTGTTTCCATTGCCTGTTAATTCCCTCCTCTCTCAGTTTGACCAGCAGGTCCTTTTTCAGCAATGCCAAATCTGTGCCACCTCTGCTTTATTTCTTACACTGGAGGAGGGAGATGCACTCAGAAAGGCATTCTTGCCATCTCTGTTCAATTCCTTTGTCCCTAAGGACAGTATCCTAGGGAATCCCATTGAATAATTCCTTAAACATCCAAGAGTTCACTCTTCTGAAGTTCAAGTCCTTATCTCTGCTGTTTGACAGGCCTGTATTCCCTGAGATCATGAACTCAGGGTGGTCTGTGAATAATAATTGTCTGTTCCACTCATTCAATGACTTGCTAAGTAAAAGCGCTAAGGTCTGGAAATGGCAAATAGTTTAAAAATATGATTAATAAATGCTTAGACACCAGCCACATGATAAGAAAGTTGTACTTTGTACGAACTCCAGCAAAGCTCTACACAAAATGCCTCTGATATTTTGTAAAGGAAGATGTGCAAATATGTTCTTAAAAGATACATAGTGTATACTGAATAGAGTGTTACTAATCACTGGAGCATATGTACATGCTGAGCATATAAATAGCATATCTAACTAATTAGAAATGCATATTGAAAGATGACAATGAGAGGGAAATTAATAGTATAATTCATGTGGAACTTACTCGTTATGTTAGGTAATATTTTAGGTTTTATTTATTATTTTGGACTGTGGACCAAAGAGACTAATTTTGTGTATATTTACTGTTTTATGTATAGGTTTCTTAAACAGCGTAACTGGTTCCAGATAAAGAAATGCGACAGACAAAAGCAATGTCAAATTGGTCAAGGACTAAATGAATGTCCCTTCAAGGAGGGAGAGAACTCTGTATGGAAGAGCTGTGGTCAATGGGAAAGGAGCTGCACTTGGGATGACAGGAGGAAGGCAAAGCTGCTGAAATATCCTGGAGAGTTGACAGTGATCAGTGATACACAGCAGCCACCATCTGGTAGGAGAAGGTGGCCCTGTAAGAGCAGTGTACCTGTGGTCTCTTCTGTTCTTAGAAGTTCTGACAGTTCACTGGCCTTTTCTTTTCTCCTGAGTAAACAAGACAATCTTTCAAGGGACTTGGTCTTTTATGGATTTTCTTACTGAGCCATACACTGCCCACAGTTTAGCTCATGCACTGATTTTCTGGAGAAGAGAAAGAAAAATCTTTTCTATTCCCTTCCAGGTGCCCAGTTCTTCTTTGTGGTAATAAACAGTTTAACGTTAATCATTCCCCCTGGAGGATGTTGCATAACTTTCTATAAGCTTTATCTGGTAGCTTGTACACTGACCAGTATTCCCATTGTGTCTCTTCTGTACCCCTGCAATGATTCCTGTGACACACCTTTTACATAGTACTAAACAGCCAAAACAACCTCCTTATGGAATCGAAAGTATTGTTTCATCTTCAGCCTCTTTTTATGCCAGGGACCATGAGAAAATATTAGGAACAGGTGGTGGTAGCCACAGTCCTAGGTTTTACTTTATTATTTGTGTGCATTTACAGCCTTTCTGTGTGACAGTGTTATTTAGTCGGTGCTAAAGGCAATCTCTGTCTGTACCTAAAAATATCTTTAACAGCTGCAAATAGGGAACAACCACGGGGGAAGGAAAAGAAGCATACAAAAGCAAAAGGCAACTGAGAAAGGAATTGGAGACAGAGGAATTCAAGACTGGGGTTCTTTTATTAGCTATAAGGACACTTATTTGATGGAACATGCAGAGTTTGCTTTTACAGATTCTATTTTTTGTTGATATTCTGTCCGTTCCCATTGTTTGCCTAAAATAATTTCTCAGGAGATAGGTTGTGGCTTCAGGCAGCAAATTTTAGCAAAGCAGCTCTGAAGGTGAAAAATTGGTTTTCTCTACAGAAGACGACTGCTTTACTCAAGCACAGTGAAGTATCTCTGAATCTTGGTATCATATACTGGGATTTGTGACAAGTTACTATAAACTCACAGGCATACCCAGTAAACAATATGAAGAAAACAGCTGCCTTTCTTTTCAAACCTACAGCTGGGCTGACTAAGGGATAATGTCTTTTATCTCTTTTTTACTGGTACTCATTAGAAAATTCACATTTAAAAGTCCTTTTCTGTCCTTTCAACCCAAAGTCCTTATTACACTTATTTCAGAACTTTGCCTTATCCACTTCCTGATGCCACATCTCCACTTCAAAAATTGTTAAGCTAGGGCTGATAAAAATCCTTCTCTTTGTAGTCCCAAACAGGGAAACAGAAATCAATTTACAACTTCTTTATCCCTCCCTCTATTTTCCTACACTCTTTACAAGTGTTTTGGATGAGTGACTAGAAAGCAAGTGCAGTACAAACCAATCTGTAATTGGGCACTCAAGCCTGACACCTCAGTCAGACTGTTTAAGATATTTGTCCAAATCCTGATTAATTTCCCACCCACACACAGCTTTGACATCATAATAGAAATAGGTTTCAGAATGTCCTATTTTCCTGAGAAATAACGTGAAGAATTTTCCTCATCCCACAGTGGTGTAGGATGTTAAGCGGGTTTTAAAATTCATGCCATCTCCATTTTCAAGGTACTTTCACTTGCTCAACATTTTTTTTTTGTTTGTTTGTTTCCTGAGGAACTCCAATGAGAATTATGTGAGATAAAAAAACCTACTCAGGAATGTAGAAAATGATCTGAGTTCCTCATATGAAGAGTAACAAAAATTCTGGCATCATTTCAATATGTAAGAAGATGACTACCTGTTTTCTCAGTTAATTTGCCTTGGTACAAGTGTGACAGTGCCCACACACACTTTTGTTTTAGAATTTCTATGTATAACTTGCATTCGAAGTTGCTTTTGCTTCCTCTTTCTCAGTTTACTCCTGATGAATATTTGTCTACCTTGTGTTAAAATACTCCAGTGTAACCTGCCTGTAATCTGCAAATTTGTGTTTTTTACTAAATATTCTTCAAAAATTTTCAATATTCCAAACAGAATCAGAAACAAAATACAACACTTCTACAGATGCCATTGTTTCCAAGCCATTTTTATTTAACATGTCTCTGGTAGGTTCCTTCTAGCCTACATATAGATGTCCATGATACAAATATTTATAGTGGAGCGGGCTGCCATTGGCTCCTTCTATAGCCAGTGGAGAAAAGGAGGAACTATACTTCTGGTAATCTGATATATTCCACCTGATTAGTACAATTATTCATGACCTAGAAGTTCCTGTTTCACTCACATAGCTAACATTTTACATTAATGATGTCTCACCTAGGGAAAGGCACGAGAACAATGCTACTGTTAAAGACATGAAATATTTATGATGAAAACTAATACAATTTATTGTGCTCAGAATCAACCATCATAATAACTTCTCATACCTCTGAGATGAGTCTAGTATCTCAGAGTGAGGTCAAGTATAGGAAAAAAAAAAAGAAAAATACATGAGCAAAAAATATATGAGCATAAATTAAAGCTGCCCAGGGGTTCTTTACAAATATCAAGACGAACAGTATTATGAGGTCCAGAGAAGAGATGCATTAAAAACTTGAAGGTAAATGAAAATATTTGTGATTCATATAACAACTGCAGTAAATAACTCCTTTTAAAGAACCTGAAATTTAATTAAAAAGAAAGCTAAAGTAAACTAAAGGACTTCTAGCTATTATATTAAACAACAAGGAGAGGAGGAAACTTTGCAAACATGAACAGAATGTTTTTAGACACAACAGTGATGTACGTGCCTCTGAGGTGAATGTCTACCGTCTTTGATTTACCCTTGGCCTCTACTCAACTAACTGCATAGCACTACCACAAGGAGTCCAAAACTTCAGCAAATAATGTGAGGACTTCAATCATGTCACCCCTTGGGGGAGATTCAAGCCACTGACTGAAAGAAATAAAGGTTTGCTGCAAGTTTCCATTTCATGCTAAGATAAATTTGTACACTTATTTTTAAAAGTACAAGGCAAAGGTGAAAGTTACAGTTGCTAGTTGTGAAGAGAAGCATTCAAAGATTTTAATTTTATTTTTGGTGAGAATTCATGATTTTAAAACCTATCTATTAGATTTTCAAGTTCATACTTTTCCAAGAAGCCTGCCTTATCCAGTGCAAAAGAGGGAAATGACAAAATCAGCAAGTTTTGGTATTGTTCTTTTGACAGAGCTGCTGAAGGTGTGATTAATTAAAGACAGACATAGGAAAGGAAGCCAGGTAAAGATCTTGTAATAAGAAAGACTGTATATGAAGACACACAACAGTATTCTTCAAAGGAGGTGAGAAGTATAGCAAAACAGATGCTAGAAACACAGATACGGTAAGTTTGATTTTTGCCTTCAGTCATCTGGTAAAGAACCAAAAAATGGAAACACTGTCACTCAGGTCTTCAATGATATAAACTCCTATAAAAAAAAAAAAAATGTTGTTATCAAGAGACAACATCTAAACATCAGGATGCTGTGATGTCTGGCACAAGAGTCAAGGGTGACTTACTGGTGGTGCAGAAGCTTGGAGTCTAGGGCCATTGAGAAGTCACCAATGTCATGCTCTCCTTGAGCAGGTCCACACCGCACAGCACCAGGGGAGGAGCAGAGTTGGGCTAGGGGCAGTGGTCAGTCAGCCAAAACCCACACAAACACCTTGCAAATCCATAGTGATGGGAAGGCTTGTCTGGGAGCCTCTCAGTACATATGGTCCAGAGCGTGGACAACCAGATGGCCCTGTGGGGTCATGGGAAGAATGCGTGCAGGGGCCTGGCAATGCGCTGTTGATTTTTTTTCATTGATTTGACATAAACAGTTAAGAGAGTAAAATGCTTCAGTATTATTGAAAGAGATCCACACCACATCTTTAATTTTAATGAGATTATCAATAATCTCATTAATAATCAATAAATACAGTAAAAAATCAAATTTGATTGGAAAATGGGAAAAAATAGAACATTTCTTAGTAGTTAAATAATTGCTAGTAAAAGAAAGCTGGAGAATAATGTACAAGAACAAGTTATGCAAAGTTTCTCTGAAATCTTCATCTCTGGATGTTTTCAAGCTTTGGCTGAGCGAACTACTGGTTGATCTGATCCTGAATTGGGTTCAGTCTTGCTTTGAAAAAGAGGTTCAAATACATGAATCCTAGAATTTGCCAACATTCCTATGATTATTTGCAGTACATGCTTTCTAGAATATATCAAGTTTTAATAATAAATGGAAAACTTGAGCAACATCTTCAGAAAAACTTAGAAAAGCAAATTTTTCACAACGCAAAACTGAAAATGAGATTCAATAATGAAGAATAATAATGGCAGAAATCTGTAACAAATTACACATACCTATCTGTTGCAGATTAACTACATCTATTTATCCCTCCTTGTGAGCCCTAGGTTCATACATACTAGGTTTGAGTTGATCAGAGAGGACTGGGGTAGGTTTTTATTTCCTAAATCTAAAATTTATCTAGATTTTTCTAAATTTAAAATTTAGAATTTACATTCTAAAAGAGCGTAAATACAAGGAGAAAAAATATGAAGGTAAATTCTATATACAGTTTAACAGATCTCATTTCATGTAATGTCTTACTGAGTTGCTGGAAAAAGAAACTTGAAGTAAAATCCTGGCCATGTAGTTCTGCAGCTCTCAGTGCTAAAATTCACTGATCATCCTTGAGTCTGTTATCTGGGAATTATGAGGAATAAAAATACCTAAAGAAGTCCACATTTGATTAACAAGAATAAATGCTTGAACTGTGAGTCAACAAATGAACAGTACTTAGTTTTAAAATATTAATTTATAAATGAAGTGTATTTGCAAAATTTTGATGGCCCAGGATAAATTAGCATTGCAGGTAAGTGACACTTTGAATGAGTTATATCACTTTTCATATGAGATTCAACATTGCAGAAGCTAAATTTACGTACTGACATTGCAGAGAGGGAAGTGTAATGGATTTTTAATTATTCCAAGTTTCAAGAAGCAAATGGAAGGTAGTTTATTGACGATGTAGGAAGTGAGTCAGGATATATAAAAAGCAAGTTGCACAGTCATGGACTATTACAATTTTTCAGGAATCTTAGCATTCCTGGATTTTAAAAGGTATGCATTAATTTCTTGATTCACTCTCTGGATAAAATGTATAATCATGTTTAGAAATAGTCAACAAGGTTGTATAGCAAGTTAACTCTGCTTTATTTATATTCTTACATGCTTCTTTGTTTCTGAGTAAGTAGGTTGATGTACCACACAAAGAAAAAGATCTGATAACAGACCTGAATTTTTCAGACTTTCCTATTCTGTGACTTGGCAAATTGTAGTTACTCATTCTCAGATAATGTAACAGAATATATTATTATCATGGTCTTTACACTTAAGTTCTTTCAGCAAATGTTCATTTTTTCCATTTCACTTACTGGAATGTTACTGGCTTTTAAACACATGTCCAGTGGTAGCTGTTTAGAAGGCAGACAGTAGTACCTTTCTTTATCTCTTTCTATTTCTTCATATTCACTAAGACTGTGAACAGCACCTGGTAAAGCTACAAAAATTCTAATAACTTTATAATAGATTTACAACAACACAGGTATAGTTTTTTTCTCCCAATGACTAGAACTTCATATTTAAAACTAAATTTTATTATGTTCATTCTTCCCTACTTCCCCAAAATTTCTTATTTATTCAAGGAAAATGTATTGTATGGGTTTTCATTAAAGTAGGTAAAATGACAAAGATTAGTTGTTTAGGTTGCATTCATCTAAACATGAGATAAATAAAATTCATCTGAACTTTTTGAACTGTTTGAGCAGGTGGCGCAAATACTAAAATCTCACTAATGAGTATTTTCTTGAAAAATTTAGAATTCCTCTATTTTTGTCTTCTGAAATATCACAGCAAGTCCTGTTACTGTTTCATCATTTGCAGTTTCATCTGGAACATATAAGAAAAATGTGTATATATAATAGTAATAATAAAATGTTAACTGAGTATTTCAGACTTTAATTAAAATTTTGTATCAGTTTCTGGTATAATAATAGATGAAAGTCAAGTGGTGTTGGGAGACACTTAGGTTCAGACTGTTTTGTATCTAATTTCCATCATCAACATAACTACCTTCTCCTGGAAAAAGCCAGTAATTTAAAAATGATTATTTTTGTCAACATTAACTTTATGGAAAAGTGATAAAATGAGTAGATGGAGAGGTTTCAAAACCTATGGTGCCTTTCAGTAGGTACTGAAGGACTACAATAAATGAAAAATAAGAACTCAAAAGTTTCATGCACAAACAGTTAATACTAAAGAATCACATAATCACAAGATCACAGCACCTCAGAACTGCAGGGTTTAGAAGGGACCCCTAGATATTCTAGAGATTTTTTTTTTTTAATAGACTAATGCTGTTCTTCTTTAGAGCATTATTTTATTATGTTTCACAGGAGAAAAATTTACACTGGGACCTTTCAAAGAACCCTGATGGCTCGAGAACTTGGATAAAATTTAAAGAGCTTTCAATTGCAAAGTCTGTGATTCCACAAAGATAACTCTATTGCTTCCATTATTTTAAATTATTACTACTTGGTTCCTTCTTTTTTTTCTTTTTATATATTTATTTATTTAATATGTACACAATGTGTGAGGAAATTGGTTTCTTTTCTCAAATTACACTTGACAGTAAATGATAATATTTTCACCAGAAATGTCCCATATACCACAGAGACTATGACCTCATCTGCTATCAATAACATAAAGTAATATCTGAGACACTCCAGGGACTACTAAAAGAGGAAACAGCATCTACAGTAATAAGTTCTTAAACCAGAAAAATCTGAAATGGTAACATCATTAAATCCACTGCAGTGAGTAATGGCAGACATGGGTACAAGTCTCAGACCTAACCTTAAATGTAATGTATTACTTCTACCATTCCCTGGTGCCTTTATTGTTCTCTGCTGGATGGAGCATTTGAGCTACCAAAAATCTCGTTTGTTACTGATGACATACCGTCTGTGAGAGTAACAGATAGAAAGGGAAATCAAGTTCTATCTGCTCCTGAGGAAGTTTCCCAGGAGGCTGCAAACAGGGATTACGTGTTCTGAGGAAAAAGTACTGGAATTCATTTAGAAAACTGTGCTGGAGGTTGGGCCAGATGAAGATGCTGGGGAAAAAAAAAAATCATTTGTTTTTAAGATTCCAGATGATAGCAGTAAGTTCAGAAGGGAAATTGATGAGAATATTTGTTTAGTTTAATGAAAAATGACCCTTCAATCAAAATGAATATTTTTGATCAGCTTGAATTGTTTCAGTTACAGCCACAGAATCTAAAGGTGAATGTATTTACCTTTTTCTCTGATCTTCTGTGCATTTTTGGTTTTGGAGCTCTAATAGTAAAAAAAGATAACAGAAAGAAAGATAACAAAAAACAAACAAACATACTACAGAGAGAACTGAAAGTTAATAAACAAGCCTCCCAGAGGAACATGAAAATTCATCAGCTGTTATAGTGAGTTTTAAGAAAAAAGTAAATTGCTCTTGGAAAAAATACTTTTTACTGCTATTTTAACACTACTAAATTGGAATATTTTCTGGAATAGCGCTGCAGCCATATTATGTCAACTGAAGTACTACTATTACTAAGTGTGGTGAACATTTCCCTTGCAGGAACATAGAGAACAGAAAAATAATACAGACTACCATAGTCAGCATTGTTGATTAAAAATAGTTGTTCCTCCCCCGCATTGTAGGGGAGCTAATGCATTGCAGCTAATCTCACAGAAGTGAAATTGTATTTCCTTATACAAATATTTGTTTTTAACAAAGTTAAACTTAGAGATCTGTTAATTAGATTGCCACCATCTACAGGCTTTTGAATAAAAGCAGTACTGTCCTTTTTTCTGAAAACTCTTTCCAGTGAATAGATTTATTTGGCCTGGAAATGTGAGGTGAGTGTATACATACACAGTGAGAATGTGAAATACTGATACCAAACAGCTGTAATCAAGTTTAAACAGCATTGCTGGAGATACACAGTTGTGGAGGACTTCATTATATTTTCATCTGATTCCAGTTTCCTGTTCTGATCTGCTGTTTCCCAGAGGCTATATGTGACCCCATGTCTATGGTTTTCTCTCTTTTTTTTGGAACTGAACTTATTATTATTATTCATTGTAAACTTCAGTGGAATACAAGGCCTTTTATTATGGATCGTCCACATCCTTTAGAAATACTTGGATTATGGGGTGACGTGAAGAGAAGGCTCATACTAGTTACAGTAAGAAATCACCCAGTCTGGACCTGTGAATCACTCCAGTGAAAGTCAGTAAAATTTCATTGAAATGTGTGGTTGTTACAAATCAGTGTATTCTCCACTGATCTTCATGAGAAGTGAGTTCTACCTACTTAGAAAATATACTGAGAACAGATGAACTAGGAAACAGAAATATTTATAAACAAAAATACAGACAGAATACTGAGCAGCTTCATTTAATCAAAACAGAAACCCATTGAAAACTGACTTGCTCACTAATAAGGCACACTCAAAGGTGGCATTACATTAATGATCCCTTTATTCTTTTTGTCCATCGTTGGCGTGAACCTACTCATTTAGGTACCCTTGGTACCACATGTGCAAGAGACACCCTTCTCTGTTTTGCATGTATTAAAGTGCTACAGCAAGGGAGATAATGCATGAAAAACTGTCACTTTCCTTGCTCTGAAGTCACAGTCCTACCTGCTTCATTTTGATATACAGGCTACAAAACCTTCATCTCTACTGCCACAACCCACACAGTAGGCTCCTCTAAGAACAGTTCAAGAACAATGACACTTGTCAGTAAGATCTGTTCCTGTTTCCACTAAGTGTAATTTCAGTATGAGGACAGCAAAAAGAACCACAGAACAGATTTTCATGCAATACACTTCTGTATTTCTAATGGTGCTGTCAAGAACTCGGAAGTGATGTAACTCTTGTTACATTTCTTTCATTGAGACTGGAGTATGACATTAACTGAACCACCACACGCAGGTGAGAATGTCATGCTTTCATTGAAGGTACTCCTTAAAAAACACATGACCAGCAAAAGGGGTCTTAGCAGAACAAAAATACATAATTATATGACGGTGTACTTAATGCAGTCTCTAAGAAATTTCTTAAAAGTAGAGCACAGCATATCTATATAGCTTAAACATAATCTGACAGTAAAATTCCGCATTAGATTGAAAAATAGAATAACAATCTAAGATATCAGCAACCTGGTTCTTGACAATAACCTGTGGGGATCAATGTCTTTGACAAATAAATCTGGCAGCTAATTATGATTTTCCTGAAAAGATTATATTTTCTGCACAAAGTCAGTGAAGGAAGATAACTGAAAATGAATAAAAAGAATGAGTTGTCATTTCACAAAGTCTTATACAATTAAATAAAGGCTGTAACACTACAAATGTTTTGTGTAATGTAAGCACCTTGATTCACTTCATGTTAAGTTTTACAGAACAAATACAGAACTTATGTCCACCCCAGCATTTGTGTACACTGGAACATGGAATGAACAAGACTAATAGGGTAAATGTAGCCTAATAAAACAGAAAAATATTAGTTGCTTGCTATTTACTCTATGTTATTATCAGTGTATTTATTAATAGCATTGAGAATTTCTCATCAGCTCAATAAACAGCTGTTTGTTTTTTTTAAAGTGGTATTATCAAGAATAATACTTTATGTAGATTACACTGAATGTAGTGCCTCCAATTTATTTCGACGAAAACTACAACAGATGCAAAGAGCACAGTAACAATATTTGATTGAGCAAATCCTCAGCTACAAATGCTCTTTTTCAACACAGTTACTATCATTAGCTATGTGTTTTCACCAGCATAAAAAAAAAAAAAAGACTGCACACTGTCCTTGTAAAAGTGTGCACAAACGGAGGTGATCCACTGTCAGTGTCACTACTGCTGAAATGCACCACTCACAGCCTCACTGTGCTCACATCCACTGTTTGGTCTTCATAAATGTTCAACAAGTTTCAATGAATGTCAGTTGATGCCATTTTTTCTGCATGAAGGAATTCAATTTCACACCTTTTCTTCATCTGCACTACCATGACAGAAACAATTTTGTCAGATTGTCCCTCTGTTGCAGCAAAATATAATGGAATATTGGTGGCCTCAACTACCATACCATCAGTACCCACCTTTGATGTTGCATGCCAACATAATAAAATAGGAAGTGTTACTTTTGGAGAAGTACTCTTACTTTCCATAGGTGTTTCAAATTATACTCATGCACGTATACACACATTTTCTGTATTCCACAGGTTATTTTCTACATGTAGCTTCCTACATGTATAAACGATTGAAGATCAACTTTTACGTGTAGGGTGCATAGACTGCTTCATCAGCACACTGAATAAAAGAATGATGACATTAGTAAGGTGCAGAAGTGGAATTATATATGTTTGCAAATTCTTATTCTACTGTAAATGTTGTAAATGTCATTATAGTCCTACTAACATGAAAGATTTTGTATTAACGTCAGCAAGCAAGATTTAGCAAGAATTCTCTTTGTGCATTTGAACTATGTGTTCTCACCAATCTTTGTGATTTAACAATCAAAGATATTCTGTACTTTCTGATAGTGTCATACAAGAACCTTACAAGAGTCATAAATTCAGTTAATTAAGGAGAAAAAAAAGATATTTACCCTTAAAATAATTAAGAAAAAAACAAAAAAAAAGGAACAGAAAAAAGGAAAAAAAGAAAACAAAGAATCCTTCAAACAACAAATACTTCTTCGTTATATGTAAAAGTAATTGATTAGAAAAAATATTTCAAACCGAACCTGCTAAAAATTGGATGATTTTAATTAAATACTCTGTTAATTAAACACCAGATTATACAGAAATGTCAGAATGAGTAGTAAGACACATACTACTTATGAATAGACATTTTAGCTGCTTACCCACTGAACTAAAACATCTAAAAAGAACTGAAATCTTTTGTCACTGATATTTTATGTGATACTCAGAGTAGCATCACCTCACGTTAAGAGTCTCTACTGTTGGAGTAACATTTAAGCTAATTGTCTTTCTTTTGTTTGGCAGAGACCTACTCCATACCATACATGGCCTCTGGAGATTTATTCATTCCACTGTGAAGCAGAATCTAAAACTGGTTAAATAGTTGTATCCCAATCTCAGTTGATTTTCTACTCCACTGTAAGGGAGATCATGATAAGTTACTAACATATGGATATCTAATGGAAAGCTAATGTACCCACATCCTTAATGTAGATATCATAATGTCCTAGAAGGAAGAACTATAATTCGGAGAAAAGTCTTTTTGTTTTTGACAGCCGCCAAGCATCATTATATACTATTAGTCATCATGAGAGTGACAATTCAGAAAAACAAAAATACAGATGTCACTTTGTTTTATGAGGAGTATGCATCAACCTATTAAAGTAGGTCAATATCAGCCTTTACACTTCAGTCTGATGAATGCAGGAAAGAGAATAAAACAAACTCTGTATCCTGATTGACAAAAAATAACATCAACAGAGAGAGTGTAAGTTCCAATGTAGAACTGCAAAAAATAATTATATAATAATCTTCAAGTAGCTTCTGAATAGCGAACTTTCTTCTCTTTTGAGTACCAGCAGCGTTAAATTTAGGATATTTCATATCTCAGGCAAAACAATTGATGTCATCAATGAAAATCATATGAGGCTGAGAATTTAAGGGTATAAGGAATAGCAAGCAATTAGCTATTGTGTTTGCTGCTTTGTGTGTAAAATGAAGGGTAGTGCTAGTTTATAACATTACATTTTTAAACAAATGAAAAAAAATCCAACTTATAAGAATATATTAGGATTCTATCAAATTAATGGGAAGAATTTATATTTCAAGTAGTGTTGATTCCCTTTTTCTAATAATCTTTGTTTCGAGAAAGGTTATAGCTCTAAGTATAGAGAAATTGGAAATGAAGAATGGAGAATTTAAAAAAGAAGAAGAAGAAGAAGAAAAAGAGTATCCTAGAATATATTGCTAACATATTTAGGAAAGAATGTATTTATAACTGAAACACAATCTCATATTGCCAATGTTTTATACAAAATAAAATATGTAAAATAATGTGCGTATATACCTGTCTGTTTTGGGATAAACTAACATTAAAAAAAAACTTTTTTTTTTTTAATGTATTAAATAAAAAATAGCAAAAGCAAGGAATAAAATATGTAGATTCATGGAAGTAAATTAAGTACTGAATATATCATATCTAGGCGATAATTCCTACTTGAGACAATAGCTGTCCCAAAGGAAAAATACCACCTGGTAGTGAAGTGGCAAGGTTCTTGACGTTAGTATACTTTTTTAGACATCTCTAAATGACAGAAAAAGAACACAAGTAGCAAATTATTCAGAATCAGTATGTGTGTACTGAATTTGAACGCAAATAAAACAGAAGTACTCCTACTACACAGAAACCAGAGAAAACTAAACTCAAGAAACAATGCAGGCCTTAAGATTTACATTTGTATTTATGGTTTCATAAAAATATCCTCTTGGCATTCACTATCCACACTTTGGTTGGTAAAGTTTTGATGATTTTGGGACAGAAGCTGGGAGCTGAATTCCACTGTTTGAAAACATAATTTGCTTCTTGAAGATAGAGGACTCCTTGTAGACATTACTACATCAGACAGATCAGCAGTTGTGATTCTTCAATACTCATCTCCTTGATGTGAATAGAGAGTCAGAGAGGGACAGAGAAAAGTAGATTTAACTCTGCAAGACACCTCCAATTATTATTATTATTATTATTATTATTATTATTATTATTATTATTATTATTATTATTACTATTATGAAGGATTGCTTATAACAAGTAACTTGTAAACTATATGGCTGCATCTGTGGCATTTTAATCAATGTCAGGATTTTTGCATTCTAATCTATTTTGCTCTGTTCTATTCATCATAGCCTAGCCCAGCCAAGCGTAGGAGCAGTGCCAACATAAGGAATATTTTAGTCTGAAATTGTTAGAAAAGGAGAAAAAACACTGTATAGTGGAAAGATTCTTTCGGAGCCATAGGCTCCGGCTGCTCTAGCAACCATCAGCAAGACAAACAGTCTGTGAATTAGCTTATATCTATACTAATTAATTCTTTTGGCCTCCAAAACAGGGTTCAATAATCAAATTGGTTACTTTGAGTGAACAACATTCCATATCAGCTACTGAACCATGCCTGTTAAATGTTTTAGACTATTATTTGTCATTCACTTCAAGGAACGAGAAAGAACCCATCTTCCCATTTCAGGGACAAAACCATTCCAATGACTGTTCAGTTCCAATGACTGCGCATGCAGACAGCTTAGGCACCAGGGAATCTGCTCTGTTTGCTTTGCCTCTATCTGTTGTTGCTACCTTTTTGACCATACTCTATTCTCTGGTTTGCATATTATTTCCAAATCAAAGCAGTCTAAGGAAACTAGGTATCTGAGCAAAACTAACACTATAGTACTTTAACTGCCATATATATATATAAAAAAAAAAAGTAGAAAAGGGAATATTTCATTTCAGTTTTCCACAGTTTTTGTCAGGAGAGAGATCATGGAACTCAGCTCAGCCATGAGAAATCTATACGGTACAATTCTAGTTATCAGCTATTATTTTATACGTTGTAAAGATTTGGTATTTTCTTGGAATATCTATTAAACAGCATTTTCTAAATTCCACCTCAATGATCCTTTGTTGAATGCAGTCATATCACTGTGGCAACAAAGATTATTCTGTTCAATGGTGGTCAAATGTTCACAGTTAGGAAAACTCAAGGCAAGATATCAAGACCTGAATTCAGTCCTTTACTGAGTCCTAGATCTTAGGGACCTAAACAGAAGCCTTATTATGAATATCATTTTTTTCTTTTTGATTTCACCAGATTTTTTTTTTGTGTGTGTGTGTGTGCTATACTGTTAGATCTGCTATTCTATGATACAGACTTATGTAAGAGGCAATAGCAGAGAAAAGCAACAAAAAAGTCTTGAAAAAAGCTCTACCTGATTCTACTAGTGAACATAAGCTATTCTGGGTATGCTATTGAAATTGATTGTCATCTTTGCTCTGCCTTCAACAGGAATGAAGTCTTAAAATGAAAATGCATTCTTCAGATAGCATAATTTACATACTGTGACACAAGATGTTTTGTTTGTTCTTATCCACATAAATTCATTTCTGCAATAGAGAGTAATACAGAAATAGAAATGAGAAGGCAAGGAAGGGAAATATCTATCTATTGAACTAAACCAAACCAACTAAAGTAGAGATTCTTAAAAAAAAACATGGAGTTAATCATAAGTAATTAACCTGAGACAGTTATTCAGCAAACGTATACAAGCTCTGAGAAGTGTATTCCTCATCAAGGATTCACAGAAGTCTTCTCATGATTTCTCTACAAGTTTTAGGAAGTGTGTTTTAGAAATAATAAGACGTTCTATTTTTTCAATTGAAAAGATAGTGACATGATGTGGTCAAGTTGGAACAATCTTCATGCTAACCTAGTCTTAGTAATAATTTTACAGATGTGAGTAAAATGAAAATAATCAAAAAAGTCCTTAAAAGCAATGTAAAAATGATTATTTGACTTTGGTAAAAAGAAAAACTGCAACAGAAATCTTTCAGTAACAAGGAGATTTCCCAAAGCACGTTTATTTGCATATCCTACTTCTCAGTTGCTTTTTCTCTGTTTTTAGTTCTATTTATTTTTTTCTCTATTTTCTATATTTTCTCTATTATTAGTTATATAGTTCTACATAGATATAGATATAGATATAGATATAGATATAGATATAGATATAGATATAGATATAGATATAGATATAGATATAGATATAGATATAGATATAGATAGATATAGATAGATATAGATATAGATATAGATATAGATACAGATATAGATATAGATATAGATATAGATATAGATATAGATATAGATATAGATATAGATATAGATATAGATATAGATATAGATATAGATATAGATATAGATATAGATATAGATATAGATATAGATGGGGATTTAAGGTCACGGCTTGAACCAGTGACTGAGCATCTGGTTAAGAGGCATGGCTAGCCCTGGTGAAGGCAATTGACCTGTGTGACTCAGGGTCTACCCCTCCCTGATATCATTTAAGGACTGGTAGCTGCGAAGGAAGCAGTTCTATTAAGAGATTGCTTTCCTGTGAGAATTCTCAACAAGTCCTTGCAACAGAGTATGCTATTCTTTTCTTATTCTTGGCTTATGACTGATACCCTTCCTGGGTCATTCTAGAAGTGGTCAGAGGCAATTTCATACCTCTTCTCATTCAATAAAATATATAATGCTTAATTAACTATTTTCCATTTTCCTGTAAATTGAACTACTGAGGTATAATCTTTTGTTTAGTTTCATATTACATACATACACATAACCTTATTATAATTCCCTACAATTATGTGATTATGTGAATTCCTCAAGGAGGCAGGTACAACCAGCTTTCTTCGTGGGTTTTATGAAATGTACATATGTTTCCTCAATGTCAAAATTGTGACCGTACCAACTGCTGCCAACAACCAAACATCTAGAGTTTCAGAAAAAAAAGTTTTGCTCACTCATAAGGAGAATGTGAACCCAGCAAGACTTCAACTAAGTTAAATCACTGTGAATTATCTCTCTGGGAAGATGGCACTCTATTCCTATTTTGTTTTTGCAGTTATTTGACAGTGAGATCTAACCATTTTTTAAACCCTCTGCTGTATGGATACCAATGCCAACTGAAATGCAATGAGGAAATACATGCACATACTTTTTCAGAGGAAAACAAAGGTTTCTTCTTTTGACATTTGGCCTTGCATCAGTAAGATTTTTCTTAGAATCATAGAATCATAGAATCACCAAGGTTGGAAAAGACCTACAAGATCAACCAGCCCAACCATTCACCTATCACCCATAGCTCCCACTAAACCATGTCCCTCAACACAACATCCAGTCGTTCCTTGAACACCCCCAGTGTTGGCGACTCCACCACCTCCCTGGGCAGTTCATTCCAGTGCCTGACCACCCTTTCTGAGAAGTAATATTTCCTAATGTCTAACCTGAATCTCTCTTGGCACAGCTTGAAACCATTCCCTCTAGTCCTCTCAGTAATTACACGAGAGAAGAGGCCAGCCCCCCAGCTCACTTCAACCTCCCTTCAGGAAGTTATAGAGGGCAATAAGGTCTCCCCTGAGCCTCCTCTTCTCCAGGCTGAACATTACCATCTCCTTCAGCCTTTCCTCATATGGCCTGTGTTCTAGATCCCTCACCAGCTTTGTCGCCCTTCTTTGAACACATTCCAGGGCCTCAATGTCTTTCTTGCAGCGAGGGGCCCAAAACTGGACAATCATCTCTCTGCTCCTGCTGGCGACACCATTCCTGATGCAAGCCAGGATGCCGTTGGCCTTCTTGGCCACCTGGGCACACTGCCGGCTCATGTTCAGCCGAGCATCAATCAGTTTCTTGTCTACCTGTTCATTTGCTTGTTATTTCTTTTTTTTTTTTTCTTCTTCTTTTTTTTTTTGTCTGCTTGTCTGTTTTTCTTTGTTGTTGTCGTTGTTGTTTTACTGTTTCTTATTCCATTATAAGCATGGTTGCAAAAATGTAATTGTAGGTAAATCCTCGTATCGAAGAGACAGAAAATTAATAGGATGAATCTTTTTTGCTGTGATTTTCCACCCAATATTTTCCTTATTTAATTGTTATTACCCAGTTCAGTGAATTCTTTTAATTAAAATCTAGAACACTTGAGGTTCAGCTCCTACTCTCAGTGAAAATCTTTTTTTGGTGATTGTTTATATAACTCTTCTTTAAGCATCTAAAATCTGAATTTAAACCATTGTTGATATGTCATGAATATGTGGAGTTATATTACTTTTCAATAATTGAAGATCTTCCTGAGAGATGGAAACTCTTAGACACAGTTTTCTACTCACAACATTCTTGTACCCATATATCATTCTTACTTGACTTGCATTTCTATCCAAAATTTTCAGAATTTGCATCTACTTGTAATAATACTAATCTTAATCTATCTCTCAAGAGTATCTCACATCAATATTTTATACATATAAACACAGAGACATGAGTCCTGATATCTTTAAGTTCAAACTGCTGAAGCCCAGTGATAAAGGTGATTACCTGGAGTTAAATGCCCACTCATCCTACACATGTTTAAATATTCACTATACAACAAAATTCAAATTGCAGTTCTATTTCTCCATTTCATGTTAATACTTTTTTTGATAGCCTGTAGTCACATTCAAAATAAAGCATAAAAACCAAACATTTCAGGACCATTTGTTGATCTGCTCACCTTTCTTTGCTAGTCATGAACAGCATACTCTGAATTTTGGGGTTTGTCTATGGAAATCTTGTTGGAGAGAGGATACAAGAATGTAAGTATAAGAAACACAGAAGTTTTGTTCTCATGTTAGACCACAGCTACAGAGCCCACACAACAATACTTTTATTATTATTTGCTACATTTTACATGAGAACACACTGATTTTATTTATTTCTTCTATATACAGTTTGAAAAATGCAAAGATTTGTATTTAAGAAAAATGTTAATATTTGTGGAAAAAATAAATGAGATAAACTATTGCTGTTCATGCTTAAACTGAGCAATGTAACAATATATTTGAATTTCCCTGTGTCTATTTTACAACTGTTGCTTTGTAAAATCAAGATTTAACCTGAGTTCAAATATGTACTGATAAAATAATTAATGTAATCATCTGACATAATTAGGGGATGGAGCTATTTCTTGACCCCACATTAAAGTATTTTCTACCTAGATATAAATCTGTAGATTAGCTAGAGATTATTAATTTTTGTGCTTTATTTTTAAAATATTAAAGAAGACAAAGCTGTTTTATGAATTACTGAAAAGAAGTTTGAATGGGGAAACAACTACAGTACAGAAGATAACAGTAATATGTTAAAAATTATTTAGCGTGTATATTACTGTTTGTAACATAAATAATGCAAATTCACTTATAGGTCAATGTCACGTTTCTTGCCAAATTGAGCAATGGACCTGGAATGAACCTGGAAAATAATTGAGTTAGAAAACCTATCCAGTGTCTATAACTTCATGTCCTAGAGAAGAAAAACTATTTTGCATCCTATTAAGAAAGTATAAAGATTAAAAATAAATAAATAAAACTACAGCTGAGATCTTTGGAAATAAAAGGTCAAAACTGTGTAGCTCCAAAACATGTATGCACGTAAGGTTGTATTTTATATTAGTAAAACTCCCTGAAACTAGTATCTAGCTTGTCTGCAGTATAGAAAGCGAAGAAACTCAAGTTGAAGTGAGCTATTTTGTCCACGTGATTCAGAGTGGAAAGAAGCTCCAAACACAGTTCGAGAAATGTCCCTGTTTCATACTCCACTGCATATAGGGAGAATGATGAGAGTTCATTTCCAAAGTTTTTTTGGATGGCCTTGTTCAAGTAATTAAAAACCTCATTCAAATATTTTAGTAAAATGGTGGAATTAAGGAGTAGGATTCAAAGAGATACTGAAGAAAAATTTTTCTTATTGTTAAATTCTCAAATTTAAATTAGTACTGTTGAAACCCAGCCCTTTATTAGGACCTTTATGCAACTAAATTGGAACTACATTTGCTTATACTTCTCATTTAAGAGGCATTTTATGTCTTTTGTTCCAGTCATTATGAAAGTCAGTCACAGAAAACCTTCAATAAACCACGATTGAGGTAGAAAATGCATTACAGAAAATCTCTTGAGTGACAGAATACCTTGCTTCAACTGGTCAAAGTATTATTTAGCTACATAAAACTTGACTGTATGAGAAAATATATCGGGACAACAGCAAAGCTCTTGAGGTTGGAACAGAGCTAGCTTGACTACTAAAATTTTATGTGATTATAAATGTGTTTGGATTTATGTCAAGTAGGCTTTTTTGTTGAGAAATAACTTTTTATTAGAAAGGCTCAATAAATAGTCATGCAAATTTTCTTTCAAACTGAAAATCTGGACTGCATTAAAAACAGGAGCTAAAAGATGGCCCAATGTTTACAACTACTGTCAACAGTTCACGGGCTGGTTTGGCCCAGTCCCATGACAGTTGGTGCAGGGGGCCCACGGACCCACAAAAAGCAAAGGGGGAAAGGGAAAAGGGAGACGGGCCTAAAAACAAAACAGCAGCAATGATCTGAGGAACAAAGCTAATTTACTAAATAAGATATTTGAAAGCAAAATAACACAATATCATACAATATAATTGGAATTGAAGCTAATAAATCAAATAAAATGGGCAAGAGAGAGTGTCCAATAAACTGAAGGCCTTACGCTAACGCTGAAGGTGAGACAGCAGCTAGCACCCACTGCTGGTCTATCCCAAAGGAAAGAGAGACTGTCCTGTGACCGCAGACTGTTTTCATCTTTCCCTCAGAGTGGAAACATGTAAAAATACAAAGCATCGCACATTCCTCAGGGGAACGTAGTTCTTCTTCTCTTCTGAGACAGGTATACCCATGACTATCAATGATCCACGGAGCTGGAGCATTAAATCTTTAACTCCCAATACACTACATGATGTTATGATGTGAAATATCAATAAGATAACAAAAATCATAAAAACAGGACAACTACTTATGTAACTAGCTGCCAATTTTGCTGGTAAATTGCATCTAATTTTAATCTCTGTGGCAGAGGTAGTAGAAAAATGGGGACTGTTTTGGAGTTACAGGGACATTCCCGAGTTGCTATCTTTTACGGCTGAATTTCTTCAAAATTTGGGAAATCATATTTTGACTTCCAAGGAAAGACAGCTTACTGCATCAACTGTGGTGTGGCTGCTATTAGTACCATTGAACTCCATGAAATCTGCTGAAGAATATTTAAGGGGTGAAACTGATGCTGTTTGCCTGAGTAAAGCAATTAGAACATAAAATTATCATGTTGGTGAGGCAATATGCCCAAACAGATAAAAATTTACTAATGAAGAAAATAAGACCCATAGTTGTAAAAGATGATTGGAACTCAGAGGGATGGGATTCTTGGAATATAAGTGGGCCAAAAAATAAAAATAAAATAGAAAATACTTCTAATGAAATGGAAAATATTAATATAACCCTGGGGAAAACTACGAAGAAGACCAAGCTAGAGGCTCTAGTAATATAATTTTGCTTCTTTGTGAGCAGAACACCATCCCACTGTGCAGAAGAGATTAAAACATTGGATGTGTCAGCAATCAAGAGCATTTTCAAGACTGCTTAAACCATCAGTTACAGCATCTTTCAAGGGTTGTTCAAAGGTCTCATGATTCCATTGTTCCTACACCCAGTCTTTGAGAACTAGGGAAACAGGACAGGACTTACTTAATACAGGAGAAACTACAGCATTTTTACAAACTCTAGCAAATTAACATTAGCAAATCATGAGCATAGAAAATATTTATGAGATTAAATGTATTGTTCAGTTAATGATCTTTCTTGCTATCAGACCCATAATGAAAATGTCTTAATAGACTGGTTTTGTGAAATATGTTTGGTGATGACAGCCCTCATGTGAAAATAGGCATGTACATAATTTTTAGGACCAAAAATTCCTAATATGAAATTGCGGCAGAAAGGATAATTCTAATAATTATAAGCCTGCTGTATGAATATTTCATAAGCAGACTTGAGAAACATAAAAACTATTATTAAGAAGATTCTGGAAATAAACAGTGACAAGTGCTATGGTTAAATGTTTGTTGTTTTCCTTTCTTTTCTAGCAGGAGTTATCTAACTATGTAATTTTTTTCTAAATTTCGCTAAGACTCTTAACAATATAGCTGCTACTCTACGTTTCAACATCACAGTAATTGTTATCACTCTTAAAGTCAGTATCCTTTACAGTGTTCTAGTTGTTGTGTTATTTGAAATGTTAAAGACTATTCCATATAAAGATTTTGTGTGACTTCAGATCTTGGGTATGGAGAGAAGGAAATCTTGCTCATCAAGATTTATGAACCTAAATCATTATTTGGATTAGTAATTAAAACCAACTTGTTAAACAATCGTCTTGAATATCTTAATTACCTTTGTAAATAGTCATATTAAGTACATGCACAATAGATGAGAGTGCACGTACAAAGAGAAACAGAGGCAGGTATTCAGAGACAGTAATGTGTTTAACTGCAGATTTTTAGTGTCATTATTTCTGTCTGCTGAACAATAGATCAGGCCTGTAAAGTGTAGAAACAGGTCATTGTCTAGTTTGTTTTATTGCTTTATGAAAATGTAAGGCTAAGGAAAATAAGTGGCCTTTTCACCAAACTCGGTCTGATCAGTTCAGAGAGAAGCATGTCACTTCTGACAAAAGAGCCTGAGTACTAGATCTCAAGATATAATTGGTGCTCAAATAATTGCAGAAAACTACTGCAGGTTTGAGATGCAAACATAGATGAGACATTTTGCTAACACGTAGTGGGGAATACTTTCTCAGCTTCATTGGTCAAATGTTTTTTGTTTTTTTTTTAATGTTTTTGTTTATGTTTAGTTTATTTGTATGTATATTTGCATTTTGTGTTCTGCACTTTTGTGTATAATGCCCAAGGTCTGATACAGTAGAATCTTGGATTTAGAATACAAAATTCATATATCTGTATCATAAGGAAATGCCTTGCTCTTTTTTTCTCCAGAAAACGTTCATTACATGTAAATAAATAAGATATGCTGCCTCCTCACACCAAATATGTAGGAATCAAAGTAGTGTTTCGTGTTCTTACATTAGAGAATATTGCCTCTCTTGCTTCAAAATGAGTAGCATACTGAAATCAACTCCTACTAGAAAATTCACATTAGATAATATGTACATGTGAATGTTTTTTACTGTGTAAAAGTAATAACTATTTTATGATATACTATATTTAAAGCAGTATTTCTGCGATTTTTACCCACCATATTCAAATACATTTCAATCTGATATTCTATGGTACCTTATTCAAAATTTGTTCCTGGACTTTAAAGCACCCATTATAACTTTAGTGAGAATGAAAACCTTTAGTAATGCATCACTCTATGTTGTCTGTCAAGGAAGGAATTCCATTTTGACACCGGAAGACAAGAAGAGGGAAGATAAGTGTAATAGGGTTCTGCAAGAACAAGTTTCTAATTTGACGTATCTAGTACCTGCTGTTTTCAGAATGCTTAGCACTGAAAGGCACTTCTTATTTCCAAAACTCAGCTTCTTTTTGTTCCCACTTGTTATTGTGACTGAACAGCATGTCCATCAATTAGATACCAGGTCATCAAGTTGAACATTTAGAAAATAAGAAACATAGTAGTGACCATCTGTGAAGAGAGAGATTAAATGACTTGACAGGAATATTCCAGAGAGTCATTCATTTGCTTTGACTAATGAGACCTTTTCTCAGTGCTTGGAATCACATTAGTCACTCTTTCTAAATTTAGTAACAAGCAAGAATTCTGCAGTCATCAGCTTTCTTTCACCACAGAACACTGATTTTCATAACAGAGGAGATCCACCCTGTGTAGTCAATGAAGAAAAAGGAAAGAAGTACGTAATCATACTAAAGAAGGATAGGCAGCTTCATTTCTGTCATGTGTTAATGGATTATAATTTCTTGATAATTTTTAACATGGTGATGACTTCAAACCTCTATTCTCTTATAGAGTATACACTGAGATACAACAATCCTTACTTTATCTAAAATTTAAACTCTGAAAACAGAAATGTGATTAAATTGATGCTCGCATTTTCAGATACAGAACTTAGGAGACATGAGTCACCCTTGACAGTTTCCAGTAGTCTCTCTGTCTTGCCTTTGTTTAGGCAAAGTGGAGAAGTCTTTCTAAAGTGTTGTAATTACCTTATGGTAGAGGAGGAAAAAAAAAAAGGAGAGAAAAATATTTTGATCAAATATTCTGACAGAACCATTTTTATACATCCATCATGATACTTTTTACTGTCCTATTTATGTGTTATTTTTGCTGTTCATGAAGAAAAATGTTACTGTTTTAGTGTAAATTCCTCATAGGTTTTTCACAGTGCAAGATAATTCAGAGGCTGATTTAGATACAGACTTTGCTGCTACAGAACTGATGAGACATGATATATCTAAAAAGCAGATATCTAAATAATACAGTATGCTCAAGCACATGCTTGTCTCCCAGAGAGCTCCACTAATCTTATTTGCCAAAAGCTTTCACACTCTTGTCCAAACAATGAGCATTGCCTCAGAGTTTGATCTTACCAGGCAGAAATACAATGCAGGGAAGGAAAAGAACAGTCATATGAAATGTGAGGATAGTACAGTGATAGTAGCAAATCAGATAACAAAGCCTTGGCTATCAATGTCATATATCCCATTAAAAAACATACTGCATTGTAAGGGGATAAATAATTATTTTCTATGAGCCTGCGTGATCTCAGTTCGAAACAGGTCTTACCGTAGGTCTCATTACTTCATCTCAACCCAGATTGGACTAAGACAAAGGTATCTAACACTGATAACGGATGAAGACAGACAAGCATGAGATAATTTAGCAGACTTTGCAGATGTGAATAGTAACAGCTTTCTTGCTCTCTTGTAACAGGGCACAGTTCAGACTGGAGCATACTGCTGCACATTTCCCCCCCCTTTTTTTTTTTTTTTTTTTTTAATTTCTAGTGTCTCTCCTTTTATTTGCCAGTCAGGAGAAAAGCCACTTTTACTGTCAGTGATAAGAGTGAAGGATCTCAGAATCTCAGGTTTCGAAATCCTAAATGAAGACTCAGCTTTCAGGTCTGATATTCAAAGAGTGTAACAGCAGCCTGCAGGTCATATGGTCAACAAAGGGAGAGATCAGAACCTAGTTACTCCTGAAACAGGCCCTTCTGTGTGGAGGCTGTGTAACTCACTAGTGAGCTTTAGGCGGCACTTACCAGTGAAGGCCACATTGGGAAAGACAGGTGAGAGACAAAGACTGAGTGAGGGGGTCTGGGCCCAAACATGAAGGTCATATGGATGTAAAGCCTGGGTTCATAGGCAGATGTACTGGGAGTATGTGGGAATTGTGATTGGAGAGCTGGAAGGTATGTAGATGACTCAGTAGTAAGAGCAGAGCAGTGGTATAGGGTTATCCATCTGTGTTCTTGTGACTCTATTAGTATTTCAGGACTACACTGAAGGTACTTGTGCTTGTCTTGATGACTGGACATATTGTTGTCCTCTGTCTGTAGTGTGGCTTGTTTGTATCTATCTCTTGAAGCACATGTATAGCATCACTGCCACTGGGCTTGCAAAGGGGAGTAGCAGCAGCGCTGGATTCAGCTCTGGAGGACCAGGAAAGGCTAATTCTCTAGGACAAAAAATCCTGCATTCAGCTACTTCTTAACAAAGGGAGCCAAAAGGGTTGCCAGGAGATGAGATCCTGGTCTATAGGCAGATAATTTTCACAGTGATGCCCACAAATTAGGATGGAATGTTGTTTGATCTTTGTTATTTCTGGTAGAGTTTTTGTTGTGCTTCAAAATGTGACTCTAATGGCTTTGAGGACTGTTCTTATCACATCAGTTCTGATACCAATTGAAGAAGGTTCAGTTTTCAAATGCAGCAAGTCTACCGACACTTCTTTGATTGTTGGTCATGGACAGCCTGCAAAAGAATCCCGAGGTGAATGAATCGTTGCTAAAGCTGTATTTTTTTTTTTTCCTTTCTTCAAAATTCCAGATATCTTCTTCAGTTTCAATAAGGTTTACAGCTTCAATTAATCTATGCAATCAATATAATTTGGTTTTATTAAATCTAACTATATAATCCAAATTTATCCTTTTATTACAACTTAACAGATGATGGAAAGACACTGAGTTTAAAATCTTGCCAATTTTCTTAGTGTATCATCTGGTCCAATGAAAGATGTCGCCTCACTCTATGAAATTTGCCAGGACTTCAGATCATCCATCTGTTACAACGTTGCTTCTTCTTCACATTTTGCAATGAGTTTTCCTGAATCTTGACCCCTGGCGTTGTGTGAATCCTAATATTTTTCTAAAAGATAAAGCCTTCATCAAAACACCCTCCAAATTTGGATTTTTAAAAATACACTTCATTCACACTCTGAGGAAGATATTTTGAATTTTTAATCTGTGCTCAGCAGATGTGCTGTTACAAAACTCGCTGTCTCTGGGTTTCAACACACTAGATCAAGCGTAATATTTAGAAATGCAATACCCATGTTTGGTTTTGCTTTCAGCAAATCTTAAGTGTCTTCATTCTGAAGCATTTGTGGTACACTTTGATTGATCAGTTTTCACTGAACCACACAAGTCTAGGGGGGTGGAAGAGACCTCTAGAGTTTGAGTCCAATCCCCTACTAGAGCAGACTCTACAGCAGGCTGCACAGGGAAGTCCGGGCAAGTCTTAAATATCTCCAGAGAAGGAAGGCTCCACAACCTCTCTAATCAGCCTGTTCCAGCGCTCTATCACCCTCAAAGTAAAAAGAAAAAAAAATGTCCTCATGTTCAGATGGTGCTTTCTGTGTTTCAGATTGTCCCCTCATTCTATTGTTGCCCAACAGGGGAAGAAGTCCTCATTCATCAACTTGATTCTGGCACTTCAGATGTTTATAAACAGTTATGGGATCCCCAAGTTGTGAGGTTTTCCTCATGACGGTAACTTTCCTTCTGAATTAGGGAAATAATTGCCACGTTTAGACCTGGTACTTATTGCTAGTGGGCTTTTTAGCACCTTAGTTCACTGCTTTTGGAGTTTACAGGTCAAATGGCTGATTCTATGTATTTACAGGCATTTTTAAAAAATGCCCTTCTGCAAAGGCTTCACATAATTCCTGAAAATTACCTTTAGAAAATCAACACTTACTCATATTTATGTTTAGGTAGGATTTCGAAGGTGAGTACTAACTTCTGAGCTGACTGCAAATGATATGGGTAGCCGAGCCTTAGTAAATACTCTTTTAATAAGGATTTAACACTAAGCACTGGAGCAACTGCATGGTGTAAATGTCCATCTGCCAGGACTAAGCAAGCATTTTGTGTTAAAAAAAACATCCACAAAACAGGGACTCAGTTATTACAGATTTCTATTGAAAAAAATCAGTTCATGTTATCCATTTACGCGTTTAATTCTGTTGCTACTATTTCATCTGTTGTGGTAATTACAAACAGTTTCTGTTATGGTTTTGGAAACTAACAGGAGAAAAGTTTTTGTTTTAAACACTTAATAGACTTTTATATTCTCCTTCTAAAGAACATTTGTTTTTTATCCTCATAACTGAGGAAAAGGAAGAGAGAACAAACTTAATGTAAAACAATGCTATAGGAAAACATTTCTCTGAACTCAGTTCACTTTTTTTATAATGGACGCACGTATGATTCTCACTTCTAGTTCAAAAGGTATCCTAGTTTATATATCCTTTGCATCATTTGTAATCATATTAAAAAATTCCCATGTAAGGAAATTATTATAAGATAAAAGTACTTTAATTCATACACTTCCTGGAAAGAGAACTTATTATTAATCACAGCATCTCATTTTGATTTATTTTCTTGCTTCCATTAAAATGATGGGATCTGGCTTTTTGGTACAGTCACATGGAAAATTTAGATCCAGTATCCTGCTAAAAGGTGTGTAATGTATTTCTTCTGTCATTTTAGACTCTAGAAAGAATCATGCCTGTCAGTAAAATCTGTAATTTTTTACCGGAATAATTTTACTGCTTATGAATGAATAACTGACTTCATTTTTTTTTTAATAGGGAAAAATAATATTAAAATAACCTTGGCAATTTTCTAATACTAGTTGTTTCTTCTTTCTTTTGATTTGTAGCAAATAAAGTTATAATTTCTTCATCTACATCCTTGAACAATGCATTTTTGGTGCTTCACAGCCATTTCCCCTCCTTTGTCTCTTCTTACACCTTGTTTTATTCGCACTCTGTGCACTTTTGCTAAGACTTCTTCATCTTTGTTACTAGGTAATTCATCACAGCTGCCAGCTATCCCACATTTTTTGGCAGCCGCCTTCCATACTCCTATTATTTGCCAGCATATCTCAAGGCCTTCTATATACATTAAAAAAGAAAAAAGTCCTTCAGAGAAATTCATATGGTGTGACCACTTCATTCTGTGAATAAAGGTAGATTAATAAAGGAATATGAATTGCTGCTTTAAGGACAAAGCACTGTGGAGCTCTGCTAAGATAATCTGAGGAAATGGTCTTTATCGCCATAATTCATATAATTTTAAAATTTCCCTTCTAGCACCCCGTGGAGTTCCTATAATCACTTTTAGAGGAGGACTGATATAATTCAGCGTTCTGCTAATTAAACTATTCTGAAAATTCCCATATTTTCTCCACAAGTTTTTCTTTTGTCTACTACTGAAGCTATAACTTTGCTAATATTTAGTTTTCTACCTAATTGCATCCTATTATTTGTGAATTTACTAATTGTTTGTTTGTTTGTTTGTTTTTATTTTGTTTTGTTTTTTATTTTTGTAAGAATTATAAGGGAAGTGAAAACCAACAAGGGTTCTGAAAACACTGTTGCTTTTTTATTATTATTAAAATTAACTGTTTTTCTAAAAAGTGCTATTTATCATTGTTGTGAATTTAAGGATCCCTGGGAATACATTTTCTTAAACTTACTTTGGGTAGTGGAATTTTTCTTTCAGCAGTTTGATACTGACTTATTTATGTCATGATATAAAAAATTGATGCTTTTCTGTCTTCTCAGAAACTGTAGCATGTACCTTCAACATGAGGAAAGGTGAAAACAGAAACAAATGTTCTAAGAGAAATTTTATATTTTTGATGGTAAGATTGGAAATACTACAACAATCAATAGACAATGGATAATCTAAGTTGCTTATCCTTCCGTTCTCCTACTTGTTAAAATGGGAATTTGGGTCAGTGTTTCTGACTTTTAATTTCTTGTGCATCTTAAGCAGTGGCTTCCCTTTGCAGGTGATATGTTTTATACTGAGAAAAGTTTCCTGATTGCATAAAAATTCATTGACTATATCTCATAAAAAATATACATGAAACAGTACTGTTGATAGTATTACAATTTGATATACTTTCTGAGACTGCTTGAAAGAGAATAATAATAATACTGTTTATTAAGTTAATATTGAAGTATCTTTTTTTTTAATCTCTGCAACTTCTTCAGCTTTTTAGGTTCCACCTGCCACAGAGTGTTGTGAAAACAGGAAGGTACAGTGTTCACAGCTTCCAGAAGTAATCTTGGTTTGTCATATCTGAATGCTTGTGCCAGGTTATACCGGTAAGACAAAAAAGTTAGCTTGATATTGCTCTTTTGGGGCTGAAAACAAGCTGACCATCTCTTTACAAGGTAGTTGTCTGTGTTCCATATTATAACTATTGTATTACATTCCAGTGAGCTTTCATTAATATTAATCTTTCAAAGGGCAAGATTAATTTTATGAACAGTAATAGAAAACAGTTGCAAGGTACCTCAGCGGATCAGTAAAAATTAAACTTGTATGAAATATTCCTCTAGATACCATATATTCTTTTCATATACTAGTAGATCCAGTGAAAACAAATCAATGATTCATGAAACTGGTATGCAGAACAAGCAGAACTTCCCCCATTTTTTTCTGCTGAGACCAAAAAAAGTTAATTTAAATGCCACAACACCTCTGTACTGAATGTACACAGAGCACTATTGCCTGAAATAGAAATGTTCTGATAAGACTCTAAAGAGAAGTTCCCAAGATCTTCATCTTACACTATTATTAAGTGACTATTTGTGTGCATGTATATATGTATGCATAAGTAATAATAAAATAATAAAATGCATGTGCACATACATATGTGCATCTGTAATAATAAATATACATTCATAAGTATGCATAGCTAAAACTTCTTCGTTTGTGATTTTTGATTTCAAAACCAGAAATTTTTATAGTCTGCTATTGTTGAAATCATTAATGGCTTTAGATTTAGTTTGATTTAGTATCTGTGCAGACAACATAATTTAAACTCTGGTAGTTCATAAGCTTTCCCTTAAGATTCATGTGAAAGGATTTTCCTTCTCTCTGCCTCTCATACATGTTTGGTATGACAAAATAATGCATAGCCTTGTCATTTAAAGTTTTACTGCAGCAGTATAAATGTCCTTGTTAACAAATACATGAAGTTGCTTGATTATCTCATTCAAGAATTCTTCAACAACTTGGAGTTAAGCTAGGAGCTTAAGGCCATAAATAACTGGTGTTGTTCTTTGGCACTGATAAATTAACATTGCTACTGTCCTTGGCAATTTTTCTGAGAATTCTCATTGTGCTGTTCTCATGGAGATCTAAGTTGCTCATGTATTCTTTTTCTATATGTTTTCAAAGTAAATTTTCTTGCTGTGGAAAAAAAAAAAGACAAATTAGAGTGTGTGAACCTTTTTTTTATTTTTAAATCTGATAACTAATGTGAAAAAGAAATGAGATTCTCCCATCTGACCTACCCTTATGATTTGCCCTAGCAACAAGGACCTCTGAAGGATGAAAGCAAGTTATTTTTCAGTGTCATTCTGTCTTCTTTTCCTTTTGTGCTGAGAAAACAACTCTAATAAAATTGTTGGCTAATAAATGCAAACACTTATAGCATTTTCTTTTAATTATTTTTATTTTCTTAAGCAAAAAATTGGTTTACTTAAAGACAAACTGAGATCAGTGTACTTCCACATGAGGGCTTCTGAAGGTAATCATTCTTATTTGATAGACTGATCTTAATAGTGGAAAGCTGATGCCAACTTCCAGAAGTCAAACCATTCTCCCCAAAGCTGTCATTCATCTCTGACCTTAAATGAAAAAGCAGAATTAGAGTTCTATAAATTGCTAAGAAATTTCGTAGCACTATGCCTGCTGGCGTTGTGTGTCTGACCACAGGTAAAAATATATTTACATTGATAAAATGTCATTACTTCTTCAGGGAAAACACTGCTTAAAGAATGTTTTCTAACTTGTAAAATCTTCTCGTCCTTTACTGAAAAATTAGATAAAAAAATTAATTATGATTAAATAGAATCCTTTTTCCAGACAGAAGAATCCTTCTTTGCAGCCAGTTGCTTAGCCATTCTCCAGATATGAGGAAAAAGGCAGGTTTTTCTCCCAGAACAGATCAATAGAGACTGTAGAGATTATTTGAGAAGACATTTGCCTATCTTTGCAGTGATAGATTTCCAAGAATTGCCTTAGGAACTTGCTGTCTCTGTCTTTCCCTTTCTCTTTCCGAAGCACTATTTCTCCTTTCTTTCTAATGTTTTCTAGTAAGGCTTTTGCATATTGCCGGGGGTCAGTGCTCCTTGGAAGAGTATTCGGAGAAACAACCCTGTGAACCTGTGGCAAAAGAGGACAGAGGACTAGACTAAAGGTTTTATAATGACATTCTCCAGGCCTACATTTCTAAATAAGGAAATAACAGAATTCTCCTCTGAATTCTGAGAAGATTTTAACAATCTGTAGAGGTGATGGGATGTTGTGTACTCAGAGAAACCACTGGGGTGGAATTTGTGCTCTGGCCTTCATGGATTTCCATCTTTATTACAAAGAATACTTTGAATAATGCCTTCTATTTTTTTATATTAAACCACAAAGCCAGAAGCAAATGCTGGTAGTATGGCAGCAGAAGTTGAAGCTTTCTGCCAATATTGCTGTGTGATAGACAGTAGCAGAGGGTCTGTCTGACAACAACAGGTCTGACATGTCTGACATGGAAAAGCATATGAATCAAAGATGGGTCACTGAATTCCTCCATGAAGAAAAAAAATGTCAGTCATTGATATTCATCGACACTTGCTGAACGTTCATGGAGAGTAAGCAGTGTATGTGAGCACACTGAGGTTCTGGGTGTTTTGTTTCAGCAGTGCCAATAGCAATGTTAAAGACAGTCCACCTTCTGGATGACCATGCAGATTTTTACATGTAAGCTCTTCTTCACCACTGGCAAAAATGCATGGCTAATAGTGGTGACTATGCTGAATGCCAGTTTTTTGTAGCTGAGAATTTGCTCTATCAAATACTGTTGTGTTCTTTTTCTGTTGTATTTTTTCTTGTAAATAAATAACAGGCATTAATTGCTCTCAGAGCAACAACATAAACTGTAATGATTTCTCAGGGCAGAAGGTCATTTTAAAGATGAACTTCTGAGATGTCTGATATTTTCTGCATTTGAATTAATCCTTAAATAGTTCTACTTGAAAAATCAAAGAAGATAAGCTTAACATCTACTGTAGCTGTTGATCTTTAAGTATTTAATTTTATCTAATAAAATGCTATCTGACCAGCGTTCCAATGTTTAAAAGTTTCTGATATTAAAATAGCTTTTACTACATTCTCTTAATTTAATAGTCTGTAACTTGACATTCATTGTGACTTTTAACTTTAGGAGATAGCTGTTTTACTGCTTTTTTTTTTCTTTTATTGAGGAAAAAAGAACTACAAATGCAGTATATTCTAGAGATTTTTTTTAACAATAGTTATAACAGCTTGCATGCCATGAATTCACTTTCAGCACAGACTGCCTTAGCAGTACAATTAGTATACACACAAACACACATGTCAAGGAGATGTTCAGATTTCCAGAGAAATGGTCACTTCCAAATTGTATCACGTTAACTGAAACATGCTGCTTTCTGTTTGCCTTATATGTCAGAACAAGTGTCAGGTGAGATTTTCCAGTGCCAAATAAACACCTATCTTACATTTATCTAACCTCTTTATCAAGTTTCTTGCCATAAAGTCAGATTTAAAGAGACAATAGGAGATCCTTGCCTTGTAATGACATTTTTCACAAGACTAGCATGTAAGACTTGAGCAAAGTTCTGTATATTGAAGCCCAGGTTACTCTGAAAGTTATGTACAAAGAACAGTTTTAGGCCACAGATCAACAACTGGAACCAACTGATTTCCAGATTTCAGGTGCCATTCTGCCCCAGGTTCAGTTAAATAACCAAACAATAAGGTAGAAGTGATCTCATGGGTATGATAAGTAATTAAATTCATTTCCTGAAGATGTTATTTGGATTATGAGCTTCAAACAAAGCTTCTCCTGTGTCTGGGGCATCTAAAAAGCCTTCTCCCCATGTGAACTTACTGAACTGTTTAACATAGTGTGAGTTTTCTCAGAATGTCTCCCTCAGAGACATGACTTTTGTCTGCATGGCTGCCTATTCCACAAAATGCTTCTCAGTAAAAAATCCACTGTGAAGGTTATGATGAACTGATTTGGATAATGTCCAGTTCTTCAGTTGGTCTACCCAAAGATGTGTTGAGTTTCTCCTAGCTCCCTTAAAGCACAGCTCCTGATGACATAAAGTTTCATTCTTGTAGGAAGCCAGGTTAGAAAGGAGGGGGAAAGATACTATTCAAAAGTATCTTTTATAAATTAGTCCTAAGAGGAACTACTACATAAGTGTTTTTGAATGCCTACTGCACCACATGTCTTGGAATGAGAACCTGAAAACAGCATTATTAAGGAATTCCCTATTAATTGTCAAGCAGTTGGCAGTGGATTATAATAGTTTATACTATGTTGCAGCTCTAATCATTGATTAATTTGAATGAATTCAGGGTAGGATGCAAGACTCATTTATTTGGTTTAATATTTGATTGATTGGTTTTGCTTGTTTTGTGTCTTAACTTCCTATAATCATAGTGTTTAGCTGTCATGGTGACAGATGGTTATAGAAGCTAGTTGTCTGGGCTTATCTCTGTACCCCTGGAAATCTGGTTTAAGAAGTACTCCTCTTCCTTCACCAATACAAGGTCACTACTGTTCACGCTACCTGCAAAAATTACTTTATTCTTATTCAAAGTATGAGGCTTTTCTTTAAAATAATGAGTGATCAAGTAACTTAATAAAATAATGAAAATGAAAGACAGGATTCTTGTCTAGTACAGGGCTTTGACTTGTATTATTTCCTCTTCATTTTCCTAAACATAAGGTTTCCCACAGTCACTAAGTCACGGACATCTTACAATAGAGGATGCAGAGGATAAGCTCTTCTCAGATACATTCCTGTAAAAGGTGAAAACCTACTGCTTTCAATACAGTTTCTGAAATGAAAATGTAAACACTGGATAACTTTGAATTTGGTGCTCCATAACACAAATGTAACAATTTAGAAACATAATTTTGCAAGCCCAGAACAAACTCCTTATTGAAGTATTAATTAGAGTATTACAGGTAAGTATTTCTGAGATATCCACATCAGTGAAATTGTAACAGGAAAAACAGACATGATCACGTACATAAACTTTCGGAATTCTGTCCAAGCCAAAGTATAAACCACCATCTTCTTGCAGACTGAATTTCACTCTTGCCTTACACTTCAAAGGCAAAACAACTACCTGTGAAATGGTCAGGTATTCTGCTATGAATAATATAGAAAAGTTATTCTGCATTTGGCTACATTTTGATTTTCTAAGCATGTACTAGAAATCTTGTAAACTGTTTCCATGGTGATTCTTTCCTGGATGCCATATAAGCTCATTAATCCCTTTTGAAACAAATTCTCAAGGGTCTTGAAAGTCTGTGCTGCTAAAAGAATACATTTATTCTGATACAATTTCATTGACATATTCTCAGAAGAAATTTGGGATTCAACAGAAAACAGCTGCCCAAGTCCATGGCTTTTGTTAAGAACCACTTTGAACTTTTGGATTACTCAGTGAATATGTCTGTCATCACAAACTACCTATGCTGGAAGGTGTATTTTTCATAGTTCAGAAAAAGGGAGGGATAATAGAAATTCAGGTTCAATGTTGGTCAGGTTGCAGCCAATGTATTTCTGAAGCAGATTAGTGTTTCTGGATATTTCTTTTATAATTCTGTTGGATATAGTGTCTTTTTTTTCTTTGTTTTGTTGTTGGTTTGTTTGTTTGTTTGTTTGATTTGGTTTTTTCTTCCTAACATCTTTACACTGACTCCACAAATAAATTTTATTTGTATTTCTAGGCAAAGAGCTTGCAGGGGAGCCCAGATTCTTCCCACCCAGCTTCAACTGGCTGTTAGGCAACATCAATGTACATAAATCCATTGACCCCTATGGGATGCATCCACATATGCTGAGGGAATTGGCAGGCGTGATTGTTGAACTGCTCTTTGAAAGATCTTGAAGAATGGGAGAGGTGCCTGAAGCCTGGAATATAGCCAATGTCACTGTGGTCTCCAAAAAGGACAAGAAGGAGGATCAGGGGAACAACAGGCCAATCAGCCTCCCCTACATCCCTGGAAAGGTGACAAAACAGTTTGTTCTGGATGCCGCCTCCAGGCAATTGGAAGAGAAGAAGGATATCAGAAATAGTCAGCATTGATTCACCATGGGGAGTTGTGCTTGACAACCTGGTAGCCATCTATTATGTCACTACTGGCTGGGTGGAGGGGGGAGAGCAGTGGATGTAGTCTACCCTAATTTCTTCAAGGCATTTGACACTGTCTCCCTCAGCATCCTTATAACAAAGTTGAGGAGGTGTGGAAGAGGTGAGTGGCCAGGTGGATTGAAAACTGGCTGAGTGACAGATTTCAAAGGGTTGTGATCAGCAGTACGGAGTCGAGTTGGAGCCCTGTATTTAGCAGTGTTCCTCAGGGGTCAGTGATGGCTCTGGTCCTGTTCAACAGCTTCATCAATGACCTTGATGAGGAGATAGTCTCCATCCTCAGCAAGTTTGCTGATGATACGAAGCTAGGTAGAATGGCTGACAAGACACAAGGCTGTGCTGCCATTCAGCAGGACCTAGAAACGTTAAAGAGTTGAGCAAATAGAAACCAAGTGAGGTTTAACAAGAGCAAGTATAGAGTCTTGCACCTAGGGAGGAATAGACACATGCAGCAGTACAGGCTGGGGGATGACCTGCTGGAGAGGAGCTCTGAGAACATGGGGGTCCTGCTGAATGACAAGTTGGCTATGAGCCAGCAGTGTGCCCTTTGGAACAAAATGCCAATGACATCCTGGGGTGCATTAAAAAGAGCATGGCCAGCGGGTCAGGGGAGGTGATCCTCCCCCTCTACTTTGCCTGGTGAGGCCTCACCTGGAGTATTGTGTCCAGCCATGGGCTCCTCAGCCCTCAAAAAAGACTGAGATAATTAAAAAGAGTACAGAGAATGGCTACAAAGATGATAAAGGATATGGCCATTCAAATATATGACAGAGTTGATACATTAACTCCCAGCTGTCTAATGATAGTGCTTCTGTATTTGAATAGTAAGAAAATAATAGTTGAAAACATATTTAGTGAGCTGATTTATATGAAATAGATTTAGTCAGGAGCATTATTCTTCCAAAGCAGATTATTTCATTAGCAATTGCTCATTCAGGTTCATTGTATACAAACTGCCATATCATCAGTCCCCTCAGCACCAAGCTACATTGTGTTATTAATAAAAAAATCCTTCTCCACAGGTAAAATACTGCAGATTGCAGAGAACATCAGTCAGTAGTGATGGTTTAGAAATGAAATCTAATGGTGCAAAGCAGTTTAGCAGTGTGCTTCTCATTTCAAGGCATGTAAAATTACCCACATGCAACACTTATGCTGCAAATACTTCAGTTTACCAATGGTGATGATGGAGTTTCTGTTTCACATGCAACACATGTTTAGAGCATGAGAGAAATACACAGCACCCTCAAGTTTAATTCCTGGCAATCTACAATGTAACAATTAAGAGGTAAGATGTCATATCAGAAGCAAAAATAGAAGAAACATTTTTCTGCTTGTGTTCTAGTAGTTTGCAGAATATTTTCCAACCTAGAAAATAACCTCTTTAATGCATTTAAATGTAATCTTAATCAGACTGTATAATTCTATTTTATTTCAAACTTTTGAGGTTCTAGAATATCAAGTAAAATTATGGATCTTTTAGCAAAAAATTACAAACCTTCATAGTTCTATTTTTTGCACATAATAAGTACTGGCATATTCTACTTCACCTCACTAATTCATGAACATTTTAATAATAGAAAGGATTCCACTGCCCATCAGCAAATGATTAAGTGCTGTCGATTTCACCCAGTAGCAGAAAAGGAAAAGGATTTCAATTTTTTGTTTTTTTCATCTGTAGTTCCATGAATATCCATAAGTATCTTCTGGCATGACTCCAGATTGTTTCTAATATGTAGCAGAAAGCCCTTCAAATAATAATTGGAGACAGTTTTACAGTGATGAGGCAGTGAAACAGTGGAGAATGGGATAATTTTTATTTATTACTGTTTTCAGTTTGTAATGTGGCAGCAGTTTGCAATGTAATGCAATATTTGCTTTTCTACCATTCCTTTCTGTTCTAAGTGTAGGTGTGGAATAGCTGCTAATTTCCTAAAATCTGAACATTTACAAAGACATTATGCTGCTGCACACAAGAATTTTCAAATGTTGTATAATTTCTTATTGCTCCTGTCTCTCCTGTGTACTTTTTTTCCTAATGGTCTTCCTATTTGCTTTGAGCCCTTCAAAAAACTGGACTATACTGGCAAGAAGTAATGACACCCAACCATTAGAATTTGGCTTATTACAGATTTTGACACAACCTGGGGGAAGAGATTCAACACAAAGTAGTACAAAGTTGTTTAAGGTGTTGATATATATGTATCCACAATGTTGGGTATGAGTGAGACACTTGAGCATACATTTTGGTGCTTCTTTTTAAATCATGCTTTTATTTTTTATTTATTTCTATTTTTAATGTATCTATATTCTAGCTCACAGTTCTCTTAAGCCCATTAGATTCAGTTGAGTCACATGTCACACATATGGGGCTACTTTGCCTTCTATTATACCAGGACAGCTGATTTTCAAACTCTATCTTCCTGCTTCAAATGAGAAATTTTCATCAGAAATGATCATCTGACTTAACTATACTTTTAATGTCTGTTTTATGTCAAAGAGTGAAGTAGCTTTCAGAACCTCCAACAGACTTGCTTTTCTAGTGCACATCTGATTCAGATTAGGAGACTGTTTTCATCTACATATCTACTGGAAATACCCTATCAATACTTTACTAGCCCAAACAGATAGGTTGGAATGTTTTTATCACCCTTCAATTTGAAAATTTTCTGAATGAAAGTTGTGCTGCTTTTTCAGACTTTTGATGTGAGTTTATCATTTTGGTGTTCTGAATTGCAGTTACAAAATGTGCAATATCAAGCAGTGTTTTAACACCTTGCAGATGTTTCTGGTTTAAGTTGGAACACTTTTTCACTTAATTTATGGCAGGTTTAATTAAAGTTCTTTCCTTTGGTCTAATCATCGTAAAATTAGGGATCCCAGGGTACTGCTTGTTTCATGTTTCAGGGACTACTTAAAAATTTATCTTTCCATTTGTAGGAAGTTGTGTTTATGTTTTACAGCTGGTGGCTGCTATTAACTTCAGTTTCTCTGTATCATCCACTGTTTAATTTCAAAGAAAGAGTTTTTGCAGCAGCTACAGCATTTATTTATGTTTCAGGTGTTTTCCTTCTGACCTTGAAGAGTCAATAAACACTATTTTCTAGTTAATATATGAAAACACTGCTTCAGGCTTCTCTTCCAATATTTGTTCTTTTTATGCCTTCTATAAGAGGTGGCGTATTTGACCATATGTTACTACTTAATTGCTCTTTTCTTTTATATTTACTTTATTTTTCTTGCCAATGATGAATAAGCTTTCAAAAAGAAAAATAGCTAGTCAGCATCCCCCACAGTCTTCATGCCCTTCTGAGTACATGCAGACATATCCAGTGCAATGACAAATAAACTGTTCAAAATAGGGGCAGAGTAAAGTTATGTTAGTTTTACTTCTTCATCACTCAACTGGAAGAAGGAACAAATGGGTACTTATTTATTTCCTGAGTCACTCCTTGCTTGTGCTTGGTATTGGGCTTTATTCAAAGCCTTGAACATTATGGTACCAATCCTTTTCACTTCTGTAGACCCTCCTTGGAAGCCATAATCTTAGACTGTCTGGAATCAATTTGGTAATCTTGCCAAAATGACTTTGAAAATTCACATTTCTGTTGCCAAGAGTAGCAGCATTTGATTTACTGACAAATTACTCTGAGGGGAAAAAAGGGGAGGGAAGAAATCCATAAATATCTAAGGAGTGGGAAGCAAAGGGATGAGTCTGGACTCTTCCCATCGGTGTGTGGTGATAGAATGAGGGGAAATGGCCACAAACTGAAGCGTAGGAAGTTCTGCACAAATGTGCATGGGGACTTCTTCACAGTGCAGTGACGGAGCACTGGCACAGGCTGCACAGAGAGGTGGTGGAGTCTTCTTCTCTGGCGACACCTGGACACCTACCTGTGCAACCTGGGCTAGGGAGCTGCTTTGGCAGGGGGTTGGACTTGATGATCTCTAGAGGTCCCTTCCAACTCCTACAGTTCTGTGATTCTGTGATTCTGTAATTTTTCTGAAAACAAAGTGGGTGTGATGCAAAATGAGCACAGTGAACACATCCTGTTTTGTTCTTACACTCAAATCAAGAGGATAGTTTACAGTTTCATGTAACACTTCTACTTGTAGAAGTTTAGAGATAATCTGCCTTATGGGATGATTAATTTCAGAAGTTTGTGGCGATTTATGGTATAGAATAGGGATGCTAATTCATGATGTGCAGTGTGGCACAACTCTAGAAGAGCAGGCTGATAGGCAGGATGCAATACAGTGACCGGGCAATAAGCCAATGCGCAGCATCATTGTAATTGCAGATGAAATAATAATTATTTGTGATAGCTTGCTAATCAGTGAAAGCATGGAAAAGGCTGCTGACAAGTGCCATCAAGGTAATTAAGGTGAAGCATTGAATTTGCATAAATTTACACTTTGATTATTGTTCACTAGATATTCTCTCTTGAAATAGACCTGGCTGGTTTCAAGATGAGCACTAAATCAGAGCAAAGGAGTTCAATAACTGCACAACATCAATAACACTTACAAAATACAGATGCACCTTACATAGGCAATTATCTAAAGAATCTATTGTACTTAATCAAAGGATAGTACTCAAGTTGCTCTTTCAAATTACTGAATAGTTCTAGTTAACATATGCTTTTCTAGTTGAAGCTCTTCAATGAGTACTGACAAATCCTTGAGATGTTTTGAAAATACTTTTGCTTAGGCATGTTGTTTAAAAAAATGGGGATAGCTGAAACAGGGAATGTCATTCCCACACTGTTTCTTTAGGAGCTGAAAAATTGTCATTTTTCTTATCTTAGGCTCCACGTCACCACATAAAGCTAAGCTAAAGTGGCAATCCTTCAGCTTCCTAGGCTGATTTTCTGAGTAACTGATGCCAGAGTAATAGTGGTGCTCAGTCCTCCAGCCATGTAAGTCTGCCTTAGCAACTGTGCAGCAATTCTTCTTCCCCTGGGAAACAGCCATGAGATCTATTGACAGTGCCTTTTCCTAGAGGAAATAACAGTTTATGCAAAACAAAATATTTGGGTCTTTCAAAGCACTCATGCAAACAGAAGCCCTGCTTGTACACATCTATTCACCTTTCCCAAAGGTTTACCGCTTCCTGGGCAAATCCTACTGAGACTTGTGAAGATCCTTGCTCTGTCAGCCTTTCTCTCCAGTTGTTTCTGACAACTCATTCACCACTGTCTTTCATATTGTAATTCTTCTAAATGGTTTACTGTTCTTTCCTAAATATATTGGGATCATCTTGATAGGCTTGGAACTAATGATGCAGTCAGTCATAATTTCTTAGCATTTATATATCTGTTACATTAACATTTGCTCTGATTTAGACTAACATAGTCTTATAGGTAACAACTTCACTTGGTAACCATGTAATATTCATTATCCTAAATATTTCAGTATTGATGCATCACAACATGCACATTCCATGTATGTCACTTGGGTGAATTAATATATATATATATGAAATTATCATTTATTTGCTAATTAAATTTACCTGCCCATTCTGGGATTTATATCTTGTCTCCTTGTATACCCATTTTATCCTCTATAGTAGTATTGTGTAAAATTGATATTCAAGGAAACTATAATTAAAACCTGCTGTAAGATTTTTATTTATTTTATTTATTGTCTTTTGGTTTATTCCTGGTGTATGTATCATTGTTCACTATGAAAATTCTATAATATACTGTCATATTTGAGCTTATTTTTATTTTAGTCACAAAACTTTTTTACCTAAAAATAAAAATAGAAAAATGATAGGGTGTCTGTTTAGTAGAGTATGTGTTCAATAAATGTTTATATTTTATTTATTTGGAAAGATGATCTCTTGAAACTGCCTTTCTGACACAGGCATGCCACATGTAGAGTTTGTTTTTACAGTATAGCAATATGAATGTCCATGGAGGCACCTGAGATTTATGGATAACAAAAGTCATTCTACATGTTGCATTCATATTCCATGTGATCTTCAGACAACATGATGAATTTGTTAAGAGAGGTTCTCATTTCTGTATAAAGAAGCATTTCATTTGCATTTGATGATGCACATAATATGAAATACTACATATGACCTAAAACTGTCATCTTTTCCGTCATGATTTTTCTTTTGTTTCATAAGAGATAAATTAGACTCCTTCACAAAATACTAGGACAGGAGAAACATAACAAATGCTGAAGATGTCAACCCTATATCAATCTGATCTCTCTATCACATAAAGAGACTTCAAAGTTATAAAAAAATAAATATGTAAATGCTTCGGGAAAACGAGAAGCACTACAACCTGTTTGGAGTTCTGATTTGAATTTTGGCTACAACAAAACAGTAACAAGGTTACAAGGTCTGCTCTGAAAATAATGCCTTCTATTTTATTACGGAGGCTCACAATGCCCGAGGCAGATGTTGGTGAGTATAGCAGCAGAGGCTGAACTTTCTCGCCAATATTCCATTACTTTTTGTTGCCATGTAATGGATAGCAACAGCAGGGAAGTCTGAGAAAATAATGTTTGTCAGAGAAGTGTGTATGAAGCAAAAGTGTGTTACTGAAATTCCTCCATGGGGAAAATTCAGTACTCACTGACATTCACCAATGCTTGCTGAATGTTTATGGAGACCAACCAGTGGATGTGAGAACTGTGAGGTGGTGGATGATGCATTTCAGCAGCTGCAACAGTGACAGTTGCCTCCACTGGTGCAGATTATTTGCCATGCATGTAGAATCTTCTTCATTGCTAACAAAATCATAGATAATGGTGATGACTATGCTGAAAGAAAGCATTCTTTAGCTGAGAATTTGCTCCAACAAATACTGTTCTTGTGCATTTTGTATCTGTTTTAATTTCCATGACAATAAATAGGAGGCATTAGTTTCAGAGCAACCCACATACAATGATTGCAGTGTGATGAAGTTTTTTATTAAAAAGAAACATGTTAAATCATGGTGTGTTTTGTTATATTTGTTTGTTTTTTAACTGAGAATGCCTTGGTCTTGTTTAGCTTCTGGAATAAGATGTGAGAAGGAAAAGAAGATGATAGTATAAAATATACATTACGAAACTGCATATTTTTGACAGTTTTTTTTTTTTTTTTTAATGAGAATGTAGTTATATAGAAACTTTAGGAATTAATGAACAAATGACTAATTAAAGCAGGGTCCTAAAATGGATTCTGTGTATATAAGGAATTCATGTTTAAAGAAAAATAAATTTCCCTAGATAACAAATGCCAGCAAAATGAACTAAAAAAAAGAAAGAACAGCGCAAGAGGCAATAAAAGGAGGCTAAGGAATTAACCACTTCTGTTTATTTTGTTTGTAACTTCTGTTTATTTTGTTTGTAATGGATAAGCACCTCATCGTAGCTAGCCTATTAACATATTAACAAACTGTACTCTGCATAGTCACCTATTTTAACTGTAAGGCCTCCTATATTACCATCTCAATAAAGAACTCTTATAAATTCCTGGTTGCTGCTGTCTAGGAGTGGACATGACTGAATGAGAACATGGGAGACACACAGAAGAGAAAGTGCTTGTGAACGATCAACAGGAAACCCTTTCTGAATGTGGTATGATTCTCATGCTTACAGGTGGAACATAACAATGCTGATACCGTTCTCTTAACTATTCTGCTTTTACCCTAATACAATTTTTTTTTATTCTCATTTTTACTGTATCTTTATTATATATACACTTTGCTCTGGTTGCATTCATGAATCAAGCTTAAACAGTTTCTTAAAGAGTTTCGCTATACTGAAAACAAACTGTTTTTCTAGAAGACTAACGAGAAAAACCTGATGACTTTCTATAATAAAATTCACTTATATTCTGGATATTTTACAAAGTAGAGCTGGTATTTTTGGGGGTGGGATGCAAGGGGGTGGAGGGAGGAAGGAAGAGAGGAACTGTGCAAGATTTAAAACTTGGTTTTCATAAGAAAGGCATCATTATCGGGTTTTCAAAGTTCAGACTGTAATGTGAGACCCGTTTTTTTTTCCTCCTCTTGCCAAATTTTAAGGCTAAAATGAACCTTAATGAACTTCTATTTGAAGCTCCTATATAATATCAACTATAAAATTTAACCTTGCAATACCTTCATTGAATCCAATATATTTTCAAATGAATAAGTACAGATTTTATAAAGACAGTCTTAGCTAAAAATTTTTATGACGGTGCCTCCACCACTTCTCCAGGGAAGTTTTTCAAAAGGTTAATCACTTAAAAATAAGTCTTTCTTCCCTTTTGAATTTGTCTACATTTAATTTTAGATTCTGAATTTTTTAATACTTTTGAAAATTCATGGTTAGATGGTTCTGCAGCATGGCCAAACTAATCTCTGTCAAGGTCATTGCTTCTTCCTATGGGATATAGTTCCCATTCAATAATCTTTTATCCATCCATATTTATGTCTTTTCATCTATCTTTAGAATGAATAGTTGCTGACAGAGTCAATTATTCCTCTTTGACTGTGACACTCTTAAAATTATTTGGCTCACTTTAAAAATGACCCCTGTTATTATCTATCACTTCACCAGCTTATGGTTGACTGAAAACATTAGTAGGGAATTGTTTATATTTTCTTCATATCTGTGATGGAGACACTGAGTTGCATTGGATCGAAGATTAATTCTTGAGGCTATATATTCTTTCTGTGATTTCCTGCTAGTGATTTCAATTTTTTATCTATCAGTTATGTTTTTGTCATGTATTCACTTGGTATTGCATTGATTTTGAATAGTGCTAATTCCTGTAATCAGGATGTTGTGAGAAAGGAAGGGAGGGAGGAAGGGAGGGAGGGAGGAAGGAAGGAAGGGAGGAAGGAAGGGAGGAAGGAAGGAAATACAAGGGATAAGAAGAATAATACACTAATGTACAGAAAATGCTCACAAAGACAAAAAAGCAATGTACTTGAATATTTTGTTTGCCTTAGAACAATGCACAGCAGCCATGCTAACACTACAGTGGTGCTAACATTACATGGTGCTAGCGTTACAAGAGCTAGATATGCCTGCTGCAAAGTCGTAGTGAAAAAGACAAAATAAACGTTGAGAATTCGTGGAAATAGAAACAATTGATGTCAAATATGAGCGAAATAATGATACAGAAAAAATAACATCAATGTATTTCTAATTAGATCACTCCAAAAGTGGTGTTTTCTATTTATTTCAATGGAATCTACAACAGATATAAAGAGGACAATAACACCATTTAGTAGAGCAAAGTAACAGATACAGAACAGATAAAGAACCAGCATGCAGAAACTATGAAAATCTGTGTTGGTGAATATCACTGAGTTCCAATTTCTCCTCATGGAGGAGTTCAGTGACACACTTTTGCTTCATATACATATGTCAGACACCAGGTTGCCACACTGGCCCTATGTTATCATCTGTCACGCAACAACAACATGTAATGGAATACTGCTGGGAAGGTCCAACCTTTGATGCCATACCACTAACATCTGTCTCTGATATCATGCACAAATGTAATAAAAGAGGAGGCATTACTTTCAGAGCATCCCTTGATCAAATATATGAAGATTTATTAAATGTTGTTAAGAAGAACTGAAAGGCCATAGAAATGCCAGGTGGAATGAGTGGATGTGACTAATGTAAACAGAACATTAATTTCCAAGTTGTTAATTTTAGTTTAGATGTTCTGTAACCATTGCATAAAAGGCATCATTAAAAAGCAATTAATGTTTTGTTTTGTTTACTGTAATAAGAACATTACATACTGAACAACTATTGGATAATTGTACCAGTTGTGATTATTGGTTGAACAGATGGGAGGGTTTAAAAGCAAATTTGTAGAGAAAATAGTGCTAGTGAATTTTAATTCTTCTTTATATTTTTTCTTTGTCATCTTTAAAAAAAATTGCTTTCCTCAGTTAACAGTGAAAAGGTAGGATCTTTCATAACGTGATTCTATTTAACTTCTTATTTCCATATTACTTAATTACAGCAAAAATATAACATTCTTAAGACAGATGCCATTTCAAAATAGGAAAACGCTTCTTTGAACTGTACTTTCTCCTGGTGTTTTTTTGTTTGTTTGTTTGTTTGTTTGTTTTGTTTTAATTATTAATATGTCTTTATCACGGCTCTCTGAAATGAGAAATAGGTGAAATATGACAATTTGATAATACATTTTATAAAATAATGTTTATTGTCATAGTAACTAGACCAATATATTTTATATATATACAAAAAGTGACAAGTTAGTTATCAGCTATTTAGCAGTTATTTGTTTGGATAGAAATTTGTATTATAGCTTGTAAAAACAAATGCACATACTTGTATTTTCTGTACAATAACTACTGATTCTTCTGTGGCACTTCTAAGTTAACTACATCCAATAGTCATCAGATGACTAAGAAAACTTCTATTTTAGAAAAGAAGACCTAACTCTGTTCTCTTAGCTACATCTATTAATAGAGATAAGTAAACTATCTTTTACTATTTTCAGAAGAAAATAGATTAGTTAGAATGACTGATACCAAAACAGTTCTAAGTGGTCCAACAGGGGAAAAACAAACAAAAATCAACACCCACAAAGTTCAAAGGATCTACACAAATGAAAAACATCACAGGGTTTTATTTAAACAAAATGTCATACTTTGGAGTAACTTTCCACAGTCTCATATAACAATCGTTTAATAAAATGCAGCAGCTAGTTGCGTTTTTGGCCAATTACTGTCTCTTCAAAATGGCTTTCTGAACATGAAACTGCAAGTAATGTCAAAATCTATCAGAAAGTCAAATATTCCCCAAATTAACTATGTTTGAAATAAGTTTGTGTGATGTAAGTAGCCTAGGAATAATTGATGTTCAGGAAAAAAAGAAATCATCTCCAAGATTAATCAAACTAATTGTTATTGATTGTCCCATCTGCAAAGAAAGCTACAAAGACCCAGGTTTCATCTCTCATGAACTTTACAGAACAATTGGCCAAAATCTGTGTGACCATACCAGAAAGCCCATCAAGAGATTGAAATGGAGAAGAGGTAGCTTGTGGGCTTGCTGAATGTAAGATACTGAGGTATATACAGATCCATCAATGCTACCATGTAATTAATCCAAGTTAATTATCAGCTCCAAAATACAAGAGGAGGTCTTTCTTTAATTTGAAACTTCCTTTAGAACAGACATCAGATGAATAACACTGGTGATGGCAAACATGACAAAAACTTTCTTTGCAGTGAGTGGGGGATAGTAGGGGGGGAAGAGCCTATACCAGTCGCATCCTGCATTTGTGCTGGCACAAACCAGTGCTTAATCTTCATTTTTGGCTCAACAGTTTGCTTCCTTCATTAGTAAAGCTGGGTATCTTCCAACTGCTTCTTTAAGACACTGGTGTCGCTGTTTGAATAGTTAATCACACGACCTCCCTCCCTTCCCTCAGGAAAAGGGTGAAAAGGAAGAGGAAAAATACAGCTGAGATGGGAGACAATAATTTATTAAAATGAACTGTGAGATAAATCAAGCTAATAAGAAAACAGGAGGAGAGAGTCAGTCTGAGTCTTTATTGGCAGGCCCTCACGGCTGGCCTCCCATAAAGATGAATACTCTTCCCCATCACCAGGAATCAAGTCTCCCAGAGCTGGAACTCATGTGAAAACAACTGAGTCTGCTAGAAACACAGCACCCAGGAAGTGCACCCAGCACTGTACTTAAGTGTCAACCTGCTGCATGCTGCAAAATATGAAATAGTGACATAACCAGGACAAATGGCTAAAGGTGATGTTCTCCCAACTGTGAGTGCTCCTAAATATGAAGCTATGAAGATGAAAACAGGCAGTATCAAGTCTCTGAATTCCATTATCTGAATGAAGTTACTCAAAGAAATCATAATTCAAGCAACACAACATGCCTCTGCAGGTTATATCATTGCTAAAGGTATGTTTCTGAAGATTTTATACTATTATAAGGCTAGGAGGCACTTGAACAAACATTTGGTGGTCTTTTATTCTGATGTGGTCACAGAAACAAAAAACAAAGTCCAGTCTTTGTCAAAGTTTACCATTTCTACAGACTAAGATCCAAAGATCCAGATGTGACCTGCTGCTCAGAAGTAACCTTTCACAATAAATATTTATCTTCAGCTGAAAGTTCTAAGGAACACAGGAGTTTGGCTTCTGCATGGTAATTTCTACAGGTCCTAGCTATGAATTTGTTCTGAAATGTGAAGGAGGAACTCTTTAACCCAGTGTTCTCATTTCCAAACTGACTGCCAAGCTTAGGAGCAGTAAAGTATGGTTTCCTCTGACTTTTAAAATCTGGTGTCATGGTTTTATGATTTTTGTTACTGGTATTCCACATCACAATATCATGTAGTGCATTGAGAGTTAAAGAGTTAATGCTCCCGCTCCATGGATCATCGATAGTTATGGATATACCTGTCTCAGAAGAGAAGAACTACATACCCCAGAGGACTTTGTGTTGCTTTGTATTTTTACGTATTTCCACTCAAAGGGAAAGATAAAAATTGTTTGCTTGTCACAAGACACTCTCTTTCCTTTGGGGATAGAGCCAGCAGCAGGTGCTCGCTTTCATTGTTTAGCGTAAGGCCTTCGGTTTATTGGACACTCTCTCTTGCTCATTTTATTTGACTTATTAGCTTAAATCCCAATTATATTGTATTATAACATGTTATTTTGCATTCTGATATCTTATTTAGTAAATTAGCTTTCCTTTTCAGATCATTGCCACTGTTTTGTTTTTAGGCCCATCTCCCTTCTCCTTTTTCACTTTCCCCCTTCCCCTTCCCAGGGGTGTGAGCCCGTGGGTTCCCCACCCCAATCGTCATGGAACTGGGCCAAACCAGTCTGTAAACCCTTGACATCTGGGTTCAGAATAAGGTCGAGACACTGCTCATACTCGCTTGTGCTAGTGATTTAAGCAACAGACCAAGGCTTCCTGAGGCACAATTTTCCCTGGCATTACCATATGATGATTGAAATTAATATGTTTCTGAGGCACTGAGCAGTGCCTTAAGAAGTGTAACATGTGGTTGTTTACATTTCATGAATTCCCCTAGGCATGTAATTATATTTTTGCACCCATTCTTCCAGGGCACATGCTCATGTATCACAGAATCAGAGAATCATATGTGTTAAAATTGACCTCAGGAGATCATCTAATTCAGCCCACAACAGTCACCACCAAAAAGGAGCCTCAAAAAAATTCACATCAATTATGCTTGTTCCTCTCTAATTAAACATTCAGTAAATGGCAGAAAATGTATATGATCTGAAGAGAATGTAAATGATGATTAGCCTATGGAAAAATATGAGGTAAAATGATGCTCTCCAGGTTGACTGATTACTGTCAGACAAGGATAACAGGAAATCCCTGGCAAAACTGTTTACAATCAAAGTATAAGGGCTGCTCTGAAAGTAATGCCTCCTATTTTATTATGTTGTCCCACAGCGTCAGAGCTGCCTCTGTAGAAGTTATCGTACCAGAGGTTGGACCTTCTCATGAATATTCTATTACATTTTGTTCCCTTTATTAAAGAAGACAGCAGAGGTCTGACACCACATTGTCAGACATAGAAGCATGGATGAAGAAAAGGTGTGGAAGTGAATTCCTCTATGCAGAAAAAATGGCACCCACCACTCTCTGACACATACTAAACATTTACAGAGACCAAACAGTGGATGGGAGCACAGGGAGGTTATGGGTGGTGACGGGGACCATTGGTCACTTCTGGTGGTGCAGATTTTTAAGAGCATGGCATGCAGGCTGTTTTTCATTGCTTACATAGCTAATGTTATTGACTATGTTGAAACGGAGTGTTTTGCAGCTGAGAATTTGCTCTAACAAATAATGTTCTTGTGTATCTGTTGTAGTTTCCATGGACATAAATAGGAGGCATTATTTTTGGAGTAACTTTCATACATTTGAATAGTACTACCTGAATCCCCTAAATTCTGAAGGATCACTTAAAAAAATGTATCATACAACAGAAATAGCCAGTAATGTAAATGAAAAATATTTCTGATTTTTTTTCCATTCTTTATACTTTCAAGTAAAGGGGAAAATATTTTCATGGTGCTCTATAAAATTTCAGTCTGTTTGAGAGCTAGCAGCAAGCCAGACACATTGAAACACAGAACAGTAACAGGCATTTATATTTAATCGATCCTATTGAGCCAAGAACAGTATATTAGATAATACTTCCATTTTTCCGTGACAGAGGTATTAACTGGGTGAATGGGATTGATCAGTGATAAAATGAAATGTAAACTGTTGTTAATGGTCTGCTACCAGCTAAGAACTGAAAGAGAGAGGTGTGATGATATAGGTGTGGTTACCCAGATGAAAGACATTTTGTTCCTGGTGCTGCAGTGACTACTAATGTGTTCTCACTGATTAGCCAGGAAGAAAAATATCTTCACTTGGAAAATGTGGATCTTTCCTCCGTAGCCTGAGGAGTAGTAAGAGAATATGGGGTTATTCTGTAATAAAACTTCATTTACAGAATATTGTGATCCAAAAATGGATGCATAGTTGCAACTTAATTACAAGTCTAACAAATGAAGAATAAACATACTTATAAGGAAAGTTGTTTGCATTTACTTTACAAATTATCCCTAACAAAAGAAATAAAAAAAATCTAAATTCTAAAATCCTAATCTGACATTTGCTTGGAAATGAAAGAATATCTTCATGGAAACAGGTAATGTCAATGCCTTATACAGTGGAAGGTTTCACTCTCCATGAGTAAAAGCTCCACTTAGTTTTTGTTAGCAGAAAAAACTTCACTGTAGAAAAGATATTGAACTGAATGGAACGTTCCATTATAAAATTCTTTTCTCACCAAATGTATATAAGGACACTCAGGAAAAGATCATATCATACCTAAGAAACTTCAAGTGTAAGGAAATGCAAGAAAAATGAGAGAATCTGTCCTCCAGAATGATGGAAAAAAATGAAGATAAATATCTCTAGTAAAGGTAGGAAATGACTTAACGAATAGTAAGAAAAGAAAATTTTTTTGTGGTTCATGAGTGTTGTTTTTGTTTGACAAGAATGAATCACTTTTAATTATTTAATTATTTTGCAAAGAATATTTTGTTCATCAGCAGAAGAAATGTTATTTTAGCAATCAAATTTTCAGAAATCTGAGAGTGCAACATATCCTATAACTGAATAAAGGTTGGCAATTTCTTAGATTTTTTTTTTTTTTCATTTCAAAATGTTTAGAACCTGGGGACACTTACACCATAAAGCAATGCTGTATTCCTCTCTTCTTTGTTTGAATTACAGACAGTAATATATGACTTTGAAAGGAAAGGAAAATGTAGGCAGGTATGCACCCTAATTCAGATGTGATTTGTTATCATGAAAAAAGGTGCAGATTTAAACTAAACCTCAGAATTTGAAACTCAACATATTTTGGATTAAAAACAAAGACATACAAGAAAGCTGTACATTTGAGGATGCATGCATTAATGCAGAAGGCAACGTGATACATGAATAGAAACCAACATGGAAATAATTAGTAAGATCTATGCACCGTCATTTGCAGTTTTCTGAAGGTAAACTCCATGTTAGACAGTATCTTTGTCAACCATCTAGTATCATTCAGGTTTGCCACCCATTTTCTCTAAGACTTCGCTGTAGAGTAATAAGGAGACGTCTGAAATGAAAATTATTACTGCATATAACAAAATTAGAGTAAAATTTTAAAATAGACTTCAAGCGCTCAAAAACCTATCTGTAGTATGAGTGTACATATTCTGTCCTAAGCTATCAAAAATGCTTTTCTAATATTATACCCAAACAGGAGAATAGGATAACAGCCATGTGATCTATGCTATGGGTGGAACAGAATATACAAAGAATGACAGTTACAAGCCCATAGACCACTCTTTCAAAGTCACGTTTGCTGTTAACTGTAATATACATAATATTGAATCTGAACCACATTTTACACATATTTATACACACACACACACATATACATACGTGTATGTATGCATAGCTGTATACAAATCTATAAATACACACATTGCAGACACATGCATCAATTAATTAAATAGATAATAGAAAATATTGCTAACAAACAATACATGAAATATTTCAAAGGCACTCTATGATCATGGAATCTTGTTTTTCTGTACCCTTCCTCATTCCTTTCTCCAGGAGTGATTTAGTTATCCTAGGTCACCAGTGCACTAGATTAATAGCAAATCCCTGTAACTCTTATCTTATTACCTGAAATTCTTTTATCTACCTAGAAAACAGAATGCAATTAAATAAAAGGTACAAAGATACCTAAGGATGTTCTGTGGGCTAAAGCAATTTATCAGAATAAGATGTTTTTTTCACAGTGATTTATGCCTCGGACCAAACACTGACAATACTTCTTGCTGTGCTCACAGCCCTTTAAGAAGACAAAAGAGTGAATTTGCCAGTCTAATACACAGTTTTGTGACTAGCGTGCACTGAAAGTTGTTGCATTAGAAACAGTTTCACAGCAGTTTCCAATTTCTGTTTTATAGAGCATTTTAATGTTGTGGGTTTTTTTCTTTCCACCTCTGGTTTGCTATTAAACACAATCTAGAAGGTATTATAAAAATAAAACACTACAAAGAAAACATTTAATACAATTCTCATTTGTTGTACAGATGGAAAATGCTCTAACTGAAATAAAAGCATATTGTATTTAAAGTCAAATAATTTGTTTTTCTGTTGTAACACATAATGAAGGAAAAGTGGAAGCCTAAGAATATTAATGTATTGATATTTTTATTTACTTTTTTCACTATAGTAGCAGTGAAATTTAATTATTTATTTGTTTGCTTGTTTGTTTTTTTTATCTGATAAGAGTACATATGTTCTGATCTTTCTCATTTATTTGAACTGGGAGTTGGTGAAGAGGGTCTGGGTTACTAATTGGAATGTGTTGGGATTTCCTGGATCTCAGCAATTTCTGAGTGTTGGAAAAGCTTGTATACCAGACTGAAAAGCACAGTAATGTGACTGGGTCTAAATCTTTTTTGAACATACATAATTAGCGCTACTATTTTTCCTTCATTTTCCTCTATGTTGAAATAAAATCACTCATTACTTGAAAATCCTGAGTTATATGGTCAAAATCAAAGCCAGCTTTCCTGGTGCACTAACTTGGTATGGAAAAAGAACTTCTGTTTTTAGACCCAATTCTGAAAATAGAGAGAAGTATCTCTTGTTATATCCATTCATCTTCTGTGCTCCAACCTCAATGGCCGTTCATAGTCAAATAACTGACTGGCCTTTGGGATGAATTCAGCATACTATGGGAATATTGGCCACCAGAACTATTTATTGCTCCTCCATTTCATCCCACAAGACATATTGAGATATTATTAATTAATTATATATGGTTAAAATAAAAAACTCTAATATTACATCATATTATTTCTGTATCACTAATGTGATATATGTTATTAGAGTCACTGTAATGGTAATACCCATTTTGTAGCAGAAAATATTTCAATATAAAAAAATATAAGAACAGTTTGGTATATGAAGGAAGTGTTACTGGATTTATATTTGCTCAAGTATCACCTGGAAGTCAAACTGTGGAGATGCAGAAGCTGGTAGGTGATCTTGCTAACATGGTTGTTTATCTTCATTATAAACAAAAGAAACAACATATTAGGATTGTAGGAGGCTGCAAACAATCCTGTCTAATAAAAAGACAATATCCATTCTGACTAATGATTTTTTTATTTTCTTGAACCTTAACTTTTTTTCCTTTTTTCAATAGGTTTTATATTTAATCTTATCAAGCTTATGAAAAGCATAGAAATCGTTAAGTAAATTCTAGGATTTGGACTTCATTTGTAAATGAACAAGAATGATGAGATCTTGTGATTGGACTATGTGATATAAATAACAAATTTACAGTGATTCCCTTCAAGAAAGGGTTTGTCTGTGTCGAAAATCATACAAGCCACGATGAATAAAGTCCCTTCAGTCATACTCAGCCTGAAACCTGCAATCTACTTTTCATTTTCTAGGCTTTCAGACAGCTTCACAAGATCAACTGTCAAGTTTCCTCAAGAAAACAGAAAGTTGTTATTCTGTTTCAGTCTTTCTGTCACCTAGTTAATGGTTTTCAGTAGGCTTAAATGAGGATCTTTTATACTTGCCAAACACAGTTCTAGTGTGGCTAGTCTAATTGCTTCCAATATTCATAGTGCTGCGGTGCTCTCTATCACAGGAGATAGGAGAGAATCTGGTACTTTGAACAAAGAATAAATATATGTTGTTCAAAGTACCAGAAGAAAACTAACTCCATCCCAGTCAAAACCTGTTGAAGGTAGTTGTGTCAGGTAAGTATGGATCATAAACCAAAATATGTCATATCTCTGTAAATGCAGAAGATTATACAAATGACACTAACTGCAGCTGTGATAACATTAAGCTTGCCAGATCTTGCAGTCAGATACTAGGATTTCTGAGAGTACAGGGATTACAGTTTGCTATGACTTCTGTCAAGCTGGTGCTAAAATTGCTTTAGGGAAAATAGATACTTATCTCTGTCTTTTGTGAGTTAGTAAAAGAGCAGCAAATAAATCCGACTGCTTAAGTGCTTTCCTGTTGTGTTCTGTGTGTTCTGTATGTGCAAATGTGTTTAGATGAACATTGTGAGTATGTTACTATAAGATGCAAAGCAAACACTGTATTAAAAGGCCCTCAAAACTTAATTGTGAGCATGACCAGTTATTGTTTCTCTGTTCTGCCCCCAGGATGACAGAGGTTTGCAAAGTAAATACACACAAATGACATATCGGAGAGGCACCGCATTTCCACTCGCCTCCTTTAATGTATACCTTGTGTAATCCGGACTGTCGAAATATGCACAAATATTTATAAAGAAATGATTCCAACATACAAATTTAGGGAAATAATTGCTTTTAAATCAACTATAAATACTCTTACAGGTAAGTTGCCTTGTACAAATTTCCAAGGCAATGTAGGAAGCTGTTAATACGAGTTAGAGTAGTTATCTTAAAGGTATATATGTTTTATAAAACTTTGTAATGTGACAGCTTAGGAACATGGGAGAAATTATATTATTTAAATAAAGTCTGGAGAAGATAATTGTGCTTCCCTCTCTCTCTCTCTCTACACACACACACATATATATATAAAATAAAAGTAATAAAAAATAGATGGTAAAAGAAATATACCTACACCTTTAAAAGCAGAGTACTCGAGTATGGTGACAGAAGGGGCAAAGAAACCTTAAACTTGAATTTTTGGATGCAGTTTCCTTCTCACATCATCTATACAACACAACCTGCCATGGTAGTACAGGTTCGTTACTGTGCATATTATGCATAAGTTAAGATGTCATGGAAGTAATTTGCTTTACAGCAACACTTAAAAGACACACCCAACATTATAATCAAACCAAGACTTATTGTCATATATTAATTTTTAATTATTATTCGTACCAACAATAATTTACTTTCATGTGAGAATCAACTAATTGATGACTAGATAAATAGTGTCTAGCTGTCCTGGAAATACATGGATGTTGATATAGAAGATAAGAGAAAGCACAAAAGCAAGAAAATCTATATATGTATATAGGTATTCATCCTCAGTGAAATATAACTTTCTTTAATAATACAAGGGCTGCTCAGAAAGTAATGTCTCCTATTTTATTATGTTCATTTACGACATCAAAGGCAGATGTTGGTGGTATGGCAGTAGAGAGTACACCTTCCAATCAATATTTTGTTATATTTTTTTGTCATGAAAAGATGCCAGCAAAGGAGTAGTCCGACGAAATTGCATCTGCATCAAAGTATGAATGAAGAAAAGATGTGGAATTGAATTTTCCATGCAGAAAAAAATGACACCCATTGAAATTCACTGGCGTGCTGAATGACTGAAGGCCAAACAGTGAACACAGTGAAACATTGGGTGGTGTGTTTATGCAGTAGCAATACCAACAGTGGGTCACCACCACTGGTGAAGATTTTTATGAGCACAGTATGCAGGTTGATGTTCACTACGGGTGAAAATGCATAGCAATGCTGGTGTCTGTTTTGAAAAATAGTGTTTTGTAGCTGCGAGTTTGCTCTATTGATCAGCATTATTGTGCTCTAGATATCTGTTGTAGTTTCCATGGAAATAAATAGGAGGCATTACATTTGTACAGACCTACATATATTATGGAGGTATAAAGTAGTTTAAGTTATAATTTTATGCATTACACATAGTTGTATTATACTGTTCAAGTTCAGCTGGTTCAAATATATTAGGAGTAACAGATGGAAATCACTCTGAGGTTAATACCTCTTACCTTCTGAATCGCCAACTTCTTGCAGGTTGTTTTTTATATCCTTATATTTTCTACGTCACTGCTTGCAAATTCACACCCCAAATATTGTTCTTTTCCCATTTCCTTTCCCTTTCCCTTTCCCTTTCCTTTCCCTTTCCTCCTTCCTCCCCTCCCCTCCCATCCTGAAAATGGTAATATAGTGAAGAAACCAATTAACCACTGTCTGACAAACGCTTAGGTAAGCATTGAAGTCAGAGATTTTTCCAGTGTATGCATTTTCTGAAGAACTTAGGTTTCCTGCCTGAATTCACATATCATAGCACAAACAAAAATCAAACAAGACCTGTTCAGTGTACAAACCCTCAGAATTCCTCTCCTCATTAAGAAAATTTAAGATATTGAAAATTGGAAAAGCATCGTGAAAGAGGAAAAGGTATCAAGAGGTAAGAAAACCTAGTCAAAAGCTACTATAAAATATCTCATCTAAAATAATCTTTTTTTTTTTTTTTAAAAAAAGGGAATACTTAAAAGAATATCAAAATAGATCTTAATTCACTGCCTCTGTGTTCCACTGGAAACATACAGAGAACTGCAAGAGTCTCTGATGAATTTCACCTCCAAAATTCTTCTTATCAAAGTAATTATTAATGCCTGATGTTGCATAGAATGTAGCTTTTGTTTATACATATTCACTAAAAGTATGATCTTCAAACTGCAAAGTCAAACACTCAAAAAAATTGTGAAAGATCAAATTATATATGTTACTATACAACTCCTTAAGTGCATGACCACTATAATATAATCATTCATTATGATGCCAATACTGAACACTTTTTAATGTTTGACTTTGAGACAAGAATTGAGGATGAAGTGTATCGTGTGATTTCCTTGGTCAAATCAGACATAAAACACATGCTTGAAAATAAGGACTTTTTCAATGTTATAATAACTAACACATAAAAGTTTCACAAAACAAAGATTTAACACTTGAATTATTAGAAGTTGACACTGCTATCATCCACACAAATTAGGATTAAAGTGAGAACATTTTGCCTGTGTTTTCCATTAACATTTATTGAGAGCACACAGACAAACAGAGGCAATGGGACTGAGAAGTTCTGACAAGAACTACACATATAAGATGAGATAGGTTCATCCCTAAATTTCTTAATATGTTAATCTTTAATTTCTGCTCTTTCATTCCCAAATCTTCTTTCTGATGTCTTCATTTAGTTTTTGATCAGCTGTTTCAAGCCCCAGTTTATTATTTTTTTTTTCTGCTTCAGTTTCTCTTTTTATTTTCCATTCTATTTATACTTGTTTCCTCTGAGAAAAATAAAATAAAAAATAAAAAAAAAATTGTGATGTCTGTAAATGAAATCTGTATAATCTATTCAGATACTTTGTGCAGCCCACAGGCAAACAGATGAAGATTCAAGGACTTGCTACCCACATGTAGAAGCATGACTTATGGGACTGAAATCTTTGAAGGTTTCAGGTTTCTAAATAACAATTTAGAGCATATGTGAACTATAATATTTTACTATAATTCTTCATATTTGACAAATTTGTGCAGATTTTTTTAATATATACAGAAGTGTCCTATTTCCTCTTTCTGTTACCCTCAACTAAATTTCAAGACTTCCTACATAAGCAGAGAAAATACTAGAATTATCAAAAATTTTTTTTTTCTTTAACAATGATGGAACAAGCTGCTTTCCTCTCTTCTAATCCAGCGAGTTTTTTTATTTGTTTGTTTATTTTCTTGCTTTTGCTTTCAATCAGCCAACAGACCAAGACATTTCAATTGGAAGTTAAGCAAAATTATAAACAAAATAAATCAATTTCTTAAAAATTGAACCCATGGGACAATGCTACCAATTAATCATTCTGTATTTAGTTTTTGCTCAGCTGTCTCCTCTTTTTCATCTCCAAAATAACTAAGAAAAAAATAAAGTTGATTTTGGTGAATATTATGGGTTTGGATCTCTGGGGAAATAGGCTACTGAAAACCTGTACGTTAACATCTGAACATGATTTTAAGTATGTAACTTCACAGAAACTTTCAATGTTTTTTCCAAATTATCTCCTAAAGGTCATTTTTTTAGTTATTCTAAGTATACTACTTCTATACCTCTAAAGCCAGTTATCCATTGCTTACTCCATAGATGTAAATATCTTTGTCAACTAAGGGCCATCTAAAGAGTGAGAATTTCAGTTGGCCTTTACAACTAAGACTGACTGACTTTCTAGATAACCACTGGGGACCAAAGACAAAACACAAGAAAAAATAGCATTAAATCAAACTGAAAATTGTAGCTGATACTCAGCTTTCAGCTCTTAGTTTCAGATATCATTTCATTATTTTATGTTTATTTCCAGCAACATAATTCCTGAAATTTAAATTCATTCAGTTTACAAACAATCCATCATGCAACCACCATATACAGATAAACAAGCATACCTTCTCCTTGGGCATCTGTGCCTTGCAAATGGTTCACCCCACACTAAAGGCACTTTTGATATTAAGGTCTTTATTTGAGTTTTTGAGATCTGTGTTTGCTGGAGATTTATACTCTGCATCTCTAACGTGGTAACATAGAAAACCTGAAAAAAAACCCACAACAAAACAAACAAACAAACAAACAACGGCCATGGAGCCACAGCACCATCAAGTGACAGTTACCTCTGTCACTGTAAATTCTACTTCATGCATACACTTAAGATGGTCTCACTTCTCCCCTCTCAGTCTCTGTGCCTCAGGAAGTGAAAGACTACCTTTATAAATAAATAACAACTGCATAAATAATTAAATCTAACCTTTAAAAATTACTTTATTTTAAATGGAGCTTTCTTCTAGTAAGCCCTTTGAACTATATGCTTTGGAATACCATGACATATTCTGCTCAGGGCACATGACAGAAGACTACAGTCAAGTGACTGGGTTTCCTTTCCAGCATAATGAGTAATCATGCAGAGATGAAAAAGTATATTCACAGAAGTTTTCTGAAACTCATGGTAGCATACCTGCTGGTGTCCACGTCCATATTCCAACTCTACTCAAGTCTACAAGGCAGAGAATAGTACATATAGGAGGAAGTTATTATGGGAGTCATGTGTAGATGTGCATAAATTCTTTAATCAAAACTGAAGAAAACTTAATGATAGAAAAGCAATTGTGTTTGTCTTCTGTGCCAAGTAAAGTCTTTCCTTGTCTAATGCTCACACAGTCTGGTGTTTTTGAGATTTTGACTCCTTTGATTGAGCATGACAAAAAAACCCTTGAGCCACGTTCTGAGGATAGCCAAGTAAGCCTTCAAGACTATGACTTTTTTCTCATACAGAGTCTTTCTTTTCAGAGCAAGACTGGAAAAACAGGAAAAATTACCTGCATGTAATACTGAGATTCTTCCAGGTGGAACCTAAGTTTACACTATTTTTTGAATAGCAAAACTCCTTCATAAATGTCACAGATATGATATGACAGGATGTAGTGCAGGCCCAAATTTTGTTGCAGAAAATAATTATATTAGAAAATAATCATAGAATCATAGGGGTTGGAAGGGACCTCAAGAGATCATCGAGTCCAACCCCTCTGCCAAAGCAGGTTCCCTACACCAGATAACACAGGCAGGCGTCCAGGCGGGTCTTGAATATCTCCAGAGAAGGAGATTCCATAACCCCCCTGGGCAGCCTGTGCCAGTACTCTGTCATCCTCACCATAAGGAAGTTCTTGTGCACATTTGTGCAGAACCTCCTGTGCTGCAGCTTCTGCCTGTTCCCCCTTGTCCTGTCTGGAAGTAGATTTTACTGTTCATTTATACATCATAAAATTGTATGTATGGACATAAATCAAAAATATGTATATATATGCCATAACATGGTGTTAGTGGACTTTTCATCTTGTTACTCTTGTGCTACTTTTGCAAACACGATCACTTAACAGTGGAGCAGTTAGTAAGGACAGCATAAATATTTCATTCAAACACCACAAGCAGACTCAGGAGCTGGATGTATGCCACCATTTATGCTCATCCTTGATTTTGCAGAAGTCAAAGTGAAAGAGAGAGTAATTTGAGTTAATGGCTTTTAGACTATCAGTAAGTAAATAATGTCAGACATTAACTAGATTCCTCAGGCCAAAATCTGCAATTCTGTTGATGTCCCAGACAGTCTGACTGAAGTCACTGGGTATAATCAGAATCAAACATAGCCCTTCCCTTGTGAGTAGATCCCTAGCACTGGCTAGGTAACTGGAACTTGGAACACCCTAGGGGAATACACATGGCTCCAGTCATGTATATTCAGCTGACGCAGAGCCCTCAGATATATTGTGAATGAAAATAGGCCTTGCTTAAGTCAGTGTTCTACACAGTATTTTGCAAATGGAGAAAGATAACATGTTGTTAAATTAAAATAAGAAAACAACGAACTCAGCTTCTTTATCCCTTGGGAAAAACAATGGTGTTATGGTGGTAAACATGACAACAAAACAGAGTAGCAGTCAGATTCCAAAAACTCTTTGTGTAGATTTCTAAAATATATTTTTCCCCAGTACATGCAATCTGCCTGTACATCTGGTCACAAAACTTGATTTGTGATTTTAATATGGTTGGTGTGATGCAAGCTAATATATTTTTCTCTGCTGAGCAGAGAATTCAGTGCAGAAAAAAAATATAGATCTATAATAACTATGTAAAATATAAGTGAGAGAATTTTCTGTGACAATAGCCCAGGAAAATGCCACGTTTCTTAATTTTGCAGTCCAAAAGATACCCAAAGATCTCTATTACATTCAATTTTTAACAATGTAATGGAGCAGTGGGGTCTCACAGTTGCAACCATCCTCCTGCCTAGAAATTCAGCCTGTTTTGAAGCTATTAACTTTTTTTTCATAGATTATCTGTTGAGCTTTTTCATCAAATTTTTTTTAGTAAAAAAAAAGAAGTTATTTTCTTTATTTATTTATTTTCTAAACATGTTAATGCTCTGGGAGTTCAGTAATCACCACCTTTCTTAAAAGGCAAGTCTCAGTTGCCTTTGCAACATACCAATTTTCCATTTAAGACATGTAATATTATATGTCATGTTGAAGAAAATGGCTTTCAGTGTTGAGGAGAACCCTGTAGCATCTGTCATTGTTTTCTCCTCTGGTATTGGTATAGCTCTGGTGTTGTGTGTAGTACGAAAGCTGTAATCAGATTGACTTCATCTCATTTCCTCTCAGTTTGAAGTCTTGCATATGCTGTATGGATAATATGCTGTTCTGTCTCAACAACCCATCCAGGAATTTCCCACCAGAGCCTCCCTAGAAAGCATCCTCTTAAAATGCCCTGGTTTATTTCTGAAACATTGTTACTTGTTTAGGATATCAGGGACAGCATCAGTCAAAACTGGAAATTAACTCCACAGTTTTATCTGGTAACTCAATGATAAACTATTAAGATATATACTCTAGGTTTTTTGTTGTTTGTTTCTCAATTAGGTTATTTTTACCTAAAAATGTGAATACTAAGTTTTTGATCCCTATGTTTCTGCATATCTTTTCCTATCAGGGTGAAATTGAGTTAAAACATCTTTTTAATCCTTGGGGAATAAGGTCCATAATAGTATTCTACTGATGTGTGATTGAATGCCCTTCAGCTTTTATCATGAAGTCCCTGGAGATACAATATTTTACAGATACTCATTTTTATAACCCAGAACTTTGAGAGGGCTCATAGTACATATTTCTCAGAGAATTTTTGAGTGGCAGAGTGACAACCTCCTTTGCGTGACACATTCCAACTGTAAGACATATATAGTTCCTCTTCCTAAATGCTACACTTATGATAGGGCTAACTCCAAGAATTATGCAGGTACTATGACACTGGATTTTTCAACTGATAATTTTTACAATGATGGCTTCAACATAGAATTAGAGGTGCTACATTCAAGTTCGGAACCAATAGCCTCAGAGCACGCATGCTGCTCTAAGACAATAAAAAATGCCATGGACTGGAAAGAAGCTTGAAGCTCCTTGCTGCTCCAAGATCAGAGGAGAGATGTAGGTTGGTTGTTTCTTCCATATCTTGAACTCTCCTTTGTGAAAATAAGGATATGTGGTCTCTGCTGTGCTGATAATTTCCTTGTGATGTGGAAATGGAAAAAAAATATCAACTACAGCTTACCTGACAATTTCAGGGCATTCAGATGTCCATTTTTCAGATTGCCTGTGAAGTTTATGTCCCAAATTTGGATATGTGAAATAAATCACAGTTGATAAGGTACATTAGATCTCATAGTGTTCATTCTCTTCCTCCTACTGAGTACCTGGGGAAACACTCCCATTTTCTAGTAAATTAATATTTTTTGCTTACTTTGGTAGAGTTGCTATTTATCATCTTTGTAGACCTCCTCTGGACTCTTTTGAGGATATCCCCTGTCTTTTTTGTACCGAGGAACCCAGAACTGGACACAATACTCTAGGTGAGACCTCACCAGTCAGAGTAGAGGGGGAGGATCACCTCCCTCGACCTGCTCTTCTTAACTCACCCCAGAATGCCATTGGCTTTCTTGGCCACCAGGGACACTGTTGGCTCATGTCCAGCCTGTCATCCACCAGGACATCCAGCTCCCTCTCCTCAGAGCTCCTCTCCAGCAGGTCATCCCCCAGCCTGTACTGTTTCATGCGGTTATTCCTCCCCAGGTGCAAGACTCTACACTTGCTCTTGTTAAACCTAACCTGGTTTCCCTTGGCCCAACTCTCTAACCTGTCTAGATCTTGCTGAATGGCAGCACAGACTTCCAGCGTGTCAGCCATTCCTCCCAGATGAGTTGAGCAACCTGGTGTACAGGGAGGTGTCCTGGCCTATATCAGGAGGCTGGAACTACATGATCTTAAATGTCTCTTCCAATCTGAAACATTCCATCATTACGAAAAAAAAAAAAAAAAAAAAAAAAACCCACAAAAAAAACCCCTAAAGCTATTACCAAAGAAAACTCTCTGCAATTCATACAGTTTAGAGACTGATGAAATGTTTTTTGCTCTACAGATCTGCTGTATTGTTCTGTAATATTTGCTTTTGCTAGCTGCTGTGTGCTGTTCCTGAGACAGCCAGGGAGTAAGGTGGTGATGGGTCAACAGAAGCACCACTGTTAGCTTCCCTCCACTGCTGACTGTCATGCAGCCTGACTGAATGAATTTAGAAATGAGAGGCATACAAAGCCAGGCTGGATGGGATTTTGAGCAATCTGGTCTAGTGGGAGGTGTCCCTGCCTATAGCAGGGACTAGATGATCTGAAAGGTCCCTTCCAACCCAAACTTCTATGATTCTATGACCTTTATTATAGGCTTCTTTTTTCCAAAGATGTAACTGAGTTTTTAACAGTAGATTGGCTAAATTTTTTATTATACATTCATATCATATCATATCATATCATATCATATCATATCATATCATATCATTCATATCATTATCAATTCATATCAGGAAAATCTTCATAATTTTTATTAGTCTAGCTAGAAAATGAAAAATACATATATATATAATTATATTTATCTTAGAGAAGAATACGGCACTCATATTTATCATGAGGGGATCTTCTATCACATTTAGAGTCCAAAGAAGCAAAGAAATTGATTACAGTGTCATGATTTTATGACTGTTGTTGCTGGTATTCCACATCATAACACCATGTGAGGCACTGGGAGTTAAAGAGATAATGCTCCAGTTCCATGGACTGCCGAATTTCCAGGTACCTGGCTCTCAAAAGAGAACTACATACCCCAGAGGTCATTTCTTTCCATTTTCCACCCAGAGGGAAAGATAAAATTGCACACAAGCCCCGAGACTTTCTCTTTTGCTGGTCACCTCAGCAGTGGAGGTTCCCAAGATGTCTTGCCTTCAGCTTTAGTGTAAGGCCTTTGGTTTTCAGACACACTCTCATTGTTTTTCATTTATTAGCTTCAGTTCCAATTATATTGCATTATACTGTATTATTTTGCATTCCAATATCTTATTTATAGTTTTTTATAGTTTTTTAATATTTATAGTTTTGCTCCTCAGACCACTGCCACTGTTTTGTTTCTAGGCCCATCTTCCTACACTCCCCTTTATCCCCCTTCCCCTTTTCTGGGGGATGGGTTCCCCACCCCATTAGTCACAGAACCAGGCTGAAACAGCCCACAAACTGTTGATATACAGTTATAATAAGAGAAAGTGAAGTAAATCATGCAGCAGAAACAGAAGATGAAGTCTAAATTTGCTATCCCTGCAGTGTAATTGGTTCGCCTAGTACACATACTTTAAAAGTAAACACAATGAACTGAATCATGCACAGTGATCAGCTTTGTTTGACAGGCTTTTCTAGAAGCATGTAGGTGCATTGCCTGGGGCTGATCTCACCTAAATTTATATAAACCAGACACACAAAGAATGGTCTAAGATTTCTGTAGTAGTATGTATTCATGTATTCATGAAGTTTCTAAATCCATAGAGCACACAAAATCCAAAAGTTATTAATATATCACTAAAGCACGTTAAATGTTATAATTGAATTCTGCTGTTTTGAACTCCATGAAGACATTGGTATCACTTAGAAAATATTTTACATAATTCATTTTCTCCCTACATGGGATTTTTGTGTTAATGATACTGGAAAATAAAAAAATATACCTGTAAAGTAATGAGCTTGGGAAACAAAACAACTGAAGAAGTTGTACGACTGAGATTTTTAGGCAGAGGTAACTAGATTTGTTCTTTAATAGAAAAGGAGCTTATCACTCTAGTACCAGAAATCAGTTCTAGAAAGAAGGATACTACTAAAAGTAGTACATTTTAACACTAAAAACAAAGAAAACCACAGAGTTGTCCAAGATTTCTTTCAAATCCTACTAGTAGTTTTAGGTGTTTTGATATCTAATAGTGTTTCTTATTTTAACTATTGTAAACTGAAATTATTAGAAGGTATCAAATGCATGTTTCATACAAAATTGGACTTCTTAATTTATAAATCCTTCAAATATAAATCACAGAGCAGAAATTTTACCAACTTTTAAAATAAAATATGATAATTATTTAGCATTATATTTTTTCACAGCTTATGCTGCTTGCACACCATTTTCTTAATTGAAACTTGTAGTTCTCAGGGATGAATAATCAACTATAAGAAGTAATATCACTTTCAAAAAACCCTAGCAACCTGTCAGTCTTACTCAGACATTATTAGGTCTTGAGGTTTTTAGTCCTAAAATCTTTGAAGGTGTCCTTCAGAATATACAGCTCCTTCTGCTTGTTCAAACACTTGAATGAATATGTGGAGCAGAGAATTCCATGTAAAAATCCTTGCTCTCATCTTGTTTGTTCTATTGTGGTGGATTGACCTTAGCTGACCAACAACTAACCACCAAGACAGTCTCTCATCTCATTCCTTAATAGGATAAGGAGAGAAAATACAATGAGAAAACCTTGTGTGTTGAGATAAGGACAGGGAAATTGCTCACCACCTACTCTCATGGGTAAAACAGATGAAACTTGAGGAAGATCTGTTAATTTTTTTTTGCCAATTAATGACAGTAGAGAAGTGAGAATTAAAAGGAATCTAAACCCAACTTTGTTTAATCGACTTTCACTGAGAAGTGATGAGGGACAGGCTTGATGTCAGTCCATAGTGCTTCAACTCTGCTGCTCTTTCCTCCTCACACCATAGTGCTTCAACTCTGCTGCTCTTTCCTCCCCACACTTTTCCTCAACTCCACTGCATGACCCTCTCCATGGGCTGTAATTCTGGCCTGGGCTGCTTCTCCTTTGGCTTTGCTTCCTCCAGGTTTCATCCACTGCTGCCCCACAGACCTTGGCCACATGGGGAGAGCTGCTCTGCACAGTGCCCATGGGTTGCAGGGGGACAGCCTGCTCCTTCGTGGGCCTCTCCTGGGCTGCAGGAAGCTGCTGCTCCAGCCTTTGGCACCTCCCGCCTGTCTGCTGCACCAGTTTCAGTGGCCACAGGGCCACATCTTTCATCCCTCTCTCCCAGCTGCTGAAACACAGCAGTGTTTCCCTTCCTTAAATCCACTCTCCTGGAGTACACCCGGCATTGCTCATGGAGCAGCATTGGCAGCAGCGGGACCCTTTGAAGCAGCTGAAGCTTGTTAGGCACTGCTGGGGTCTGCCCACAGAGGCCACCAACCCAGTAGTTCTCCTCCTACTCAAACTTTACCCTATAAGCACAATATACCCTAATATAACAATCCAGCAACATTTTGACTAGAGAGATGCCTGTAACTAATCAGAGCTTTGTGCAACTAAATTGTAAATTTGCAGGTCAATCAGAGAAACAGAGAATGGTGGAGTTTAGAAGAGATGGCTGAAGATCATCCAAAACTCTTCTTAAGCAAGATTGCTTAAGAGCTAGAGCAAGTAGACCCAGACTATGTCCAAGCAAATATTTCCAAGGAGGAAACTCTACAGCTTCTCTGAGCAACCTGTGTCAGTCCCCCAATGCCTGCACAGACAGATGGGTATTCAGATGGAACCTCCCATGCTTTCAAGTCTCTTATCATGTTACTTGCGCCAAATAATTGAGCAATAAAAATACTAAATGAGGTGGAGCCTATGAAATTCTCTGAAATTTTCCCTTTAAAGGCTGTCTGCATGAAAACTAGTACATAGAATTATGACAATTTATTAACATTCCTGAATTTTTTAAGTGCTTTGTAAGATTGCTTTCAGGAAAAAGATGGAATAAGAGAGATTTCAGAAAGCTTGAATGCGCTCATTTTTGGAATTTTTTTCCCAGGTGATTCCATAAAAATGGTACATGCATTACTATTATTATGATGATTATTTTTAGTAAGGATAATATGAACCTGTGAATGCATTTGGATCTTGCTTTTCTGACTTCTAGATAACGCTCAGTGTGCTAGACTGGCAGAAGCTGCTTCTCCAACAGAGGAGCAAACCATATTCATCATTTTTTAGGCATCATTTTGATATCAGGTGACAATGGCTCCTTTCTAAAAGTGAGAGGGCTTTTGTATTGATGTTTCAACAAATATCAGCCCTCCTACACTTGTGGACTCTAAAGCAATAGCTCCCATGGTGCAATATGCTTCTAATTATCAAAAGTGCTAAAATTGAACAAATATGTCTGTGTGTTCCTTCTTACCCATGATATTATCAGGCCTTAGAGAGTGAGAACAAAGAGCAAATTCCACTGGAAGTAAAGAGGTGAGGTTGTTCAGCTCATTAGTTTTACTGTCACTGAGCATACTGTATGCCTTCTTATTCCATCTCGAATGTAACAACACTGTACTGTCAGAAGTGTGTTCACTTGCTGGGCTACAAAGCTAAGCTACTGGCTTTAACACAAATCAGATGTATTTCTCTTAGCCAGCAGGTATGGAGGATTAACATTCCTCCGTATATTGAGTCTGAAAATGATAGATTTGATTCAAAGAAAACCCTTAAAACTCACACCTTTCAGGCTGTAATGGGATATACACACTTAGGTTACTTTTGACTTTCTGTTGGCAGAAAGTCCTGGATGGGCAGTGAGTTCACAGGAGTGAGGATGGGGAAATCAAATTAGCAGGACTCACTGGCATTGCTCAGACTGTGTTTTACCTCCAAAATGTTTGACACTAACTTCTCAGACCAGTCTCACTTATCAATTAGATATTTTTAAATAACATCACCACAATACAATCTTTGTTTATATTATTTTTTTCCTCATTTATGCTGTTGGGCTAATTATTTTCAATAGACTGAGTCTACAGTTAAAAACAAACAGCACTGTCCTAAGTACAAATCTTTGTCTAATATGATGATCAACAATATGCTACTATAAAGGGTTTTCCAAACATCTAACTGTATATTTTAGCCATCCAGATCTCTCTCTGTCAAAATATAAGATTGCAAATGTATTTTTGTTGTCATCCAATATCTTTTGCTTTACATTTCTCTGGACTATTCAGGATTTAATATTTCAGTGGTTCTGTTTTAGGACCACTGTCCCACTGCTGTCGATAATGATTTTTAGTGATCGTGAAATAAAATGTAAACTTAATAAATGTGTTCCAATAACAGAAATATTTTAGGGTAAAGGAAACTTTCTGATTTTCAAGTGTTTATATTTTGGAGTAATTTTATCTGAATTTATCCAACAAAATATTTCATGACAGAAATGCATCATGTGAATTGAAATCTCTGCCTGAAAATGCGGTTGTTTCCCAGAAGGATGCTTTGAAAATATGAAGGAGTGTACCCCAGTACTGGGTAAGTCTCAGTGGATATGCAGTTAAGAGAAGAAAACATGTTTAGTGAACTGGAATAGAAAATAAAGGATACAACTTCAGATAAAAAAAAGCAAATGAGTGTATTCATTACTGACATTGTCAGGAGGGAAAGAATGTGAAGCTGAGATAAAGGAGGAGCCAGACTGAAAGTAATATAAATCAGTACTGATCTCAATAGATATATATCAAGTCACATTAGTTTATTAAGTTCTCGCCCTAATCTGAAGGGAAAGTAGAATTATATTTTTGAAGGACCTTGAATGAAACTGGGCCCTTTACACTTGCAGCCATCTCAAAAGAGGGAAAGACAAAGCCAACCTCTGGACTAATGTCACACAAAGTAAATCTGATACACCTGTTTAGAATCTGCATATGTAGTTCTTCTGAACTAATTCTTTCTTATCCAAAAGCTGGCACATAGGAAGGTGACTGAATAGCAAAGATTACCTCATGAGGGTCTCTGCATCCAGTCTTTCTCTTAGGTATTTATTATGCATTGAGCCAGTTATGATTAATACTGTGAATGAAATAACCACAGCTTATCTTTACAGGCTCTGCAAATGTCTTAGAAAAGAAAGGTTTATACTTCAGTTGTGAAATATATTGAAGTACCCCAGATTTTAGAAGTGATTGGTTTAGTAATTTATATATCTTCTATCATTAATCAATCAAGTCAACATGATTACAACATATCTGACATTTTCTATGACATAAATTGTACATATAATTATCTGATCCTATTTGATAAAAAAGCAAAACCATCCAGACTGTCAAAAGAAAAAATACTAGTGGGAGGAAAATCTTTTCCATGTTTACAGCAAAACATACCTGTAAGAGAATTACAGTGAGTGGTAACAGTCTGATAAAGCAAATCACAGAATCATGGAATTACAATAATGAATATCTTTCGATTCTTGCATTGTCCAATTCTTAATGAAGGCTTTTAGCAATATTATGAGCACAAAGATAATTATAATATAAACATTTAACAGAGATAACCATTTTTATGATACTTAAGATACTAATAATCTTTAATAAACATATATAGTATTCACATATTTATATTATTGTACATATAATTCAATGTTTTTGCACTTTCCGTAGAAACTTAAATATTTTGAGCAAAAAGTGTTAAAATGTTTTCTGCTCACATGACCATACAAATTAGCTTCAGTTGTTTTTCTGTAGAATTTAGCAGTGCAAAGTGAGGGAAAATAACTCATCAAAGAAGATTCAGCAGATAAACTAAGTTTAGAAAGTTCAATTGGTCTTAAAATCATTTCCAAAACCGCCATATTCATACTATCTTTAGTTTTGACTCTGTCCTTAAATTAAGATGACTATGAGTTACTTAAACATGTCATAAGTAGTTAGTAAATTTTATGTATTTCTAGAAATCTGTTTTGTTAGAATCGATATTTTATTTAATATCATTTAATGGACTAAATCAGTTAATCACTATAACTGTTATTTAGAGCAAAAAATAGTATACAAAAATATGTAAAATAGTGCTTAAAATAAGATATATTTTGAAAATGGGAAACTGAATTTTCAGAAAGAATTAGGCTCGTATTTCTACATCAATTTACAATATTTAGAGAAATATCTAATACATTTTGAAATAGTCTTGATAGAACTGTGACTGCTTACTCTGCCAACACACTAGATCTCAAATAAGCACCTTACTACTTAAAGTAGATCTGTAAGTTATTAAGACAAGTGCTTGAGCAATGACAAAACAAGAATTAACTCAGGCAGGATTTTTAAAGAACGCAACTGTTATGAAGTTCATAGTTTGAAAATTCAGACATCAATACATGTTACAAAAGCACACAAGAACTTGAGAAGGCTTTAAGGTTAGCATTTGTTCTTCCAGAAAAAACACTTTCTCACTTAGTTTTCTTTGGGAGATTGAACAGTGAAAATTCAGGTGCAACAGCATTCTGGGTGTTCAGGAAAACATGAAAATATTCTAGATTGTTGGGGGGAAAAGGAAGTAAAACAAAACAGTGGGCAACCAGAAATTCACTCTAAAATAATGAAAATTATTCTAAAGAGGAGTGGGTAAATTTAGACTTCTACATTGTGCATCATTCAGAATTGTGTGAACTTGATGGCAGGTTTCATATACCTGATTATTTGGTAGCAAAGGGCATCCACATACATGTTAGTCCATGAAGAGAATTCCAAGTGTGTTATTAGTTTGATGACTTGATAAGAGAAACAGTCTGGGACTACAATACACTCTCAGCTTCACAAAATTGATGTTTCCTTTTGATATAACCCAAAAGTTTGAAAATAACTGTCTAGGCAATCCCTGTTTTCAATCATCTATTAATTGTTTTCTTTCTGAAATGGATAGATGTCAGGGATGTGATGGAGTAATTATTGATCTTTGAAGTCAAAAGGCACAGTTATTACCATAAAGTCTAATTATCCCTTACACGAACATTCACAATTGCTATCTTTGCTTTGAAGAAATTATAGTCCTTGATGCATAGCTAATGATGAGAGCAAGCTTTCTCAAGGGGCTGAAGTAGAGCAGGTGGCTAACTTTTGTTTTCCTTCAACAGGTTTCAGCAACACATTGGAACAACTCCAGTTTCTTGAAGACAGACACCCAAGCACTCATCAACTATATTGCTGATTTTTGCTTACACAGGGCACGAATCTAAATTAATATCTGTCTCTGTCTCAATAATAACTTCAAATTAAGGGACTGAATGTAATGAAAGAGAGATTTTGTTTTCCATATTTCAGTCACTGGTGTTATCATAGTTAATGTCCAACTGAAATATGCTGTGTATTCGTTACTGTATAAACATCTTTTCTAAATTGTGACCATTGAGAAGACTCAGGTAATTGTCTAAGATTGGAGACAATTATGATCTTCTCTGACATTTTTTTTTTCTTCCTAATTAATACACTACCTGATTACAACAGACTGGCCTTTAAGAGCCAACATAAATCTTATGAACAGTTTTATTAATTTTTTTTACCATACTCATTGGATTTGTTAATTCACCTCAGGCAATGATGACTAGTCATTAATCTTTCCCTTATTCCTGAGACTATATTTTATTATTATTGACTTTTTTGCCAATTAGGTATTTTAATATTTTGCAAACTGACACAAGTTATCTAGCTAATAATTTAGTATTTAACTGAACCTGTGGGCTATGTTGGAAGAAATTCTGTAATTGTTTTGTTCCTTTATATATAAAAGTCCCAGTAACTACCTCAGAGGTAGATTATACTACTTCTATGGGCCCTGATTTCTGGAGCACATCTTGCAAACACTGTGGGTAGCTGATAAGTGCCATTCAAAGTACAGATACCCAGTGTAGAGGGATTCAGTCAGTTGTCCTGGGTGTAAATCCCGAAGACAGAAACATGATAGCAGGCAGTATAGGTTAGTCTTGTCTCCAATGGGGAAAAAGACATATATTTTCATTTATTTTCACCTGAGGTGGTGGACATCCCATTCCTGGAGGCCTTAAATGTCAGTTTCTGAGCAACCTGATATATCTATAGAAGTCCCTGTTCATTGCAGGACTATTGGATTAAATGTTCTCTAAAGTACCCTTCCAACTCAAATGATTCTATGATTCTATGATAATATACTGGAACTACATGTGTTCCAGTTTGTACCTGTTACCCCTTGTTCTGCCTCTGGGCACCACTGTAAAGATCCTGACCCCATCTCCTTGTCACCCACCCTTTGGGTTATTAATAAGTGTTAGTAAGATCCCATCTCAGTCTTCTCCAGGCTAAAATTTTCTCCCTAATCACTGACTCAATGTTTCTTTGTAAGAGAGATGCTCCAGCCTATTCATTATTGTTACGGCACTTTTGCTGGGTTAACAGTCTCTCTAGTATGTCTACATGTGCCTTCTACCGATGAGCCCAGAACTGGACTTGTACTCCAGGTGCGACCTTACGAATGCTGAAAAGAACAGAAAGATCACCACCTTTGATCTACTGTCAGCAGTCCTCATAATGCAGGCCAAGATACAATTAGCTTTCTGTGCCACAAGGGCACAACGCTAGTTCACATTCTACTTGGTGTCTACCAGGATTCTTTAATGTCTAGCTGCAATCTGGTCAGTGCCATCTGTACTGTGTCCAGAGTTAGGATTTTGCACTTCTCATTGTTTTTGAGTCCAGTGGAGAGACACAGAGATGATAAAGGGCCTGGATATTAGTGGTCTGCAGGGAAAGGACAAGAAGAAGCAGCCACAGGCTGGAGCATCAGAAGTTTCATAACAATATGCAAACGAATTTCTTCATGGTGAGGATGACATAGCACTGGAATGGTCTGCTCAGATAGATGGTGGAGTCTCCTTCTCTAGAGGTATTCAAGACTTGTCTGCATTCCTACCTCTGCAATCTGATGTAGAGAGCCTGCTTTGGCAGGGGGTTTAGACTTAATGATCTCTGGAGGTCCATTCCAACAGTTCTGCGTTCCTGTGATTCTATGATTTCTGAACTTCATGAGGCAGCCTGCTGAGATCCCCCTGGATAGCAGCGCAACCCTGTGGTGTATTAGCCACTCTTCCCAGCTTTGTATTATCAGCAAAGTTGCTGAGGATACAAGTATGCCTCAGCAACAAGAACATTAATGAAGATGCTGAACAGAATTGGATTCAGTATTGGTGTTAGTATACACCATCAGCAACAGTATTATGAGAAATTGCCAAATATACTTTTACCTGAAAAGAATTTACTTTCTGGATTCTTACAATAACAGGGAGCAGCAGTCCTCAAAATTTCAGCATACTGAGGAATGTAAATGAGTGAACTTCAGAAGTAAAAAATGAAGAAAAAATATAGTAGGAAAGATAAGAATCTGCAGCTTTTTTCAGTATCTTAAACCTTGCATTAAGGTAAACCATTTGTTTCAAATGACATGTGTGAATGGATCCCTGAGGCTCTGAGGCCTCAGTTCATTTTGTGTTGCTAGAGACTGACATATAAGCACTAATGAAAGATGGGAAAAACGCAGAATAGTGAAGAAATCACAGGAGTAAAGTCAAGATACCTGTCAGGAAACACTGCATGAACAAAAGTATCAAAGTCTGCATTCAAGTACAATGCCTTTAGGGAATTTGTCCACAATAAGCACAATGCCTTATACCCTTAGAGTTAATATAACTTCAAATCCATTTGCATGTAAATGATTGCATTCTCTGCCACCATTATTCTCTAAAAATTATAAGTATGGCACTTTTTCGTTGTTTATTTCATTTATGCTCCAGTTACACTTAAATGCTAAAGAGAAGAGTTACTGGTGTTAGCAGAACCAGACAGCTTCAGAAGGATTAATCTAAACATTCAGAAATCCCACCACAACTGTGGATTATTTCTTCTAATTTTCTATTATTAATGTTTGTTGCTTTTTAAGTACTATAATACTTGTTAGTTCACTAGAAGACTCTAATCATAATCATATAGTAGTGATTTGGTAAGTTAATGAAAAAAATGGAGAAAGCTATGACATCAGCTGCTTAGAGACAAATAAGCTTTTTCAAACTTAGTCCAACAGAGATATAAAAAAATATTAGATAAAGTAATAATCAGCATTAATAATCAAATACATTCTGTTTTGGAATAGTTTTTTGAGGAACATGACAAATACTATGATCCATAATACTATGTTTAAAAATTCTTATAACGTGAAAAATAAAAGAAAGAAGAGACAGCAAAACAGAGAAAGATACTGATGAGAAACAGAGAAATGAAGAGAGTCATACTCCTCCCGTGCTCATAATCTCAAAAGAATTACTTGACCCAATTAATTCTGTACTGTGAAGTGCACTACAGAGTTCTGCAACTGCTCCCAGGTCTGAAGACCTAGAAGTCTATATAACATCTGTAAATTAGGTAACCTGAAAGGGTAATGTCTTAACCAGGGTATTAAATCTGAGGATAATATTTTTGCCTTTTTGCAATGCATAGGTTTAGATATTTTGAACAGGTACACAATATCTGGAAATAGTGGACAATATCATCATATAGATGTTATCTCTTTCTTCCCTTTCTAGCCGTAACATCTAGCATGATATGAAAGACTATAAACAGACTATAAACAGACTATAAATATTCTTGCTGATGTCCACTTGTAGAAGGTAGTATCCACACCCATAGCATTTCCCACAAAGAAGATTTAATAATATAAAGAAATAATTTCTTATAAAATTCCCCACAATTGGTTGTAACCAATTAGTATAAAGGTTTTCAGTGAAATTAAGAGTGATTTGGATTTTTCTATGTGAAATTAATATAACACAATTTAGATTGCAGTCAAAGCTGATATTTTTATATGATCTAAGCCACTAAGGCAACATTTGGGATTCCATGAACCATTTTCATTGGCAAGAGATACTGCAAAGATGGATCAAAATCTTAATTCACTGAGCAGAGGATAAAGTTCTCTTGATCATACCGCCAAATTCATTTCAGCCATAACTTAACCTGAAAGATATTACTGCTGAACCACCAGGGCTTTTATGATTGAATCTAGATGTCTGGCTTGCCTGTACTATTCTCTGCTACCATGCCTCCACCATACCCACAACTGTATATGACAGTCTGTCTTGGATTTAACTAAAGTGGCTGCAAAGATTTTAAGCTCTAGCTGTTTTCTCTACATCTTAATCAGTGTGTCTTGTGCTGAACTAGTGCATCTGAAGCATGAAAATATTAATGTAAATAGAAGTTGACGACTGGCTAAAGTTCATATGTCAAGTTATGTACTAGTGCAATTTTTGCAAAGATAGCCACCAGAAGAAGGAGGAAGGAAAAAATAGAAGTAATAATCTCTTCAGCTAACATGGCTCTATGATTACATGATTACACATGAATACATGATTATCAGCCTCATAAACTTTTGAAGAAACAAGATAAGAAACTGTCTTTGTCCATGAAAATAATGTTCTGTAGCAGTCTTTGAAACACATCTGTTTTACCGTGATATGTATTTAAACCCAATTTTAAGACGATTACTGTTTCAGTCCTTTAAAAAAATATAATGAAAGTGGGAAAGAAAGGACTTAGCAGTATCAAATATGTTTTCCTCAGTCCACAGCATTATTCTTCAAACACCAACATGTAATGATAGTAATTTAGGATAAAAACATTTTGAGAAGATCAGCACAACATTATTTCACCCACAATAAATAATATAGAATAGATATGAAAATTATTTTCAAGCTGATGCCTGGTCTGATAATGTCTATCATCTAGGCTGTGCCCTCACAACTTCAGACTATTTACATAGATTTCAGTATTTAACAATTTCAGTAGTTCCATATATCCAGAGGTGGCTTGCACTATTTGTTTATTTTGTGATACTGACTCCTTACAACATAATATCATTGTAATCATACACTAGGGCAGCATAAATATATTTGTGCACCACTCTTCTCTGAGTGTAATGCTCAGCTTCATGCAGCTTTGCCCTCATCAGACTTCTGAAATAATATGTCCAATATTAAGATATCTGAACTTTTTCAAATTCTTCATCCACTCAATAGAATGTTAGACCCCTTCTCAACTCAAGTAGCTTTGACAGCACAGTATTGTATTTCATTTTATACTGTGGTCTGTGGCATTCCATAATTGTTACATATTTTGTGGACAGATGATTATAGCTGTCAGGAATGATAGTTTGTAGTGATCCACAACAATCCGATTGCATTAACTCCTGATAACATAGGTAGCTTATAATACATAATTTCTGTAATAACGGTCTTTGATTTATTCAGTTCTCTTCTGCTGTATGCTATCATGAAAATGACAAAACAGAATAAGGGACATATCAATTTGTTGTGCCTGTTTTTGTCTGTGAACTGGTGTCATCAATGCAAGCTATTTATTTCTGTAGTTTCCTTATTATTTTACTGTATGTTTAAATTATGATTTTTTCCCTAGATTTAAGGACAACCATAGAAACACCTTATTTTCAGAGTACTCTGCACTCTTTCCGTCAAATCTGACATTATAAATGTTTGAAAATAAAAATCAATAGCATGTTACGTCTAGTGCTTTTCTTAGTCCACAGAGCTACCATAATTTGTAGTTATAAGTCAAGCCACGTAAAACCATTTAAAATGACTAAGATAGAACCCTCTATAAAACTGCCATGATCTTTCCCTGCAGATTATGTCAGTATATATTTTATTTAACATATGGATGCTTATATAATCTTGCATATTAATGTTTTGGAAATGAGGTTTACTGCACACTTAAGAGATGAACTTCAACGTCCAGTAGACTTCTTTATACATACTTTTTATATGGGTCAGCCAGTTATATATCCTCTATAAAAATTATTGTGTATATTCCACTGTGATTAAACTATAAAGAATAAATTTCTGATAAAAAAAAAAATAGTTATTCTTAAAGTACATTACTTAAAGTTACTCAGAAAGCCAAATATAAATTAAAATTTAAAAGCTCAAAACCTAACTTTATCAGTTTATGTGAAAGCTGTGAATAATTTGCTTATTTCACTCTTTTGTTGCCTTCAGTGTTAAATTCGCATGCAAGGTTCCAAAATTCTGTCTTTCTGTTTCCTACTTGTTTATTGAGGTCTGTGTGGACATTTGGTCTCATTAACACCTTTGCTGATTAATAACTTTAGTTTTGGCAAAAGTTTAAAGCCAGGTAATTTTCTTTCCCTTCTATTGCTCAGAGATGAGTAGTTATCAACACAATGACTGAACATAACAAATACTTTGTGTGTGTCTTTGGAGGTAAGAGTGAAAGAATACAGCTCCTTTGATAGGTGCCATCACTTAGCCTCTCTCTTTCTCCTTCAAAGCACACATGTCACAAGGGGCAGAAAAGATTAAAGTCTCTGAGGCTTTTCTTTACAAATGTAAAAAAGATGCCACCTATCTTCAGATAACATTTTTTTTTCTTTTTTCTTTTACTAAATTATTTTTTTTCCTGGGGGAAGTCAAACTAATTTTCTTTGAAATAAAAAGCATACTGTATTAGATTTTTTTTTTAATTCATTTTTCCTTTTTAAGAAGCAGTTTAATCAGATATGTGGAAGTGATGGGGGATTATGCTAATCTATAACCTCATAATTATTTTAAGGTTTTTGCACCTACCCATAGCTATTTTCTGAATTCCTCAGTGCAGCCTCTTTACAATAAGGCTATTATGGAAAAGAGCTTGACGATATTGTGACTACTCCTAATGTTTATTCATAAGCTTTTGCTTTTCATGTGAATTTGTATTGTCTGTCTAGGAACCTTTATATGTACAATTACACTTCCATACACTTCTTCATAATAACAATCTGACACAGTACATCTGTGTATGGTTGAAGTCAGGGCCAAAGGGAACTGGATGACTGGACTGATAGGAAGTCCAAGAAATTCAGCATGAACAAATGTCAAGTGCTGCCTCAGGGAGCAGAGCCCCCTCAATGACACTGTCTAGGACTGTAGGGGCTCTATGCATGTATTATCGTAGCTTTGTGGGAAAAGCCTTGGAGTTGTGGTGACCACTGAACTGAACATGAGTCCATGGCATGTCCCAGCACCAAAGGTGCCCCACAACTCCTGGGGTCTATAAACATGGGCATGGCCTGTTGCTGGAAGGATTATCCTCCTCTCTGTGGCACTGATTAAACCACATCCAGAAACTGTATTCAGTCTTGGGCCTGCACTGTAGCAAGGACATGAACAAATTGGAGAGAGCTAAGCAGAGAGTCCTCAAAGTGGTAAGGAATAAAACATTTGCTCCTTGAGGATGGGTTGGAGGAGCTGTACTCTCTTCCATTTTATTTTTTATTTGGTAAGAACTACTCTTATATTCAGTATTATTCATTTTAGACTAAGATGATACACCATGTAATGGGGAGATTGTATGTATTTTCATGTAATTTTTTCTAGTTATGACTATGAATATATGTTTTTTGTGCTGATAAATTCTGGTAAATTGGTTGTTTTTTTCTCCCAAAAAGTGATTATTCTATGCATTTGAATTCTGACTAATTTTTTTTTTTTTCTTATATACTTTTTTGTTTCCTGCATGGGATTTTACTTCTGCGGTTATTATGACTGCTAGTTGGTTTTATAGAGCTGAAAGCAGGTGGTATTATTAAATTACATGCTTCTTAGAAACCATATCATACTAGTTCAAATGGATGAGAAAAAAAAAAGTAACCATTCTTCAAGCAATATTGATGAAGTTTGGATAAGTATGTGTAGTAGAAAACATTGCTAGGTTTATTTTACATTTATGGAAATTAAGTTTCAATTCCAAATTTTACTGTGCTTCCCATTGTGTCTTTTTTTTTTTTTCTCCATAACATGCTTTCTAAGTCCTCAATTTTGCTTCATTTCAGCTGCCATAAATCAATGTACAACAGACAAGTGGTCATTTCATATATAATGTATCGGTTTGAGTGTACAAGTCTTTCTATGTTTTCACTTCAGTGATTAATACATATTTGATCTGAAGCACATTAGCTTGTATAAAAGTAATCTCAAGTGTCATTAGTACATGTATTTTTTATTGCATTTTTCTACAGTAGATTTCTGAGGTACTTTAAAAAGGAGGCTAATGTCATTTTCTTTATTTTACAATGAGGAAAAAAAGAAATGTCTTCAAGGGAAAAGACGTACTACAATCTTGGAATTAAATAATGAAAAATACCTCAAAACTTCTCCACTCTAACACGATCCATCCTGTAGGTCTCTAAATTCTCTGAGTGTCTTCTTGATTGGCCTGGAAGATTGAAAGACACCTATTCCTGGGCTAAAGTATCTGTTATAGCCATACAAGGGCAGGTCCTATCCAGCATTCCAATGCAATCCCAGAAAATTCTGAGCTTATGAGTTCACTTTCTGGGAGAAATCTGAGCAATTTTTGCACCTGCACTGGCAAATCTATTTCCCATTCTAGGTCAGAGAAGAACCAGGAGGACACCACAACAGCCAGACAAAAAAGAATCACAGCAACAAAGCAGAGAATTATAGAATCATAGAAAGGTTAGGGCTGGAAGGGACCTTAAAGATCATCTAGTTTCAACCCTTGCCATGGTCAGGGTTGCCACCCACTACATCTCTTGCCTGGGCAGCCTGTCCAGGGATGAAGCACCCACAACTGCTCTGAGCAACCTGTTCCAGTACTTAATCGCCCTCTAAATAAAAAAAATTCACCTATTAGTTAATCTAAATCTTTGCTTCAACTCATTTCTTCGGAACCAGTCACTGGACTGCCATCAGTTCAGAATTATGATTAAGAAAAAGTAATGACTTCAGGCTGGTGATTGTAGAACTCAATTGGGACAAACAGATCAGTTAGCATCAGAATTATTTCAGTAAGAGTCTAGCATGAATTGCAGAAATTCTCCTGGGACCAGGTGAAGAACCTTCATTGTTATTGAGAGTAAGGCTTTAGAGATCACTTGATAACTGGTATTCCTGGCTTGACAGTGACCTGACTTTAAGAGGAGAAGAGGGGAAAACTCTCTCTGGACTTCCGATGGAAAAAATGCTTTGCTTTGTTGGTGTTTATCAGATCTATGTATAAACTCAAAAAAGGTTATATTACAGTCTTCTAAATTCCTCAGAGAATAAAAACTAGTCTTCTATGCAAATATAGGAGAAAAGATATTGTTACTATTTATTTTATTTTTTAATTATTTAATTTTTTTATTTTTTGTTCCATTAGTGTCTATCCCCAGAAGTAAGTTGGATGACCCAGATCACCAGTGTATGCAGGCAATCAGAATATTCTTTTATTCTCTAAATACTAGGTTGGAAATAAGTAGACACCTACAGAGATGGGTGAAGCATATTATGGACATCTATTCTCTCCATTGATCACAGATGGACCTTTCCTTGAAGCATGAACTTAGCTCTCCCTATGCTGTATAAGTATAAAAAAAATAGGTGCACGTGTTAGCTTAAATAGAAACATTCTTCCAAACACAATTTCAGAGTTCTCCAATCATATAAATCAGATATCAATATTAGTTTACTTAGTCATTTAGAAAAAAAAGAAACAATAAATTACACCACTCTGAATGTTATGTGTGATTCCTAGACTTTGTTATTCTTTGATCATAACAAAACAAAAACAAATAAAATCCATTAATACCACCCCAATTTTTCACTCTTATGCATCAGTTAAAGGGATATTTTCCTTTGATGCTACTCTGAATACTACTAAAAGTAGTAATGAGAAATTTGAAATTCTCTGATGGCAGTTTGTAAGGCTCTAGTGCTCTTACTACTCTGCATAACCATGATTTTTCAATTCTTACTTTTCAAGTGGTTGTAAATTTTGTACATTCATTCTACTGCCATATTCCTAAAAGCTTTAAAAGTAGTCGCTGTCTTCGTGGTGTGGTTTATACGTTCCACAAGCAGAATGATTTCTGTAGGGACTTTGGAGTCTTTGAGTGACTGTAGAAGCGATTAAAGGTATAAGGAAGAGAAGAGATTAATTAAGTGGTTTTAGCTTCTTCCAATGAAGATGTGGTGAAATGACCTCAGAATTTTTCATGGCAGCACTGAACTCAGAGAACTATGTGATTAAGCCTGTCCTCAATTTACTTAACGTGTCGTAGTTGTCTTGTAAAACAGTTCAAATACATCAGTATTTGCTAGAAACAGCACCATTTTAATAGATTTCTGTCAACCTTTTTAGTAGCATTTAAGTTTTTCAATTTATAGTTTTTCATGTTGTATTTAAAATAATATCGCAGGAACACACACTTTAAACCAATTACTTTGCTATTGCTATTAAAAGATGAATTGATGTAGCCTGTAGTTACTTATTACCAGAAGTGTGACAAGACAAATGGAACTCTCGTATGTCACAGCTGCCTTTTGTGCTGACATAATATGGTATTGTTATTTCCTTCCATTTGCTTTTATCCAAACCTATGCGTCTCCTGAGTGATTGTCTTAAGTTTTACGTTCATTTAGTCAGCATAGCGAATGACATTTTGTTCTCTACATGCACAGTCTCTAACCCTGGCCTTCCACAATGATGGCAATGCAGATTCCCTGTATACTAACAAAAAATAATCAGTATATCATTTGCTGGAAAGGAATGGATAAAAATAAATAAATGAATAATTGGTGTCTAGTTGTGCGTTCATGATCATCAAGAGTACACTTACCTGATCTGTCATTAGTGATAAACTAACTATAGTTATTGCCTGCTGAAATATTTTTATCTTGGTAGGAAATACAGTAACAAGTACAAACACAAATATTCACAAGGAGAAAATGCAATAAATTAACTCATAAAGTTGTCACACTGTTCAGAATAAGACCATGTTTTGTCCTTTACTGAGTGCCACCAAAAAAACTGTAACTCATATTGGGTTTTACAGTAGATAGTGTAGTAAAAATTTACACTGGTGAATATGGAGGATATTGTCAGAAAGCAGTCTTTGCAGTCATTTATCAAAGGAAATTTGATAACTGATGGATTAAAAACAGATATGAAAAAAAGTAAAGCTTTTAGGTAATACTGTCTTCAATGTTTTTCATTATCTTAGATGATGCAAAATAATTTTAGTTAGTATCCATTTTAGTTTTCTTGTTCTGTTCAACTCCGTTAATTATTCTGTCTGATATGTAAAAATAATTTAACGTTTGTTCTTGTAACACAACATTTGTAACAGAATTCATTAGAGAACATGCATAAATCTCCATTAGTTTATCAACAGAAAAAGCCCTACTTTTCTTCAAATAAATTATTTTTACAGGGAAAGACATTTCCAATTTTTCCCTAAGTTGCTTCTTTCAGGGCTACTTCTTCCAAGGAGTGTCAAACTCAGATGCAAAAACAAGCAAACAAGCAAAAAAAACAAAACAAAACAAACAAACAAAAGAATATGAGGTAGTAACTATTGAAAGATCATATTTTAGTATTTTAATGTGCTCTATGGAAATGCAGTCTTTGAATGAAAAGTACATGACCATCTGCTAAAACTATAGCTTTTGGCATACTCAGAATACCACAATTAATGGAAAATCTATCTGCTCAGACCGTTGCTAATTATTAAGTAATTCATTCATTCAATTGGAAATATTTTTTACATGGTATTAATAATAAGTAATATAAAAATGCATGCCTCTGATTTGTCTTATGCTTTTTTAAGAATTTGTATTTTTGCACATCCTGAATATCAGTATCTAGTCTTCCTCCCACTAGAGAAAAATGTTAATAATGAAAAACCACTGATGTCAGCTATGCGGACTTTAGTAAGGCCTTTGACACCGTCCCCCATAACATCCCTCTCTGCAAATTAGGAAGATATGGATTTGACAGACTGACTGTTTGATGGACAAGAAACATGTTGTGAAATCATACTCAGAGATCCATGGTCAACAGCTCAATGTCTGCATGGAGATCAGTGACAAGTGGTGTCCTTCAGGGGTCAGTACTGGGACTGGTGCTCCTTAGTAACTTCATCAGTGATATTGTGAACTGGATGGAGTGCACCCTCAACAAGCTTGTCGATAACAACAAACTGCATGCTGCACTCAACAAGCCTGAGGGATGGGATGCTGTCCATAGAGGCCTAGATGAGCTTGAGCAGTAGGCCCAGGTGAATCTCATGAAGTTCAACAAATTGAGGTTCAAGGTCTTGCATCTGGTTCGTGGCAGTTCCCACTGTCAGTAGAAGCTGGGGGATGAAAGGGTAGAGCACAAAAGGACTTAGGATTCTGGTGGATGGCAAGATGAACGCAAGCCAGCACTGTGTTCTCACGGCCCAGAAAGCTGACTGTATCCTGAGCTGCGTCCAAAGAAGCGTGGTGAGCAGGTTGAGGGAGGTTATCCTGCTCCTTTACTCTGCACTAATGAGGCCTCACCTGGAGTACAGAGTCCAAAAGTGGAATCCACAGTACAGGAGAGATGTTGGAGTGTGTCCAGAGGAAGGCCACAAAAATGATTCAAGGGATGAAACACCGCCCCTGTGTGGACAGTTTGAAAGAGCAGGAGTTGTTCACCCTGAAAAAGAGAAGGCTGTGGGGAGACCTGAGATCAGCCTTTCAGTATGTAATGTGCAGCTGCAAGAAGGAAGGGAACAGACTCTTTAGCAGGGTCTGTTGTGGCAGGAGAAATGGGAGATGACTTCAAACTGAAAGTAGGGAGATTTAGATTGGACATAAGAAATGGCATTTTTTACAAATAGATGTGGTGAGGCACTGGAACAGCTTGCCCAGAGAGATGATGGATTCTTGGGATATGGAGACATAAAAAACCAGGCTGGATGGGGCTCTTAAAACACTAATCTAGCAGTAGATGTCTCTGTTCATTGCAGCGCAGCTAGACTAGATGGTTCATTCCAACTCAAATTATTCTATGATTCTATGACGTTTAAGCCCTTATCACTCATAGTGCTTGCAGCCTTATATAGCTTTTCAAACAGCCAAACTATTTTAAGAAGAACTTTATTTTCAAATATTAATAGACTTGTTAATGTTCTCTGAAGCTGAAAAGTAGGTGACAGTATAGATTTTGGAAACTAACTGTAGGCTGCCTTCTGAAATCTAAAAAAAATGATTAATCATCAGAGTATTTTCTGAAGTGTATGTCACTATTAATGTAGCCTGAAGAAGATAAAGGTAGATACGATTTACAAACACAACTTTCACAGGACAGACCTTCCAGTATCCCTATGAATTTAAAAAGTTTTTTTTTTATCTTATTTGTTCTCCTTTTATGAATAACATGATAAATAATTTAGTTGATATTTTTAAAGCTTTTTCAGTCTTTGACTTTATGTGCACTAGCTACTTTATATAAATGATCAGTATGGAACAGCTTTCTTAAAGAAAGTACAAATACATGCTTTCATAAAATAAATAAATAAATAAATAAATAAAATGAATTAAAAAAAAAAAAAAGAAACAAACAACCTGGCAGTATTAATAGAAAAATCATGTAGTCAATTAATTTCAGAAGAAATTCCCACCATTTTTTATCTTAGTATTTGAGCACACAAAGGAAATCCCATAACCCAAAAAGATGTACATTGCAAAATATTATTATACATGACTTAATTTGACTGAATTATGTGTGATGACTCTCTTGCTATACACTGCCTTCAATACCCTGTATTCAGGGAATCTGAAGGGATTTGTGACAAGGAAATCAGAAAATGTAACACATAATCATTGCAGTGCACTTTTAAAACTACCACTTTCTTTCAGAGCCTTCTGCTCACATATAAATGACTGATGTTTCACTTCAAAGACAAAGAAATAAACCTTCTCAATGGCTTCTGCAATATTTCCCTCCAAACATGTCAGTCAATATGCCCCAGTTTTACCTAGTGCTGAATACTAACATTTTGTCTTGTTAGTGGGTGTTGGAGTTTCACTGCTTGTGCCTGGTACTATTTATAATGAGCCTTCTTCCTCCATGGGGGAGCTCCCTGCTCTAAAACAACTTTCAGTACAATCCCGGGGTTTCCTTCCTGTGTGATATCACAGAAATCTGTGATCATAATGAGAAATTGTGATACTTGTCATCTTTGCTCTTTTTTTTTTTTTTTTTTGAGCAAGATGTTGCATGACAGACAGAATGAAAACAGAAATCCTGCATATTGAACTGACTGCACAGTTTACATTTGACTACGGTTTATTCCATGGGATGTCACTATTATCTCTCAAGGCTGTTTTGTGGGTCAGAATGCCTAGACTTGAAATGACTGTGGATGTGAAATTAAAAAAAAAAATCGTTCTTTCCTGGCACTCTATCAGAGCTCTTTGAGAAGATCTGCTAGGAGATGTTCACGTCACATATTTATGTCATTTGTTAAAGTCTCTTAACTTATTTTCCACATACTGAAAATCCCACTGTCCTTCTGGTAGGGAAAGATGCCCTGAATAAAACAAACTCCTACTCACAGTGCAATTTTCATAATTTTTACCAACAGATAATGTTCTGAGAACAGATAATGAGACTAGACACTCTTAGGACATGTTGGTATAACAGTAAAGATCTGAGCTACTGTTCACTAAACCTGGTACAGTATCAGAAAGCTCACAACCTCCCCATTGTAACATTGATTCCAAACTGATGTGCCCTGGGCTCTTTGCATGTTGCCATCCTGGCCTACATAGGCTTACATATTTGAGCAGAAGCTTGCCTTAACAGCTCTTTATCCCTCCTTTGTTCATTGCTTGTGATTTCATACAGTGTTGTGTCAAAAAGGCCCTACAGCTATCCTGAAATCCAGAATTTACGCAATTAGTCAAAGGGATGAAGCCCACAGCTATCTGTTGGCATTTCTGTGGAAAAGTGAATTTGCAGACACATAGGTTTGCATCATATGCACTAGATACCTAAACATATCTGTTCTATGCTTGAACAGCTTCATCTTCTTCTAGGTATATTTAGGTATATTTAGAAATATCAAGGCTTCCTATTTGTCTTCTCTGCCTTAGTAGTTTTTATTTGAAAATAGAAAAAGGAAATAATACTAATATATATGCGTACACATATATTTACAAAACAAAAGATGCACTAGGCAATTGCTTACCAGTCTCCAACCAATGTCCAGCCAGTCTTCCATCCATAGCTGTTTTCCCTGGCCAGTTCCCTCCAGTTTTATAGTTTTCACATGATGTCATATGATATGGAATGTCCTTTTAGCCTGTTTAGTTCAGCTATCCTGGTTCTGTCTCTTCCCATCTCCTAGTCAAATCCCCTGCCAATCCCCTCACAGGCAGGATAGTATGAGATGCTGAGGAACTGGAAAGTCCTTGATTCCGTAAGGCACTACTCAGTAATGACTAAAATCAGGGTCATTTTTCTCCCAAAGCCATAACATCATAATGGGCACTATGAAGATAATCCACCTGCTGAAACCGTAACACAAAGAGTAAAGTGGACTAATTTCTTCAGTATGTGTCCTCTAGGTGTTTAGCGGATCTTACTAATTTAAGTAGTACATAGACTATGTTATAAGGCAATCGAGAGTAAACATCTGTTTAGAAATGTCTAGCAACTTTGACACTCTGTGAAAAGTAACATCCAAAAGATTTTTAGATTCTGATTCACGGTATCTCATGGTGTTTATTTAAAATATATCAGATTGTGGTACAATCTAGTGCAATCCTTGTCTGCTCTTCTTTCACTAAAAACAGAGGAGGATGAAAACTGCAGCTTTAGATTTTATTGAAGTGAAACTAGATTGTCATGGTTTTATGATTTTTGGCATTGGTATTCCACATCATAACATCATGTAGTGCATTAAGAGTTAAAGAGTTAATACTCCAGCTCCATGGATCATTGATAATTCCGGGTATACCTGTCTCAGAAGAGAAGAAGAACTACGTTCCCCAGAAGACTTTGTGATGCTTTGTATTTTTACATGTTTTCTGCTCAGAGAGAAAAGATAAAAACTGTCTGCGGTCACAGGACACTCTCTTTCCTTCGGGATCGACTCAGCAGTGGGTGCTTGCTGCCGTATCGCCTTCAGCATTAACATAAGGCCTTTGGTTTATCGAACACTCTCTCTGACTCATTTTATTTGATTTATTAGCTTCAATTCCAATTATATTGTATTATATTGTGTTATTTTGCTTTCTGATATCTTACTTAGTAAATTAGCTTTCCTCCTCAGATCATTGCTTCTGTTTTGTTTCTAGGCCCATCTGCCTTTTCCCTTTTCCCTTTCCCCTTTCCCCTTTCCTGGGGAGTGGGTCTGTGGGTCCCCTGCACCAACTGTCATGGAACCGGGCCGATCCAGCCTGGTAAACCGTTGACATAGGTGTACATCAAAACCATTGTATTAGTTTTCACATATTCTGGATATTTATATCATGGATGAAGATAACTTATGGAAAAAAAAAATGAAGATAATCTCATTACTTCTCACACTGCTGCATGCAAAAAATGTGAAAAGGGATGAAGTTTATTATTTGACTTTATCAAAGCTATTTTGAGATTAAGAAAATATATGTGATTTGAAATATCTATGAATATTTTCCCTTTAACTGGTATTTTAAAACTTTTCACCAACAAACCACTGAAATACTATTTCCACTTGCTCTTTTCTGAGCCTCTCCTTTCCTCTTATCCCTCTAAATACCTAGCAGAGATTTAAGATATATATACAAATAGAATATGATACGTTTTTGCCTACTACATCACAGAAGAATCTCAGGAGTGCCTGAGAAGACAAGAAAACTACAGAAAACTAAAATCTTTCCAGATTCAGATCAATACACAATTGATGCCAGCACAGCAAGTCAGAATTAATGAATAGAGCACTTTTATAACTATGTGTTCAATTTAAAAAACAGGATATCCATTTTTTGTACAGTAATCAAACACAGGACACTCAGCCTTGAAACAAATATAACTCCATCTGAATATTTTTTTAAAACAAAATCCACTCAAGTGAAATTAATTATTTCCACATGGCCAGGGGGAATCAGATAATGGAGCTCTTGGGATGGATTCTGCTCTTGGAAAAAAAAAATCCCATTTGTTAATGCAGGCTAGGCAGTATTTTTCACATGGGCTGCTTTGAGCAGTTCTGCAAACTAATGAGCCACTCTTGTCAAATGGATAGTTATGGGCAGTTCAGAAGAAAAAAAAAAAGGAGACTTTGTACACCTGAAATTTAAGATTGAAGCATTCTTATAACCTCAGTGGTTGCAAGTGGCTAAAAGCTGGCTGATCCATTTATTCTGCTTCATTCTTTTTTATATTCTCTGGAGAACAGAAGAAGTAATGTTCAACTTAGTCTATGTGGGAATATGCTTTAAAATCCTAGACAAGAAAATAAGGCTAGAGGGCCAAGCCAGAACTTTGATTTACAGACTCAAGAAAAGCTTCAAACTGATAAATGTTCTCTCAATGTTTACTCCAACCCCTAAATAAAGAAATTTTATAAAACTCATCAAATTTTTACCTTTTCTTTGCACTCCTATTTCCTATGTCTCTAAGATAGACAATTTTTGTATGTGTCTTTTGGTCACAGACAGCGTGACCTGGGTAGATAGGCTGAATTTGCTTTCCAGATCAAAGCTGCCCTGTTCAAAGTCCAGGCAGAACTGCTGAGTGATTATCTGCATCTGGCAGTAAAGACACATTCACAGCTCTGACACTCTTCCTAGGGTAGTCTGTGCACTGAAGCACTCAGTATTATCTCTGCTCCAGGCATATAGCCTTGAAGCTGGCTCCTCAATAAGCCATTGAACATCTCCTGTAAATGCAGGATCAGGGAAATAATTTCTGACTATGACTGGGATTTTTATGGCTTCTGTAACACAGTGCAAAGAGGTTGCTGAGCATCTGGTACTTAATCTGTAACCATCAGTCAGTTGTTGATTCATCTTGAATATACCCATGAGCTTCAGTTCTTATTGTAAATTACAACAATACTACCTCTTCGTAAGATATTATATTCCTTTTGTAATGTGATGTATGTGAAAGAATTTCAACTAGTGACCCTCTCCAACTCTTACTTAATGCAGTATTATTTTTAAAAAGAACTGAAATTTGTAGAAAAAATTAAAACATTATTAAAACATTATTAAAAGCACTAGTAACACAGCATGTAAGTAGTTTGAAGAGCAGTTGAAAAAAACAAAAATACAGAATTTGATGCTTATGGTAACTGGAAAAGTGCTGAAGTTCAAATCAGAGGTGAAAAAAAAATAGAGAAAAAAGGATAATTTTCAAAGTTAATTTTTGAGTTTATTCATTCAAAACGATTTATGAAGAGTCAGACTAAGTGTCATGGTATCTAAAAGTTCAGCAGTTGATATTTAAAAAATGCCTAGCATCTATGTTATTAGATTTCTCCTGAAAGAATACTCCTTTGGTTTTATTTCTTTGCTCTTCAATGTCATCAAAATTCTGCAATGAAGCTGCAATGGATTTGGGGGAATCCATCAGAGCTCTTAAATCCTCTTAAAGCCTGGAAAAGCATGTGATATATTTTATCAGAAAGACTATTAAATTTATGGCTTTTATTGCTCAGTGCTGAGAAGACAAGAAGACAAATATGCACCAATCATAACAAGGTTCGGATTTGATCTTCACTGCTATGTGAGCAGACACTTAAGTGATAAAGAGATGGGCTTCGCAGAATAAATAGGAAACTAATATGAAAATTATGCAAATAATAAGACTTTTACTAGAAGATCTGAAACATGGCAACATTTTCCCTGTTCAGTTTACTTCAAGAAAACAGACTGCTGTGGATAAATACTGTAAAAGAATCTGATCAGAACAGGTATAGACAAAATAATAATAATAATAATACAGACTATTTCAGGTGGAAAAAGAAACTATTTTTTAAAGTCTATAAAATAGAATTTTGAATTTAAAAAATTTCCAAAATAATTTATGTTTGACCCTTGATTACAGTTCAAATTGGATTTTAATTCTGTCATCTCAGTATACTGAATTTATGTTATCCTGAGTTTCAGAGTTAAAAAAACAGCTGGAAGAAATGATCTTTCATTCCTGTTTCTGTTGTTATTTTATTTTTATTTTTTAATAAGACCTATTTCTATTCCTTTGGAAATATTGAAGCCATAAATAAACGTAATGAAAACACACACCTTTGAATTTGTACTTGACCATTTCTGTTACGATGATGTGCGATATTAATTAGCAAGTCCGATCAGAAGGATGCCTCTGATTTACTACTGTTATGAGATCCTTTGAACAAAACTCAAATATACTCATTAATGTATAAGTATGTTTGATCAGAAATATGTGATGAAGATGTGTTTGTTCTCTTTTTCAATTAAAAACCTGAATGTATGGAAAATGATCTGATCTCTTGCATTGTTACTAAAATAATGTTTATTCATTGGATCTGTTTTTAGATTTGTCATTAGAGCTGGACAGAGCAGAATTTACTCTATTGAAAAACTCTGAGATTTTTAAATATTTCTTATTCTGAGGCTGGAAAAAAAAAAAAAAAAAAAAAAAAAGCCCACAAAAGGATTACACTACATTTTACCTGTTTTTTAGAAGTAAAGGCTTTTGCTTCTTTCTAAGTCAATTTGTCATCTCTTCAATTTTTGTTCCCAGTAAGGTTCCAAATTAGGAATGCCTCTCATGAGTCCGGCTCTCTCCCACTTGCACCATGATTTACCAACATTTCTAAGAATCCTTGTAGGCGAGCGTCTTGCTATTTTAGAGCGTTTCAGGATTCTTGTACTCATTATCAGTCCATAGAGGATGCTTCTACTGTGCTGCACAACTGCCAGGGAGACACAACCTGCATATGGGCAGTACTCCAAGAAATGCAATTGTGACTTAGGCATTTATTGAAATATTCCCATACCTTGCTTGAAAACAACATCCAAAAGAATGATCTCTTGCCAGACTCTACTCTTCAAATTAACCTTAATGTAATTAAACTCAGGACAAAATGTGAATAAAAATGCATACTTTCTATATTTAAACTGAGAAAAGCAAATTTGTTCTTTGTTTAAACAGCAACAACACTAACAAATTGGATATTTTTACTTCAAATTAAGTATGAAAGAACTCTCTTTCCCTGAAATGATCTATCCTGTTGGGAATGTTTTCTTGATAGTCACTCAGACAAGAATTCCTCCTGCAGGATACTTATGTCTCAGACTGCATTTATCAGAAACTTTCTTGATGGAATATATTTCTTTTGTAGTTGAATGTTCCAGGAAGTCCAGCTATATTTAACCTTTCTTATTAATACTTTTTCATCTTATTTCTTCCTTATTTGTAGGCAGACCTGACTCTTTCCTTACTCATCAACTCTCAAGAGATACATAAAAACCATTTACTCAGAACAGGTGTCTCCTCATTTTCTAGGCTCATAAATTAACTATTCTTTTATTCAGGAATGGTAATATTCTTCCTTTGCTTTGCCCTTGGTGACTCAGTGCACACATTTAATTGAGAAGCATATCAATATATTGAACTTCCATTTTTATCAGTCTTAAAGTTCACAGAAATTTTGTACAGTAAAATGGGATAAAAATATATTGCTCATCACAGGCTTTTTGAAGATTAAAATATGGTGGTAGCAGTCTAACAAATAGAACTATAAAAAGTCTGACCCCTCTTACATCTTCCAGAAAAAATATCATAATACTGTTTGCAATTATTAACCTATGGGTTTCTCCTGCACTTTAGCTGATACTTCCGTTTTCTTAAATGATTTAAAGATCCACAAATCATAAAATTGTTGTGGCATATATGCATTTTTTCTTTTTAGATAGTTGTAATATTTATCTACAGTGTTTTGTATATTTTTGTGTTACGTGCAACAGTTCTGCTGAACAGTTGAGTAATACTTCGGTCAATGAGTTTTTGTCCAAGTTAATCAGTCATTCACTCCCTTCCTTTCAGACGCAGTCTGTTTGTATTCTGAAAATTCCTTGTAGACACCTTTTTTCTTTTCTTTCATGTGTTTCTGAGGTTTCTACTCATATTTCTAATTTAAATCAGTCTGTAACATTGTCCTGCCTTTTGTCCAGCATTTTGCTCCATTCTTCTATGCTTTCTGGGAAATTCCTTCATTTTTTACCCAGCCTAAATACGAACAAATATGAATCAGAACAATTGTTTTTTAGTTTTTTCCTGTACTTATAAACTTATTTAGGCATTTCACAAACCAACCAAAATTGTGAAATCTAATTTAAACTACTTCCAGTCTTGTATTGCACTCCTTAGAGCTCCACCATCCTGGCAGCTGTTGTCAGATGCTGCTTCCCGATGCTCATTTCCTTCCATTCCCTCTGTTTTCAGTTAGACACTTTTTTTCATCATTCAGCTGCTCTACTGCCAGTACAATTTGCTGTTCTTAATGGACGATTATGAAAAATTGCAAACTAGTAAGCTGTAGAGCTGCTGAATTTTTATGAAGTAAAAGATAAAAAGAAAAAACAATTAAAGAGATTGTCAAAGATGAATCATCTTTTTTACTGCTAAATAAAAGATACAAGTGGATTATGTTTAAGTTTTCGTAGCACTTGGTGCTTATAGCTAGCACCATCTCAATCAGGCTGAACATACCTGTATCACCTACAGTTTTTTTCAACACTTCATTGTAATGCACAGTGTCAATAAAGCAGAATAATTGTTTTGTGATTTCTGCTTTTGAATATCCTATGGGAGTTATGGTGCAGCACACAAGATAAATTATTTTAAGACATGACACAATATATTTGTGGGTGTAGGTGGAGATCATAGTGGGATGACTGCAAGTGCAAGACCTTCTGGAACAAAGCTGAAAGACTGCAGATGGAATCAAATCTATCCGAGGAGTCAGATCTAGCAGGGTTTCATCCCTTGGCTATAGTTTCTGGTCTGAACTGGAAATGTGCTATTGTATTGTCTTAGAGGGAGCTGAACAGGACAATCCAAAGTGGAGAGAGCTGCTCAAGATTTTGGCCTTGCAGGCAGTAAGTGAAACTGAGCTTTCTTTTTGTTCTCATTTATTTAGTTGTGCAGGCAGTATCCTTAACAAACTGCTTGCTCTGACTTTTATTTTAAACAAGTAGGTGACTTTTTTCTTATAGGTGATGATCCTTAGTGGGCTGTTCTCTACACTCTGGCCCAGCCTCTGCCAAGAGAAGACTATCTAGGCCATTTCTTAGCCTGATTGTTTTACGTAGAATTCAAAAATATACAGATTACAAACTAAGATCCCCTCAAAGCATGAAACAGACCTTCTGCATCCCATATGATCTTTATAACTGCAGATAATATAAGTACAAAACAAGACAATCCACCAATTCTCCCTGAGCACATAGTTTGACATCTCTGTAAAATGACATGTTCTAGAAGATACAAGACTTATTTTTCTTACATTTCATGCTAACAGTTTTAGGCTTCCTTGTTTAGTATACAGATTAAATCCCGTTCTGTGAGACAAAATTCTTACTACTTGATATTCAAGGAACTTGAATTATCTCAGCTTGACCTAGAAAATTGCCTCTTTCAAAAATATCCATGTCAGGATCTTCTTTTTTGAGTATACTAGAGTTACTGGATGGATTACATGATAGTTTTTAGAGAGAGCATGTGAAAATTACTGGGTTGACTAACTTTCTCCTTGACATTTAGAAAGGTGAAAAAAACGTTACACATTCTTGGAGGCCTGTCTTCAGCTTTCTCGACCTCAGATACAGAGTACTGTAGCTGCAACGGTGCCATTGTCTTTGCTGTATTTTTTTTTAGTCCAGATTTCAACCTGAGAGTTCTATGACCAAAACTAATTACAGGAAATTATTTATTCATTTAAATATTGCTGTTAAACCCAAGCATCATTATATCATTTATGTTGTGAAGATGTAGAATTTTACACACCTACTTAATGTTTCCTGTTTGAATTGCAGTCTGGATTGTTAGTTTATAAAAATTATCTGCTTTCTTCGGAAGTTTAATTACTGATAATTTTTTTTCCAGGTGACTTTTGTTATGATATTAAAATGTATATATCTATTTTACACCAAACATAAAGAACTCTTGTCCATGCTTATTTAATTAAAGCAAGGACAATGAATTTAAAAGCGTTGTCAGCTGTGTGAAAACATTTATTTTTCACCTGACCAGCATCAGCAGGAGCAAAATTTAAAAAACACATTTAATTTTAACGTCAGTAGGATCTGAATTGACAAAAATGTGGAGAGCCACTTTTCTCGATCCACTCTCATTAACATGTCAAGGACTGAGCTGCCACAGCAAAAGACTCAGAAAATATAATATGAATTGCTCCTGAAAAGACATCTCATTGTTGTTCAGGATTTACCAGATAATGCACTGTGTTGCAAGTGCTCTTACTAAAATTTAGCCATGTGATACTTACATGAGTTGCTATATAGAAGAGGTTCAGGATCAGAAATAAAATGCTGTTAAATTAATTGCTGCTTTTTTGAAGATTTTCTTTTTATATATTAGTTTTTATTTTTAACAGGTACCTACAAAGAAAGACTTGTTCCTGGAAGGAAGTCAGTCGTGTCAGTGTAATTTGACCATATTCTGATAACGATATCACACAGTTCACAATGAATAAATAAAGAGACTGCGGTTTCCCCTTCATGAAAAACCTTTTTACTTTCTGTCAAGAGGAGCGAGAGATCTAATCCATTTAATTATTAAAATTGGTCCACTTTTTTTGCCATGGTTACTGCCTAGGTCATTTTCGACAAGATCCAGCATATATATGTGGCAAATGTGCACCAGATTTATGTGGCAAAGGGAAATTTTTAAGAAACTGGACAGTGAGTAGATTTAATTGATAGTCAGTGTTTGGGAAAATGGCTTTCTGTTTCTAATGAGGAAAATATAATCCTGTGATGATAGAGCCAAGACTGTCGTCGTCTTTGTATGTTTTTGTATGTTACACAGTTTGTATCCTCAGGCTTTCTCAGATTACATAAAACTTGTGATTTTACATTGAGACAACATTAGATAGCATTCACTTCATTATTTTGACGTAGAGTTCATAGACTATTTCAACTGTTCTGTCGCTAACACTTTTGATGATATTTAAGATACCATTATTTTCAATAAGATTCTTATCAATATAAGAATATAATATCTTATTGATATTCTGATCACTGTGATCTTCTCCATTAATATATTAAAGAACCACACTATGAAGACATCTGATATTTCTTAAAAGAATAAAGAACAAACAAAAGAAGCTTTCCTTTTTCCAGTACAAGGGGCAAGCACTCAACTTTAGTCTATTCTTCTCAGTGTTACCGGTAATTTATGTGTATTAAACTTGATGTTCAAAAAGAATTATAAACAAAGCAAACAAAACTCATCTATTAATTATATACTCAGTATTGTAATGTTTTATACTGTTATCTTTCTTGTCTCTCTGTATATTCAATGTTCATTGTTTTCATGGGAATGTTATTTCCATTATATGTATAATATTTAAGAAAATGACACTACTTTTTTAAATTGTAAATGTCACGTGTGTTAAATACCTAAACTTTATTTTCAGGTCGATTCTTCAAACAGTGTTGCAAAAATTTGTCAGCTAACTTAGGGAAAGTATTGAGATTAATCAGTTTTAACAATGCCTTTGGACAGAGCTTTCTGCAGACCTGAATTATATCATACCTCTGAATCTTCTCTGATCCTAAGAACGGCTAAGGAACACTGGAGATGTGAAACTCAAACTACCCTTGTTCTCCTTGGAGCTATAAATGCAGTGGCTAAACTGAAACTCTGTAGATATTACATTTTTAATTCAAGAATAACGATGTAATATTGTGCATCGTAATGCCAAGTTGCTCATACCTAGTTACTTAATTCGGATCAACCTTTTTTTCTTAGATTTCGATCATGCAGGTCATAGGCTTCTTCTGACAAACATCCTAGATCCCTACACAGTTTTCACAATGAAATAAGTACACAGCTTCCTCCAGCTCCCCTTTCATGTTTTTACTCCATGAAATGGTTATTTACAAAAAGCTGAGCTTGTGTATTACCTTTAATATGTAACCAATCCATGTTATATACTTTCTGTTTGGTTTTTTTTGTTTGTTTTTTGTTTTTTTTTTCTTCTTTGGTTTTTTAGAGCTGTCTAAATTTGCTTATCAACTTGCCTTACTGCATCATTTCATCTCTGTAAATAACTGCAAAGAAAAAAGAGTTCAAGGACAATACAGTTTTCTCCACATAAAAATATTATTCCAGTGAAAGTTAAATTTGTAACCCAAATAATAATTCAATAAATATGATGATATGCTACACAAAGTTGTGCATACACAAAATGAATCAAAAGAATGAACGCATGAAGTTTATATCAGGTTTTATTCTTTGCATCATTTATCTTGTATTCATACTTAACGATTACATATTTTATATAAGAAGGGAGTATTTCAGGAGGAAGGCAATCATAGAATTCTGCATTATTTATTGATACGAAGATCAGCAATGGCCTCAGGATTTGCTCTTGATATAATGGGATCCCCTGTCATAGGCAGTGACAGAGTTAGTCATTGCTAAGTAGTTGTTACTGGCCATGGGAATAGTTCTACAAGGATTTGAGGTTAATTAGTATCTTCTACAGTAAAGTAGAAGACAGAAAAGTAGAAATCAGTTTCTAGATAATTAATATAGCATTATACCAACCACATTTTCTGTATAAACTGCTAAGATTGGTGTATCAATTATCTTTGATGTTGAAAACTGATCAGTATTAAATTGTTAGTAATTGATTTGATCGATTTTAGGAAAAAGCTTACAAGCTCTTAATTTTATATATTTTTTCTATTTCCTCTGTAGTCACTGTGGCCCAAGACTGTCAATCTTTACAGTAAATTCCAAGTATTTTCTCTCAAGGTTTTGAGAATATTTTTTGCTTATGCCACACTTGGAAATATGGGTGCCCACAAAGTGATTTTAGTAACAGTGGAAGAAAAAAGAATACAGTAATTATTATTTGTTTAATAGCAACTTTCTTACTTGTAATAAGAATATTTTAAGGGGACTAAGTACAGAAACCAAACCTGAGCAAATCTTCCCTGGTTTCTATTGAGTTCTCCAATTTGAATAAAAAAAACATTGATTACTTATCTGGTCTAAGCTTATTGATTTCTATGATACTCATTCAGATTTCTGTTCCTGCAGGCTAAAGGGAGGAATAATCATATGAGATTCAAATTTGGAAGGCTGAATACTTTTTAATAATAATGGAATATAACAAGATAATTTATTTTGATGGCTTCTTACTGCCTTCGGGTTGCCCTATTTCTTTCATTAAAAATTCCTTTGAATAAATTTCACTTTGATTTTACCTGCAAAATAAGCATTTGTTATTTTTTATTCATAAAAAATTATTTAATATGCACTGATTAAGGTTTTCTTAAGAAGATTGTTTTGTTTTAAGAATTGAGCTTAGACTGCTCTTCAACTAGCAAAGTGGGGTTCAGGGTTTCATTTTTAATCTTCTTTAAAAAAATGTTCATTATTACTCACAATTTATTTTTGTCCAAGGGGACAACGTATGAAACAAGAATCTGTTTTAAATGTGGCAAAAACACAGAACAAAAAACAGTTTTATTCTTGAAAATGCTTACAAACCTTCCAAACAAATCTCTCCCTTGATTCCACACTCTGCAGAATCCAGAGCTGTTACAGGAGTAGTTTGATGCAAAGTCTTTGAATGACTATGAAATTTTCAGAAATTTCAAATTAAAAAAAAAAAAAAAGCAGTATGTCACTTTTTTACAAAAAAAGCAAACAGGCTGGTGTGGATAACTGAGTCACATATTATTAATAACAATCCTGTACAAATGCCAGGAAAGATTTAAGACTAGAATGAGCATGTAGTTGATGAGTGTTAATGGAATGTTATTGATTATACACATCTATATTAATGAATCTATATGTATATATCTCTATATATAATTTTTAAAATAAAATAAATGTGGGTAAGTAGTTCTGCTATGCTGTTAGAGAAAGAGAATTAGTTAAAACAATAATAAAACAGGAAAATATTAGGGGAATAAGACTTCAATGGAAAATCAAACCACTTAAGAACATGCTTGGTCACTATTTGGATGGTTACAGGAATTCCTACTGCAAGAGTACTTGTAAAAAGTACTTACTAAGTACTTTCCTTAAGTACTTTGCTGTTCCAAAATGTGCATTACCTACAACTTATGACCATCTTAATCCACATATAAGATATCTCTTAATTATCTTGACAAAGAACAAAGAGATGGCACGATCTCTACTCCTATTAAGAAGGACTTAGATGGACAGAATGCTCAATGTGAGCCAACAGTGTGTGCTTGCAGCCCAGAACAACTGCATCTAAAAAGGATTGAACAGGTTGCCCAGAAAAATTGCATGATCCTTGAAGTGTTCAAGACCACACTGAACGACAGACACAATTTTGACATCCAGCTGCACCACAGTTATGATTAAAGGACTAACTTGAATTTCTGTAGTTCTTGTCACAATGAGGATAAAGGTAGTGCCATTGTCCTGCCTAAATAATATGTCATCAAACTGACTCTAGCAAAGCAATGCTAGTAGCAAAAATGTTGCTGCACAATATCAAACTAGTCCAAAATAAATGCATTAAAAGTAAACAGATCTCATTCAGTTCTAGACCAAAACTTTCATTTAGAAGTTGTTGCGTTTTCAGAATATCTAGTACACTGTGCCCAAGAACTTCTTTACAGTGAGTAAAGGGGTTGTGGAACCTCCTTCTCTGGAGATATTCAAGACCCACCTGAATGCTGGATGCCTACCTGTGCGACCTGGTGTAGGGAACCTGCTTTGGCAGGGGGGGTTGGGCTCAATGATCTCTTGAGGTCCCTCCCAAACCTTGTGATTCTATGATTCTATGATTTATGCATTAACTTATTTTGGGCTTGCGTTCATGCAGAAAACTAATAGGGTCAATATTTTCGTCAACAATTCCAATATAAATAATAAAATATTTGCCAGTAAATTTTGTATAAATGGTAAAGGAAAAGTACATACAGGAGAGAGAAGATTAATTGTACAAATGTATTTAATCATGTACTAAAGCAAGCTTAGCTGAGTAAATTGCATTTTAAATGGAGCTTTGACATGATTAGCATTTCCATGTTTGAGAGGACTAAAAATTCAACTTTTGTAATGTAATTTTATACTGGTCTAGAACAAAGCCAAGAATTTTCAAAGCTTCAAGCTAAAGTTAATTGCTACTGCCTTCTCACTTCCAAGAAAGTACTGAGTATCTCTCAGAAGCATGAATCTAAATACCAGCTGTAGCTATGCTGGAGGCAAAGCTAAGAACTGGAAATTTCAAGGTTATTAAGAATCTCCTCCTACCCCCCCCCCCCCACCCCCCCCTTTCTGAGAACTTTAAAATAGGTATACTGGAAGCCTGAGATTCTCAGTGGTCTGCCAAAATGTGAAGAACGAGGAAGAGGTGGTAAGACTTTCTAAAATATATCAAAAATTTCATCAACATCATAGACTTGCAGAAGGTTTCAGTATTGATCGAATGACAAATTCCAATGAAAGACAGCTTTTTGAAATGTTAATGAATAGTGATGCAAAGACAGACATCAAAGAAGGGATGGTTATGACATAATTTAGACATCCCCACTGTAGGTACCTGCCTATGCATGTAAGTGTCTAAATACAGTTTAAATTCAATAAGTGTGACCAGATTAATTATATCAATTAGACATATCAAGTATGTGATTTAGCTATTTATGACATCTAATATGATTCCTGTTTCACTTCTGAGCCATGGGCCAAAGTTCATATCTCAAAAAAGCAGTGCTGAAAATGAAATGTTTAAAGTTCTTAACTGATATCTGACACAGCATAAGGTATACATGAAGTTCTCTGAAATCTTAGTTGCAGAGTGCACTGCCACGGAATTTCTTGGAGGAATAGATTAGAGTGAATAACTTATTTAATGGCATTACGGAGATTAAAATCTATATACTATGGTCTCTTCTGTTCTGGAGTTTTTGTCTTAAAAGTAGATTGAAAAATATGATGGAGTTTAGAAGAGAAATATATTATTGTTTCATAATTTGTGTTATGTCACATTCTGGGTATGAGTCTGAAATGTTGCTATAGGAGGAAAGCAAAGCATTCTCTTGAGTCATGAGGTTCAGAAAGGACTTCCTTGCTTTCTAAACTCCTTCTTAGAGAGGAGTCTAGGTGTGACTTGGTCCAGTCTTAGTTCCAGACTTGGTCAATTGTATTTAAAGGATTATGTGCGCAGTGTCTTGTCAGTCAACGTTTATCTGTCAAACCTCTCTCAAGGGTTTTCGCTGAAACAGTTTTGCAAAGTTGAAAATAGATGGCTTATTGAGGCAGCAGATGGAGCAGATACAGAATAAATGTGTTTGTATTATATGCTAGCAGTATTATCACCACATCTTATGGCAAGCTTGCAATTAATTAAGCCATATTAACAATTCACCCAGGTATCATCTGAAAAATAATGAAGGCACAATATCTTACTGAAAAAGACATCACTGCAAACAGTGGAAGGAGAATAAGTGAGACTCACTGATCTGCACAATCCAATAAAGTGTTAAACTGCACGTATCCACATCTGCCCTGTGCTTCGTTCAGATAAGCAAGTTACTCAATTTCTCCTTTCCTTAAGCAATGCTCATCAGCTCCCTGTCAATTTGAAGTCATGTTATATTTTGACACAGAAAATCTGATAACTTTTCTCACATTAGAGTAGATTAATGTGATGTTGGACCTTAACTTGACAGTCCTGTGTAAAAGAGGGCCAGTGAAAGTTCTCTAGATATTTCTGTATTTACCTACTGAATACAGAAGACTCAAGTATGCTTAACTTAAATTAAAACTTTCTTTTAATACACATTCATTAAAGAATAAATACTATACAATTTGGCTCTTACTACCAATTTTTATCCATAGTTGTCTATTATAAAGCTCAGATCATGTTGTGTGTACAATTTTTCAGCATTAGAGATATAGCTACTAACAAGAGATAAATTGTCAGGCAAAATCACGCAAACCGCCTACTTGTATATTGCCTTCACAGGATACAATGGTATCATGCCCCAGTCTCACGTACCAAGCTGGAGTTGTCTGATCATAGACCAGATCTTCCTCCAGTAAACACTCCTGAGCACTCCTTTCCTAAGGCAAACAGCCCCAAAGAAATGTTTTCAAATGTAAAACTGTCCAGAAAGCGATGTCAGCTATCACATTGTGACACCCACTACTTGCCTCCTAGATAACTCAGAATTTTACTGCAAAAATTGCCTCAGAAAGTGAGCTTAAAGCCAAGAATGAAAAGAAGGGTTCAGAGAGAGATTTATAAGTGAAAAGTCATAATAAGATGTCATTGTTCTATATGAAGAAATACCTCCGTTTTTTTTTCTTTTATTGATTATAAAGAGAGCTAAAGGTAACAAGTTCAGATGTACTAATCTATAGTTGACTGTAATTAAATCCAAACACTTCTGCTAAGTCACTGACAAAGATTTCAGTTAAGAACTTAAGGAAGAGCTTGAATAAAGACAATAATGTGGATCTGGGGGAAGTTAAAGACAACACTAGTGTTTTGGGTTGAAAAAGATTCTGTCAGAGATAGAGAGCAATTTTTACAGGATTTTTACATTAGAGAAATATCAAGTTATTTAAGAAAAAGAACAATGGAACATTGATAAGGACATATAAGCTTTATAGGAAACTCATTCTGTGATATACAAGGAATAGAAAATAAATATGAAAGAAAGAATCTTCAGACAACAAAACACAAAGAAAGTATGTTCCATGTATAAAAAAGATGTCCTTGTAATACAGGGAAAACTAGGTGAATGAGGGTAAGAAAGGAAGAATATCTCTGAAGAAAGTAAACAAGACAGGTTCCAGGAGGAAAGAAAGCACATTATTTCTGCAGCATATTATTTCTTTTCTGGGACTATATGGTTTTACATCTGAATTAATCAAATTTGAATCCCCACATGAAGAGTTAAAGGAAATAAACAGGCACTTTCATTTTTTTTCTGTTCTATTTAAGAATCTGCTTCTGGCAGGAGCAGGGAAGTAATCAACCCCCTTTACTCAGCCGTGGTGAGGCCGCATCTCCAGTTCTGTGTTCAGTTTTGGGCCCTTACTACAAGAAAGGCATTGAGGCCCTGGATCACATTCAGAGAAGGCCACCAAAGCTGATGAGGGATCTGGAGCACAATTCTTACGCGGATCAGCTAAAGGAGCTGGGATTGTTCAGTCTGGAGGAGGCTCAGGGGAAACATTATTGCTCTGTACAACCTGAAGGAAGACTGTGGTGAGGTGAGAGTCGACCTCTTCTCCCATGTAACTAGAAATAGCACTAGAGGTGCTAGTTGTACCAGGGGAGACCAGGCTGGATGTTAGGAAAATCTTCTTCTCCAAGAGTGGTCAGGTGAGGAATGGGCTGCCCAGGGAGGTGGTGGAGTCACTGTCCCTGGAGATACAGAAGAAAGATGTTGCACTGAGGGACATGGTTTAGAGGGAAATATTGTTAGCAGGTGGACAGTTGGACTGGATGATCTTAGAGGTCTTTTCCAATATTTGTCATTCTGTTATTCTAAGAATCATTGTTAAGTACCAGTATTTGTAAATGTAAAAACATAAATATATGAGAACAAAATTTGATTTGTTGAAATACTTCTTCAATACTTTCCACTGATAAAATTAAATTCATAAACAAACATATAAATAAATAAATAAAACAAATAAAGAACACACAAGAGAATTTATTTTCCTATTTTTCTCTGCTCTTCCTTCTGGGGACTTTTTGTTTCCTGGTACTGACTGTAAAGGGATTTTGTGGTAATACAGCAACTATTTTTCCTGCAACAGCCAAGAAGAAAAACAACTGTCTAGAGCTCTGGCAGAAAATTGATATTAAATATTTGGAGAAATATGAAAATCTTTGAATAAGGCAAGACATTTGTTAAAATTTCAGGATTTAATAACAGATAAAAGGAAAGGATTGTTAGGCTTAGGAGGTTTCTAGAAGATCTATGCTGGTAAAACTTCTGTCACTGTATTATCACCACACTTCAGCAGAGAAGACTTGGAAGAAGAGAAAAATAAAAAATAAGAAAAGGGCCAAATCTTTTTTGACACCTACTTTAATTAAAGGTGAAAATACAGTTGATTCACTTGTAAAAAGATAAAATGTTGTGTGGGAGTTCAGCTAATATTGTTGACAACAAAAGATTGATTATATCTCCATAAGAAAAGCCTTTCTTTTGGCTTATTTTTTTTTACTTCTATTTTTTTTTTTTAAATACAATTACATTCTGGAGTGCTGAAATTAGATTGCTAACGATATATTTTAGGTTTTCTGGTTAATTAACCTGAGTTATTTACCTCCAGTAATATGATTCATGACATTTAATAAATGCAGGAGGCAAAAGTTTTACCAGTTTTGTGAATATAACTGTAATTATTTGACAATGAAAAAAAAATATTTTTATTCTTCAACATTTTAAAAATTATATTATTTGTGTGTTATTTTATCTTAGAATAATATTAGATTTTTACACAAGGAATTATTTTCTATATAGCCATGTCAGACTGTGCTTTTTATGACACATATTCTTTGCTGCACTGTAAGTCAGTTGAAAACAGAAGCAATAGAGAATATGTGATTTTGTGGTGTTTTCTAAAGGAATCTTAAATTCTCTAAGTTTCCTCAGGAAACTGTTGTCTTCTTCAGTTAGACATAACTTTTTTCTGAAGTGTGTTCATATGTGTATTTATCATGCAGCTGTTATAGAATCAAAAATTTAGTTAGAAGTCAGGATCCTGACCTGCTAAACTACTTGAATACAACATAGTTTAGTAGCTTAGTCATGGGTTTTCTAGAGAAAAAATTAAAATCATAGGATCACAGGATGACTGAAGTTGAAAGATGTCTCTGGGACATATGTACTCCAATCTCCCTGCTGTCAGCAGCATGAGCTAAAGCAGATTGCTTTTGTCTGTGCACAGTCAGGTTTTGAACATATCCAAGTATGGAGACTATGTTACTACTCTGGGCAGCTTGTTCCAGTAATCAGTCCCCTGCTCAATAAAAATTGTTTCCTAATGTTCAAACAGAACCTCCTGTGACTCACTGTCTCTTGCCCTGTCGTTGGACTCCATCTCCTTTATGCTTTCCCATCATTTATTTAGATACTTCAGTACAATCATTTCTCCAGGATTAGCAGTCATGGTTTCCTCAGTCTTTCATCATAGGAGAAATGCTCCAATCATCTTTCTGTCTCTTTACTGGACTCTGTTCAGAAGCTTCATGTCTCTCCTATACCGGGAATCCCAGAATTGAACACAGAAGTCCAAGTGTGTCTCATCAAATCTGAAGAAAGGGATTGTCTTCCTTGACCTGTTAACTTGACATCTCCCAGAGAAACCCAGGTGTGATGGCTTTCTTTGCCATAAAAGTATATCACTGGTTCTTGGTGTCAGTACAGCCAGTACAGTTTTGAAATCCTCCAGAGAAGACTGTACAAACTACCAGAGCAAATTATTTCACTTCTTGTCTGTCCTTGTGCTGAAAAATAAGATTTGCTCTCAATTTAGAAAAATAGAATGTTCTATGTTATTTAGTTTTAAATTTTTTTAATTTGATAAATATAAACTTGTTAAAATATTAAATGAAATATTTTTATAATGCACTACTTGAATTCAATGTCTCCACAAAATATTTTAAATTTAAATCATTAATTTTAAGCTAGAAGATTGCCCTACTGAACTTCTTTCCTGTTAATACAGTTCAAAGAATTTTCACCATTAAGATACTTAAAACATTGTATTTCCTCTTTATAATTTAATTTTATATAGTTAAATATTGTAGTTTTTTTCTTACTTCACTTGCTTGGGAAAAGAAATAATAGGATTTGTTGTCTCCATGTGGTGGCTGATGCATGATTTATATGCTTATTCTCATTTTGTTTCCTGCCTTCCTTTAAGAATTTTGACAGGTTTAGATGGATCTCTCTAGAGAAAGAAGGCCAGACTGGGGGGTATTCCTTGATTCCTGGGGAGCAGCTGCTTCTCCTGGGGGCAGAAAAGTTCGATGTATCCTCTTTCATACCTTCATCCCTGGCTTCTTAGAGGAGACAGCTATTCAGCTATTCATTGCCATCAGCAGTGTTTTTCTGCACACTGTGGGTCTGACGAAAAGAGAAATTTCCCAGGGACCAGTAGACTGCAGTGATCTGGTGACCTAAGTGGAAACAGAAACTTACAAAGAAGTTGGTGAGGAGTTAGTTATAAGTAGATTAAATTTACCCTGATCTAGTCTCTATGCATATTCACTGTATAAAAAGATAATAATCTTTATATCCAAATAAAACCTGAGTTTTCTTGGTTTAAAGGACCATGTTTTTTTGTTCATTTGTTTGTTTTTCTCCTGTATACTCACATTAAAAGCATCTAAGCGCAAAAATTTGGGTTGGATTGAGGCAACTCCGAAAATTTATTTATTGAGAATGGGATTAATGAAACATTCAAGTTTCTTTACAATATATACTATAATCAAGAAGGTAATTGAACCAGTGTTCCCATGAATCTGTTCTTGTAACTCTGTACAGACAAATCACCTATTTCTAAAGACAACTATAAATAATTTAACACTTTATAACAAGTAGGTCAGATTTTGAAGGATAATTAGGCATAAAAGACATAAAGTCAGATGCCTCCTGTGAAACAGGTTTTCAGGATTCTTACAAATCCATCAGGATGCTTAACTACATGTCTGGTCACCATGACTACATTCAAATCCCTCAAAAGACCAACCCTACATGTTGAACATATCTCCCAGATGTCTAAGTTATAACCATGTTCGTGCTTTGTGATGTACAAAGAATTTAGTTCTTTGGCAGATGCAAAGCACTTTGAACATCATTGATTGGACTCCCTGAAATATTAAATAATTGTCATTAGAACCAGCCTGTTTCCCATGTGAAAGTTATTACACGCTGCAAAGCATATGTTACAAAAGCTGCTTTATGTGTTTGAAGACTTTGAAATTGCTGATCTGCTGAATTTATTCTGCCAGGACTCTTAAGCGAGATTTTGCCCTTAAATGATCACAGATCTTTTTCTAAAATTCAATTTATATTTTTACTATTAAGAACATGCCAGTGTATCCCAATGAGAAATCCATCAGCTGTACTTCAGCTTTACATAGCCTCTTTTTGTACTTAAATATAGAGCTTGGCGTAGATAAGCAGTTCGGGTTTTGAAGATTTGCCAGCCCTTGTATCACAAGCATAACACTTACATTTCCTTTTCCAGAAGATAATGGTTTATATAAAATGAGAATTAAGTTTGCAAGTTACTAATATATGGGTAAATCTGGCTGAAACAATATTTTTAGTCTAGCAGTGATAAACCTCAGCAGTCCTCCAGGAGAAGGCTTATCTGTGTCAGCTTTAGAAACAATCAAAGTGACTTATTTCACATCAGGTCAAGAATTTTAAGGACACATAATCCTAAAGTTTTACTCCTTCTTCAATCCCAGTGCATGAATGCATACTCCAAATCCTACTATTTACAGTACTTCAGTCCTACCTTCTAACTTGCTCTGCACTGTGGGATGCACTGCTGCTAATCTTAGAAGCCAGAGGACTGTGGCAGGACATATTGCGAGGGCTGTAAAAGAGGTTTTTATATTTGCTCATCATGTAAAATGGAGAGATACAGAGCAACAGAAATCTCTGTAGCTGAGATAAACTATGTCTGTGAATTACTAAATTCAGGCAATTCTCAGAGAAGCAAGTATCTCTAGCTGATGCATCCCAAAGAGAAAAAAGAGGGAGGGATTCATTCTGCAACAGTTTATATTAATGCTATTCTCTCATCATCATCTTAGAAGTAATTTTAGCTCCCAAGTCTCTGATTTCTAAGGTGCTACTTGTACTCTTCAAAATTCACTGGCACCTAAGTTTTGATTATGTGCTCTGTGTGGATGTCCTGCCTGCTGTTTGCTTGGGAGTACTTCACAGACAAAAGGAGTAGGCAGCAAGAAAACTTCTGCTGATTCTTAATGTCTTGTCCCTTGAGCTCAGCATCTTGTACAACACTGAAGCTAGATCTCAGAGTCTTATTCAGACTTCAGTACACTGATACGGGCAGTGCCATATAATTTATCATCAGGATTTCACAGTAACCAGGTAAAAACATAAGTGTGCCTAGAAATACATTTAGCTAATACCATCTGAAGCAAAAATTCCCTAGCAGACCAAAATATATTCTGAGCACAGTTTTCTCAGGGGAGTCAAGCTATTCATACTATTTTGCTTCTGAATTAAAGCTAACTTGTCTGGCTTCATTTCAAGAGAACATATTGAGCTATCTTTGTATACGCTAGAAATGTCACTTTGGTACCAATAGGCAGATCTTGTGATGTGCCATGCAAAGTGACTATAGGGTGATTCTCCTTATCTGTTTTTATGCAAATTCCATCAATACCACATACAGTACTAAGAAACACAAGGAATAATGGATTGGAAACAAAGTTGTAGCTTTGTTCCAGATTCTTCCCTCAACATCTTCAGTCCTGAATGAAGTCAGAGTTTTTTGTTACAGGGGTATGATTTTACCCAGTGAGAGGTTAAGAATTAAGAAGTAATGATAAAGAAAAATTAAGAACAATGTCATTACTTGTTGGTACTAACTGGTTGGTACTAATTGGAGACTTTGTCCTGTTGCTATCAGTCTGTGTAAAAAGTTCATCTTTCTTCTGATATATAAGCTTATTTTAAGTATTGGAAGGCTGCAATTAGGCCTCCATGGAGCCTTCTCTCCCCCAAGGTAAAGAATCCCAGCTCGCTCAGCCTTTTTCTGTAGGAGAGGTGTTTAATTATCTTTGCGACTGTCCTCTGGACCTGCTCCAATAACTCTACATCTTTCTTGTTCTGGGCTCCCAAGATCTGGATTTAGTAGTCCAGATGAAGCTTCACAAAGACAGAGTAGAGGGGTACAACAATTTAAGTCCTTATCAGCAGGGATTTCTATTTGTTTTTGTTGTTACTGTCATTGTTGTTGTTTTTAAATACACCTTTTTAAGTGAAGCTTAGGCACAAATATTTGTTAAGCACGATCCTTCCTGTCCCTCAAGCTAATATATTAACTCAATTCACAGACTACTTTTAATAAAAATACACCTGTGGGTTGGAAATTCCACATTAGATTGTACGTATGTACAAATGTACATATGAAAAATAAACGAGCTCATGGATTCAAGTATAGAAGAAATAATTCACATCTGTGAAAGCTTAATGGTCAAATTCCAGCCTGCCACCTGGCTGAATCACGTCTTTATTTCTAATTTACACCAACGTTTCCTGCATTTCTTTACTACATAGTTTGCTCCAAAACTAATGCCTATTTTTATCCATAGAAACTACAATGGATAAAAAAGAACATAACTATTCGATATAGCAAATTCTCATCTACAAAAAGCATAGTCACCACAATTAGCAATAAACAGCTTGTATGAATCTGAACCAGTGGATATCAACCACTGCCAATGTCGCCACTTTAGAAACACACCATCCACTGCCTCAGCGTGCTCACATTCACTGTTTGATCTCCACAAACATTCAGAAAAAAATGATTAATGTCAATTGATGCAATTTTTGTCTTCATGAAGGGATTATATTAAACACTTTTGCTTCATCTGGACTTCCATGTTGGATGGACATCATTTTTGTCAGAATGCCCCTTTGCTGCCATCTGTTGCACAGCAACAAATTGTAAAGGAATACCGGCAGGAAGGTTCAGTCTCTGGTTTCAGGCCACCTCTAATATCACTGGCCAACATAGTAGAGTAGGAGCAGCTCTTGTAGTTACCAGGACTAGGAGTTTAAAGATGGAAAATGTGGTAAGAAGGAAATTAATGGATTGGTGTCTCATGTCTACACAAATGTTGCATTTATTCTATGATAAACATTTACATAAACCACTAATGGGTTGTAAACACACAGATCAATTCATTATCTAAATATTAATGAAAAAGATAATGAAATGAAATTTATTATTTCAGACTTCTATTATGCAGAGAAAAAAATACCTTCTAAAACATACAAACATGGTTTTTTTCCTGGTATCTGGTCTCAGTTAAAGAGTTGAGAGTTGTAATGGTTGAAAATCTATTACTCATATTGCTTGCTGTTGCAGAACTGTCTTAACAGACAAACCATGAGCAATTCTATAAAGAAATAAAAAGTTAGAGACTAACGACAGTAAAAAAAATTATAATCTTAATCTTGCTCAGGGACTCCTAAGTTTCAAAAGTGCTTTTGGAGAAAGGAACCTCTGAATAATATACATATACTTTCTCTGCCCAATCAAATAAAATCAATATAATAGGTTTATTGTGATTGGAATCTCTAAATCACATAGGCTCGAGCCTGATTTTATGCATGTGAGAGATTCAATGTCATTAAACTGGTGAAATATTTAATGTCATTAAATTAGTAAAGTTTCACTATGATAAAAATAAGGTAACAAAGAAAAAACATTCTTAGCGTATTACACTAAATAAATGTCATAGAACAGGGAGGGAAAAGCATTTGAGAGACTGCAGAGCTAAAGGTGACTTCTAAAGGACTCTGATGGGAATCTCTACAGATATAGCCGTTTGGGGAAATCATATGGCTGCACAGGAAATGGCTAAAATTTTAATTAAACTGGCAATGTCAGAAGGTATTTTGTGATTTAAAAAAAATTGCAAAGCTTCAAAATATATTAATTCCCTATCCTAGAGAAAATTATGCGGTTTATTATTGTTGTTATTATTGATATTTAATTCCAAAAGTCAAAATAGTCTTTAATTGTTAAAGCTCAGAATTGTGTTATCTAAAAAAATAAAATAAAAAAGAGAGACTCAGAGGTTTTTTTTTCAAAAAAAGCAGCAGAAAAATGAAAAGTTAATTGTAGTAGTATTATGTAGTCAACTGAAAGTAAAAGACAAAATAAGTGTTAACTTGTGAAACCTGAAATAATCAGGAAAGAATATTATAAAAACTAACATGTACAGTACAATTTATTGAATAGGAAAAAATGAAATGGAAGTAGTTGCTTATTCAGGTGCTCTCAAACTTTGTTTTGGCATGTTCGGAGATGAAAAGTCAGGGTGAATTTTTTGCAGTTATTCACACTGAAAATAGAGCATGTTTACTGTGAACAGAATGACATTGTTTGCTGACTTCTGTAATACTGCTGTTGCTTGAGAAAAGAGCAAACATAAAAGGAAAGTGGAATTGTGTTTTGGTTCAGAGAAGTAGATTAGTGATCTGTGTAAATACGATGCAGTGTTTGTCTAAAGGATTTCTGATCTATAAACACAAGGCCAAATCCTGATCCTGTTGAAGTCAACAGCATAACTCTCTCTTGACTTCAGTAAATCCAAAAATTTGGCTTGGTGCATATAAATATCATAATTTTTTTCACTCCAAGAAAAAACTTGACTGCAATGATTGTTTTTCCAACTCAACTTTTCTGAATCTCAAAATCATTGAAGTGAAGAGTGTGTGTGCCTCTCTATATAGACTGCTTCTGAAGAAACAAATACCCAGTAATCCAAATCCCCAGTATTTCTTTTCAATGTTTACTGAGTAGATCATCTCATCAATAACAGACACACAGCCTTTATGACTATTTTCCCTAAATAGGATTATCTGGTGATATATATTAAGACTTTTTAAAGACAAGGAAGAAAAATAGGAGGTTTCACTGAAACAGATTTTTCCTTCTCTTTATTTGCTTATTTTTCTTTTATAATTTTCTATTTATCAGGAAGATAAAGAAACATATCAAGGAATCTTTACTTCCTTATCTAACAAGTCTATTGTATAACACCTTCTTCAACTGTGAGTAATACAAAATGTTTCCTGGTTCTTGGTAGACTTTATTTCACACAGTATTTTAAAAATATTTTGGTTTACCTATTGCCCTTTCATTCCTATTCAGTGCTGTTGTGTTTTTGTTTTCTGTGTTGTTTTTGTTGTTTTCCATTTTCTTTTTTATTGTTTGGTTTTGATTAATCAGTCTGAATATATAATTCATGGCTGATCTGGTGAATAACAGTGTCTTTTAAATATGATGCTACGGCATTTTTCAAAAGACTTTTTCAAGCCTAGAGCTATGTCTTCTTGTTCTCCTTTATTACTTTTATCTGCCAACTGGTTCTCAAAAGCAGCAGCACAGTCCACAGACGTTGTTTGCAATATTTACTTGCAATTTCTTAGCATATGTTCTGCCACACTCTATTGATGAGGCCCATGAATCCTGTGAAGAAACAGTCATTACGCTCTGTGAATTTAGAGTAAAACAGCAGTTCATATCCAGTATAGTTATGTTAATTGAAATGTTTTCACATTCGTCTATATTTTTATTTAGGTTTTCTGGATATTTTTGAAGTCAAATCTATCTTCTGCGAGTATCAAAGAATTAATTTCAGATCTAGGAACATGTAATTTAGTATATTTTAGCAAAGAGTTACTGAAAATCTTGAATCATCATAGTTTTACATGCTCATTCATAAAGTTACCATTAAGTTATATAACTCATTAGAGATTGTAGCATTAACATGTTAGACAAAAAATAATGTGATCAGTAGTCAATTGGTGGATATGTCAGACTGGTAACAAATAACTAATGGGTCTCCACAGGTCTTCTCTTTAAGTCCAGTTCTCTTCAATATTTTTAGCAATGGCTTGACTTCAGACTTGAAGATGTATTAAGAAAGATAGCAGATAACTCTAAATTGGGAGAAGTTGTTGATTCCTTCTAGGTTTTGCAGAGAGATCTTGGCAAACTGGAAGTTTTTTAAATCACCAGTGACGTTAAGTTTGACATGAGCAAGTGTCAGATTAAGCAATGGGGGTGGGGTAACTCTGGATATATGTAAAGACCATAGAAGGTATCAGCATGGAAAAAGATTTGGGTTTTCTGGTTGATGACAACTTGAACATGAATCAGCAATGTGCCATGGCAGACAAAAGGGCCAGCTGTGCCCTGAGGTACATTAGGCTCAACACTGCCTACGGGGTAAAGGGAGGGGCTGTCCTACTCTGCTCCATGCTTGGTGTAGCCTCACCTTGAGTATTGCATGCGCTTTTGGGTGCCACAGTATAAGAAGGGCATAAAGCTTTTAGAGAGCATCTAAAGGAGGAAGATAGTGAAAGGCCTGGAGAGCAGCATGTATGAGGAGCCGCTGAGGTTCCTTCACTTGTTCAGGCCAGAGCAGAGGAGGTTGAGGCCTACAGCTCCTTGTGAGCGGATGAGAGGGGCGACACTGAGCTCTGCTCTCTGGTGACAGCAACAGAATCTGGGGCAATGGCATGGAGCTGTTTCAGGGCAGGGTCAGGTTGGGGGTTAGGAAAAGGTTCTTCAACAAAGAGTGGTCAGGCACTGAAACAGGTTCCCCAGGGCAGTGGTCAAGGCACCAAATCCTCTGGAAATCAAGAACTTTTGGACAATTCTCAGAAAAATTGCGTTAATTTTTAGGTAGTCCTGTGAAGAGACAGAAGTTGGACTTAATGATTCTTGTGGGTCCCTTTCAATTTAGAATAATCTGTGATTCTGTGGAACAAGAAGGAAGATAGATGCTTAAAATAAATCCACTTGTTGCCTTTAATAGGACTGTAGATTCAATTCGTAACAGTCTACATACCTAGAAATGTATTAATAGCTGAGGCAGGCACAGAAAGAGCACAAAGCATTTGTGCTGTTTTTCCAAGTAGATACTACCAACAATCACAAATACATGATCGCATTTGTTATCCTGGCAATTGCTGGAGTCCTCAGGCCCTTCCTTAGTGTTTTCTTCCACATCTCATATTCATAAATAATACATCACGAGAGCATATAAAGCTGAAGGGTATCTCATGGTATTAAACTTGGAAGAGAGTGAAGAAGTGATGATAGGGAGCAAGGGCTTTAAAGACCTTGTGTTAGTATTCCAAAGTGGAAATTCCAATGTATGTAATTTTGTAACTTAAACAGATTAATTCACAACAGATTGTTCTATGAAATTTACCCATAATGTATGAGGAACAAATTCATCACCAAATTGTTCAACCGGGCAGGTCCAGGCAGAAAATGGAATTCTGTTATTCACACACAAACACCTGAAGATTATCATTATTTTTTTTTTCCAAGATAGCAGACATTTTTATGCATAGCTTTATGAATAATGATTCAACATTTGTTTATTTATGTGCATCAGCAGGTCTCTCAGAGGCCCAGACCTGTTTTTACTTGTAAGTATTCTGAAGCAGTCCACACCATATGTTAACATTAAGAGTTAAGACATTAACATTAAAACTTCAAGACGTGAAGAGGAAAATAATAATTTGGACACACAAGATGCTTCATGGGGAAGGCTACTTACAGAATATGAATTTTTGAATCCCTGATCAGAAGGGGAAGAAACCACACACAAATGAAAAAATATATATATAAAAAGCAAGTGCCTAAACAAAGCATTAGGTACCCAAACAAACCTGGAAGTACAGGGGACAGAAGGACACAGCTCATGGCAAGATTTTATACGTGAGAATTTCGTGTTCAGTATAGTGTGCTCAGAGGCATAAAACAAAGTTGACGCTAGCTAAGTGAGCTGTAGTCTGACCCAGCAGACAGCTAAGACTGCACAGTGATTCACTCACTCCCCCTCCCGGTGGGATAAGGGAGATAATTAAAAACCAAACCAAACCAAACCAAACCAAACAAACAAAAAACGCAGTGTGGAATTCCCAGGTTGAGATAAAAAATATTTAATAAGACTGAAAAGGAGGGGAAAAATAACAATAATGATACTACTCTACATATACATGTGTATATATTTAGAAAACAAGTGATGCACAGTGTAATTGCCTGCCACTCGCTGACCAATTCCCAATTAGTCCTCGAGTAGCAGCTACTCCCACCCGGGGCCAACTCGCCCATGTTTGACAGCTTCCAGCATGACTCCATATGAGATATTTTGGGTCAGCTAGAACTGTTCTGTCCCATTCCAGCTCCTTGTGTACCCCAGCTTCTCTCTAGCAGGACAGCGTAAATAAATGTTCTTGGCTCTGCGCAGCCCTGCCCAGGAGCAACTAAAACATTGCTATGTGATCAACAGTGTTTTTCTCCTTACTTCAAAGCACAACATACCAGCTACTATATCTAGCCCAGCTAAAACCAGGACACAATGTTATGCAAATATCAGTGGGAAGCAATGGCAGCTATGGAAGCAGTGGGAAACATTTCCCAGAGCTAATATCAGCTCCATGCACAGCCGCACTCTAACAGCAATTGTCTTAAACCTTCTTAATCCAGATACTATTTTCCCTCTCTCTTACTAGCTGTGTATTATTGCTAAATATCTCTGTGTACACGTGTGATGACTGACGCTGTTTTGAGCAGAGATAAGTTGCATAAACACCTCACATAGTCCCTGTTAAGGCATTTGGCATTACAGAGGCATTGCAGCCATGTGGGATGTTTACAGCTTTTTCACAGAATCACAGAATTGCTGACTTCAAGAGATCATCAAGTCCAAACCCCCTGCTAAAGAAAGTACCCTACAGTAGGTTGCATTGGTTGGCATCCAGGCAGGTCTTGAATATCCCCGTAGAAGGAGACTCCGCAATCTCTCTGGGCAGCCTGTTCCAGTGCTCCATCACCTTTACCATAAAGAAGTTCTTCTGCATGTTTGTGCAGAACTTCCTCTGTCCATGTTTTAGAGAGTTGATCCTTTGGATCCTGATAAGCAGTGAAGTCACTGTAAACCCTGTGGCAGGAACATCCCAGCTCCAGGGAGAGCATGTGCTGTGGCTTCTTCTTCACCTCATCCCTTCTCAGCTCCAGTGAATAAAAAGCAGTTTAGGTACTACCTAAAGATGGGGGTTACCTGTCTGTCTGGCTTCATGCAGGACATACAGTAGGGAAAAAAGCTTTTCATCCTTACTGTCAATGTAAGAAAAGAACCAACACTTACCACTGACACTTATTTACCTGTGCCTTCAAGCATGCTGAGCAAAACTGACTGCATATCATTGGAATGAAATGCATCAGCAACTGGAACAAATGGTACAATTGACAGATTTTTTAAAAGACTACACATGACAAAGAAGCCTCTTGCTGCAAAGATCAGCTCATCATCCTCGATCATTCTCACTTTTTAACTAGAACAAGAAACCATGGAGGTTGGACCTGGGAGAACAAATGAAACACGGTGGAGAGATGTTCAAAATAGAGATGTTAAAATGTGGTTACACAGCTTCCAAATTTCAAAATCTTCCCTACTAGGATGCAAGTTCACATTTAGGGAGTCAGACTTTTTCATCATGTTTCTCCTGTTATGGTCCCAGGGGTAAAATTAAGAATTACTTCATGAAAATGTTATGACATAGATATAGGAATCTGTGACAACAGTACCAAAACATTTTAGTTTATTACTATTATTATTATCATGGGCTTCTCCAAGTAAACTGTAGCAGAGAGCTTTCAGCTGAAAGACTTTCATCTTAAATTAGACTTTTGCACAGATCAAACTTACAGGAGTTCATCAGCGAAGAATTCAATATTACACAGAGAGCTAAGTTTTTTCTTTTGGTCATGAGAACACTTTGGTAAGAATGAAAACAAACAAACAAACAAACAAACAAACAAAGAGGAATTTCTAGACACCAGCATGTTATAACATGGAAGAGAAATATACATATATATAGAAATGTCCAGGTGTGCTGCCATATCTCTTACCATCTAAAAACTAAACAAGGTATAGTTTAAAATCTTTCCACTTCTGAGAGTGAAAAAGAATGAGGATGGTCTTACAAAACAGGATAAATTTGTTCTATGAAAGCATTACTATATGAAAGTACACTCCTCTGTTTCATCAACCAAAAAGGTTTCGCTGGATATTTTGAGTTTGACAAGAGAAATTGTGAGTATTAGGATGAGGGATAGATTTGTGCTAAATATAAGAGATCAAAAACCTTTTCACAAGTTACAAGAGCTAAAAACCCTTTTCACTATAAATACCTTCATGCTGCAGAAATTTCTTGCCATCAAAAAAGATTTACAAAGCTCAGTCTGACAACACCATCCAGAGTTTAAATTCACACAGATGAAATCAAAGAGTATTAGAAAATGGGTGTGCATGGTGATAAAGTGACTGTAAGGCAGGCTGGCAGAAAGGTTCTATTCTATTAATGAGGAAGATGCCCTAGGTGCAAATGCACTAGGCAGATTATTGGCAACAATACACTCTAAGTGTATAAATAAAACTCCTCTGTCACACTTTTTGCTGCCAAATTAGTACAGAAAACGTACAGTTATGGATCTTTGCTTGTCTTTTCAAACCATACTTTAGTAACATATCTGAATTTCTTTTTTTCTCTTATTTTTTGTGAGACTACTTTCCCTCATTAAATTAAAATTAACTGATACATTTTATAAGGGCTGCTCCAAAAAATAATGCCTCCTATTCGATTATATAGGTTCACGATCTTCCCAGCGATAGTCTATCACATTTTGCTACTGTACAGCAGATGGCAGCAGGGGGACAGTCTGAACAAATGACATCTGACGTGGAAGAGTGGATAAAGGGAAGGTGTGGAATTGAATTCCTTCATGTGGAAAAAATGAAATCCATTGAAACTCATTCACACTTGCTGAATATGTATGGAGATCAAACAGTGGATATGGGCATAGCAAGATGGTGGGAGGTGCATTTCAACAGTGGTGACAGCAAAGTGACAGACAAGCAATACTTGGGAGAGTCGTGCCAAAGTGTCAGACCAGGAAATGTAGAGCATCCCAATCAGTTCAATCATGCAAATTGGCAAAAGGTGGTGACTATATTGAAAAGAGTGTTTTGTAGCTGATATTTGCTCTATCAAACAGTGTTCTTGTGCTCTTGGCATCTGTTGTAGTTTCCATGGAAATAAATAGGAGGCATTACTTTTGTGGCTACCTAAGTACATTAGGTTAATTGTATGCCTCTCTTGTACCAACTCTCAGAAACATACAAATAGTCGGATTTAATTCCTCAGAAATGTGTTGTGACTTGCAACTTTGTTCCAGCTTTGTGTCAAATCATGCTTTAAACTTCCGGATTCCATACAGAAGGGAATTGTCTACATCTCTTTGTACAGAAATCTTCCTTTTTGAACAGGAAACATATCTCCTCAGCCCCTGAGTCTATCTTAAAGTTTCTGCTAGCAAAGTATGTTTGTAGTCTCAGACCTTGCAAGACACCTTTGGTATTCCAGAGCCAAAACCAAAATGGTGTTACTGTAGTTTACTACTGCTGCTTAGTTCACTATTGTGCTGTTTCAGTAGGGTCATGCAAGTTATGGAGCTGCCTTCTGAATGGTTAGACAATTTTTCAGCATGCATTGCAGAAGCATGTACTACAAACATGCACTGTTTTTCTCACACTAACAGAGAAAAAAATAAAATAATAAGGTATATCATTAAAATCTTCAATCAGACTTCGTTTTGTGTTGAGGTTTTTGTTTTGTTTTCATTAAAATGATGACTACAGAGGCAGGAAGAAATCCTAACATGAAATCCCTAAGAAAACCAGAGGCACTTTTGGATTAGTGTTTACCTCTACTGATTTGTTTCTATCTTAGCTGCAAAAAAAAATTGTACAAGTCCCCAGAATAAGTAAATGATTTGTGCAGATTACTATATATTTTTACGTTAGAGTCTTGATTATATGTGATATCATAAACATGAAAAGGGTTGTTTACTTATTGCTTATTTGACTGCTGGTTATTTATTACACTTTCAGGTTAATTTAATGGGAACAAGATCATATTAGCATACACAGGTTTCCTACAGTCTCAGAGATCAAGCAGAGAAGCTCAGGTTACCTGAGTTACATATTAGAAGGGTCCCTGCATTTAGTTATTTTACTCTACTACATATTGTTTCTTCCTCCACAAAACCTGACTGCAGCAATACCATATATTTTCTATAATGATTCTGAAACTATCTAGTAAGAACTGAAACAACCCCCCAAGATGTCACCACCTTTATATTTGTGAATTTAAGCAGAGGTGATGTTCTAGATATATTTCCCTCCAAATGGTTTCATTTCTGTCATACTTAGATTTCCTGTGCATCCTCACAATTTCTTTTATCTATCTGTGTATTTTCTGCATTCAGTACTCAACAGTCTCTTGTAGGAATCTGTAGTATCTATTAAAAAACAAAAGCTAGAGAGGACAAGATGTTACTTTTATCTTCTCAAACAAAGATGAAATCAAAATATTGAATGATTAACATGCTACAATACATCAGTTCAAGAGAGGTTAAATCCTACATACACATAAGAACAGTAATTTCTCCTGCTTTTAAGAACACATAGAAGACTGAGTTCAGGTAGCATGGAAAATGTGGTCATGACAAATAGTTATTTCAGCCTTGGCCCCCAAGCAGTGGCACTGATCTATTAAATCAGCAACACTTCTCACAGATTGGAGCTCCTTTTCATTCAGGGATGAGCTCCTGTGTAATCCTGAGAGAAAGTGTGCTGCCAGCAATCAAGTCACAGATAACAAAGTATCATATGGTCTCAGAACTTCTGTGTTAAAAATCCTGCGCACTGAAGTATCAGAACAACAGGGTTTAAAAATAATAAAATAGCAGTACATAAGTTTTTGTTTTTGTTTCTGTTTTCATTTGCACTGAATGAACAAAACAGAAAACAGTTTTGGAGCAATAGTATTTCAGAGATGGGATAGAAAACATATAGGGCAATATATAAAGCCAATACAATTGAAAATACTCTTTGTATAGTCTCTGTGTCATTGTCAGTCACCTGTCTTAAGATACACAATGCCATGGAAGAGCCACACACTAGCTCACTGCAAATAAGATGTGACATCCTGGAATAATATGACAATGGACACTGCATCTGAGCTGCAAAAAAGATTTTTTTTTTTTTGCGTTTTGGAAAAGAAGGCTTATATTTCCACAGAAAATTCTATGCACAAGCATAGAACTGAAGTAATAAAGTGCTTTTGGAATTTTAGGATAAAATATGTCACAATGTAAGAACATGAATAGGTGTGATTCTCCTTTACTTTCATGTAAGACTGTACAAAATAGTTCAGAATAGTCTTTGGGGACTTTTATCATCTTCAGATGCTTCCAAGATTGTTTATATTGTATATGATTAGAGAAAGATTACAAGCATTATTTTTCCTCTATCTCAGCTATCTATAAATCTATAAATTTGTGATATGTCATTATTTACTCACAAAAACAGCAGCATGTGCAAGGTTCATCCATTTAAGAAGGTGTCCTATCCCACTTGAGTTCTGGCATCACCAGAATGATCTGATGTTATTATCTAAATGAGCATATGTGAGCTGTATGACTTCTGAACATGGGCATGCTGAAGAGTGTGGAATGATGTTGGATTTTTAGCAAAGGGAGTAGACAAGTTCATCAGGAAGCATGCTGAGTTCACCAGGCACACAAGGACTGAACTACTTCTGTACACTGGTCAGCACAGTATACTTGCAAACTTCATGTTTTGACTGCAATGCAGAGGAAAGAGCTGTTACTGTTAGGATGCTTGTTTCTATTTCTAAGTAAGAAAGTGCCCTTAAGGATTATTTCTGATTTTCATCCAGTTGCCATTCAAAATACACTGCACTAGTACAATTTTTGTCTTTCCTTGCAACCAGTTCCTGCAACTTCAAAACAGATAATATTGACAAATAGGCTACAGAGCCATGCTCACCCACCCATGAGCTGAATACTCCCAGCTGCATAAAAGCTCTGTTTTAACAGAAGCCCCAGAGAGCATTTACCTCTCCTCATGAACATGTAAACATGACAGCAAGGGTACTCCAGTGAGGCAGGAAAAAATACGCTTGAAGTCTCTCATGTATCACACAAAACAGGATGACAGCCCATCTCTGATCAGTGGGCTGAAGGATTGTATCACACTTATGCTCATACTGTTCATTTAATTCAAAATAATTTTTCAGATTATAGTCTTCAAGGAAGTTTCTGAGTTAGAATTCCCACTTTCATGAAAGCAGCTCTCCTGCAGCTGTGAGTAGGTAGTAAACTGTGTAGGCTTTATTATTTTATTTTATTTTATTTTTCCCCCTGGGAAGATTAACAGAGAAGCCTAGCCTAGCCACCTGGGGAAAAATATCACACAGTGTACGAGGCAATTTAATTTATAGCAATGACCAGACCCTCAGTAAAATTTCATCAATCCCTGTGGCTCTCTAGCTAATGTAAGTATGATGACATCTTTTCAGCACATTACATCCTCAACTTCTTAATTTAAAGCTTCTGATTATCTTATGAAGGGCAATGATCTATATCTAGGTTTTTGTTCTGCTTAAGCTCAAGTTCCACATGCATGCCTTTCTACATATTTCATTGTAAGGATTAGAGGTCTGGAAAGGAGATTTATGCTCCTGACACATAGATTTGTTGAGGAATAATTACACGTGTTAGAAACCTCTTTTGGGGAATGCATCTCTCTACCTTCAGTCAAGCCCTTTTCCCAGCGTGTATCAAAGTTACAGTTCCATATTATTGTGCATGCTCTCCCTAGTTCTCATCCAAAGCTTAACTGCTTTGGACTGCTAAGAACTGGCTTCCTTAACTGCAGTTCATTTGCTCTTTCTTTGCATTGCTATCTCTTGCAGAGTATCTTACCAGGTCAGACAAAAAGCAAGCTTTCTCAAGCAGGCCACTTGTGAGCTTGAGAGTTTGAATAGTAAGGAACTCAACAGAGATGCTCTAGATACAAATCAACAGCTCTCCGTATTTCTCCACAGATAGAAAAGAGTAATTAAAATGTGGGCCTGTCCAGCCTGAGCCTTGAGCTGTCTCACCTATATTCCTGTTTGTTTCCTGATAGCTTGCCCTTCTTATTGAAACTGCAGCTGTGCTCAGAGAAAGATCGATTAGGCTTATAATCTCAGCACGTCATGCACCCCTCACCCATGAGAAGGCAGGCTGCTGCTCTGCCATGGCAAGACACCAAGTACCACTCACAGCCCGCAGCCTGCACATTCTCAGCATATTTCACTGACTCACACTGTCTCTAAGGATATTCTGGTTTCTGTAAGGCAGACTATTTATGAATTGTTTTCCTTGTTATTTTCATTCAGCGACAACAATTTGCTTGTTATTTGACGAACGCTGAGGGAAAGCAAATCACTGCCTGTGGATGGGCTGAGTTATTGTTTCAATAGTAGGAGCTTATGATTGATATGCATGCTGTGTAATTAATCTCCTAAATCACATGTTTCTTTTCCCCATCAAACAACTATTAAATATATACAGAGCTTTCAAAATGGCCTGCAAAATTTTCTTGTATAAAGGCATCTGAATATTTGTACACAGCTTACTCACATCAAAGATATTCATGTCTCTTTTTATAAACAAAATAAGTATTCTCTCAGATTTTGGATAAATATTTCAGAATACATTTCTTCAGTGTTTTCCCGCCTTCTATTCAGGTGGACCCTGGAGTTAATTAAATGAGTCATACAAGATAAATGTTTCTGTATTTTCCTTCTTCAAACATCTTCAGAGACAAATACATATATAGATATACACAAAACTACAGTAAGTGATTTATTGCAAAATCTTCCTCGACATCCAATTCCTTTTCTTCCACATCTCGTTACAAACCTTTCAGATTATTTCTGCTTTTTATTAGAACTATTCTAATATGGATTCAATGAGACGTTTACCAGTAAATAAGAAACTGTAAATATATTGGTGTAAAATGATAATTGCCTTTCGATAAATCAAAGTGTTATGCATCTGACCATACCCCATGAGAATCTCTGAAGGAAGCTTCCTCAGCTGATTCAGTCAATTAATGATGTTTACTGGTTTCTAAAGCCATTAAAACAAACAAAGAAACAAAAGAGAGAATATCCAGCATTTTTTCTCTTTTCTTTTTTTCTATGCTTCCCTCATTTAGCACATTTATAATTAAGCAAATGGAAAGTTTCTTCTAATATTTTAGATTCTATTCCTCTCTCCTTTTGCTTACTTGAACCTACAGACACAGGATATACATTAGTAGTAATTGGACCTCTATTCCTTTTTGTACGTGATATGTCTGGTTCCCTTTCCCCAGTTCCCAAATTCAGAAGTTCTAGCCAAGAAAATAAGAGAAGTTAAAATGACAACTGCCACTGTGAAGCTCATACCTTTTAAGACGAGTAGAGGGTAAGATTCAGTCCTTCCTTGTAATTTAGTCTTATGTTAGAAAAAATTTTAAGAAAAAGTTTTTTGTTTTGCTTTTACTGGGCTCTGAGTTTTATGCATGCAACAACAAGACTCTCTCACAGCCCAGAAGACAGCTGTAATTTATAGCCAGAACTTAAGACCAAAATCTTTAATTGGTCATGGTCACACTGGACTATGCTTCTAGTCTCCCAGCACAAATACTAAATATTCATGTCCAAGAAAGGTAATCAGAAAACTTCCAGATTAAATAGGAAGGTGCTTAACTAACTCAGGATCTAACAAGGTTAGAGAGCCAAAGTACTATTCTGGGATCTGGGATGGACTCTGTCTGTCACTTGATTTATTAAGCAAGGACAATAAAGAAACCTTTCAGTGTTAGCTCCTATTATTGTGTGATCCTTTCTTTTCTCTAAGACTTCCATCCCATACAGGATATTACACCTAGAAAGCAACTACATATGATGAGAACCTTTAAAACCTATGGAAGCATCGCTAAAATAACTTAGTAATCAGTTCCTGACAATGAACTTGTCAGCTATTGTGGATTGGCAGGAAACAGATGTCCTAAGGTTACCCAGCAGTAATGCTGTACCTTGATGATATGTCTGTGCTACCCTCAATAGTATACTTATGCTACAGGAGCGGCCAAAATCTTCTTGGTTGCAGGGTTTCTGCTCTTCCATAATTCTTTTGCTGGTTACTCTGACAATAATGGGTGTAAGGTTCACGTTTCTACTGATAAAACAATTTCATCACTATTGCTGCCTATTGCAGAAAATCAAAAACATTTCTTATTCTGTTTCCGTAGAGCCAATTAGATTTTGTTCTTGTATGTGTGTTAATTACTGTGTATGAAGAGGTCATGTTTAAGCTGATCCTTGAGAAAAACAGATAAAGAGGTATTACAGAATGATAGAACGACTTGGATTGGAAGGGACCTTAAATATCTTATAGTTCCAATCCCCTGCCATGAGCTGTTTCCACTGACTAAGCACTAGATCAGGCTGCCCAAGGCCCCCATCCAATCTGGCCTTTGAACACCTCCAGAGATGAGGGTCATGTCCAGTTTTTTGTCCCCAGAGCCCCCAAGATTTCTTGGTAGGGTTGCTATGAAGGAGTTCTCTTCCCAGTCTGTACACACACCTGAGATTGCCAGTACTCAAGTGCCACATTTTGTTCTTGTCTTTTTTGAACCTCATTGGGTTCACATAGGCACTGTTTTTGAGCTTATCCATGTCCCTTTGGATGGCGTCCATTTCTTCTACTTTATCAACTGCACCACTCACCTTGATGCCATTCGCAGACTTGCTGATGGTACATTCAGTCCACTATCCAGATAATTGATAAGGGTACCAAAGAGCAATGATTTAAAGATAGAAACATGGGAGAAACCACTCATCACCTGCCTCGACCGGGACATAGAGCCATTGACCAAAACCCTCTGGCTGTAACCAAAAAATTATTTATCCACTGAATAGTCCACCCTTCAAGTCCACATCTCTCCAGTTTAGATATTAAGATGTGGAACAGGACCATGTCAAAAGCCTTACAGACTGAAGTCCAGGTAGATGACATCATTTGTCCATCAGTGCTGTCACTCCATCAAAGAAGACCATAAGACTGGTGAGACATGATTTTCTCTTGGTAAAGCCGTGCTAGCTGTTGTGGATCACTTTCTTGTCCTGCATGCGCCTTGACATAGCTCCCAGAAGCACATGCTCTGTGATATTTTCATGCACAGAGGTGATGTTCACCGACCTGTAGTGCCCTGAACCTTCTATCCCTGGAGTGATATTTCCCTTTTTCCAGTCACTGGGATCAAATATAAGAGTATGATTCAATTGCAAACAGTAAAATAAACCTATAACTGGAATTCAGGGGAGTAAAACCAAATTTGCTAAGACTGTTCATCAAGCAGCATGGCTGAAAGATTGAATCATATCTATAGATATAGGCACAGGTGTACAGGTAGGTCACAGAGCACACTTTGATTTGATCAAGATTTTTCATCTTTCTGACATCATTTCTCTGTGCAGCTTTGCCTTCTCCATCTCCCCCTTCCTCTCTGCAAATATCTTTGTTTAAAGGGCTTAGCTCATTGTATTGGCTGTAGGTTTTGTCACATTTTCAGCACTTCAAAAGGCTTCTGCAATAGCAGAGAAAGTGCTTGATTGCCAGGTTTGATGAGAAGAAGGGGAATAGAGGGAAGATGATTTTGTAAAGAACTGATTATATTTAACATTATACAGGCGTCTAATGCTGGATAGAGAGATAGTCATGCTCCATGAAGGCAGTACAAAGAAAAGAAACAGGCTAAATTTAGCTAGGAATTAATAGCTTTCAGACATGATAAAGATTCCTCTTTCTACTTCTCTCACAGACACATATTTTAGCCTCAAATGAGAATAAAAAGCCCATTATTGCCCACTGGTGGTGGCACTCAGATATGCCAGCCAGTAGTAGAATGCATTTTTTCTGATGTTCCTATTGAAATATATTGATTAAATGCAGTAACAATGCTGCTACTAAGAAACATTATCTAAAGTCAGTGTAAGAAAGTTTATGGCTGTGATTTTATAATAATGAAGCAGTAGTCTTACTGTGTTTGCAAAGCCATGCATGACAGTAATATTATCTCCAGGGACTACAGGAATTGCTACTCCAATAAGAAAATGCAGATAGTAAGTTCAGACACTAAATGTAGACCTAACTTCTAAAGAAAAAATACTGCATTTTTGCATATTTTAGCTGCTCAGACAGCAGTTACTAAATGTAATCTCAGGACAAAAGTACCCCTAAATAAAGTTTTCCTTTTTGTCAGCGCCAAGAAGCTATAGGTAGCTTAATTCACACACATCCACACTTCATTGTATGTATGTATATATAAGAATCCATTCATCGCAAATGAAGATCTGGTAAATTCCTGAAATCCATCTAATTTTAAACCTTCTGGAACTTTATGATCTATATGTCAAGGTTACAGGCTATATTCAAGTATATTTTAAACTTTTGCAGCATTGTATTTACTATGACTATGCTCAGAAACTGGTTTCTCTTCTGTAACAACAGTCTTAACAAAAGTAAATGAAGACCTGGATACAGTACAGATTTAGGATTTACAAACATTTAAATGTGAAACTATTTGACAAAACCAATACTTGAGAAACCATAACAAAAAAAGAGTTTCATTGTTTTATCTGTCAGCATTATAAACTGAAAGCAATCAGATTATTTTTCTAAATTGCTTTTTTGACTTTCAGTAATATATGGCGTACTATGTGATCTAGGAGCTTTTAAAAGCCTGTTATGATGTTTACTGTTGAAACTCTTGGTTTGTGCACTAATCCTCAAATATTTGACACCTAGATTGTTTGCTTTTATTTTAAATAGTTGTTTGTTGAAGAGTTGTGATACAGGCAAACAAAAATGTATGTATGTAATTTTCAGACAATTACTATCTAAATTAATTACTGTATATTGTCTTTCAAAAAAAAAAAAAACAAAATAAAACAACAACAACAAAAAAAACCTCTTTCTTGATAAGAAAAAAAATAGAGAAAAAATAAAACAAAATAAAGATAAGCCATCCTCTATAGTAATCAGCATATTGAGTAAATATCACTTTAAATTTTAGCTCTTTCTCTGGACATTTAATATTGTCTGTATCTGAGTTGAAATCCTGAACTCTGATTTATGATCCCTTCAAAATACTAGTTATGGTTCTCTACTACCACCATAATAAGGGTTCCTTTTTATTTTAACATATTTTTAAAATGTCAAGGACTGTAATCTTGAAATGTAACCTTCCCATTTAACATTATGGGTCTCTCCAATTTTCAGTCAATACAAATAAATTCTCTGGAAAATCTTCCTAGGAATTTTAAAGTGCAATTACTATGAACTGAAATTATGGAGCACGCAGTCAGATTTCTGCACATGAGGGGCTTTCTGAAATAGCCCTCAAGGAGATGAGTTTCTGCACTGAATTGTACTACTCAGAGCAGTCCCTTCGAAACCAAGCAAAATTGCACTTCTTTTCTTGTAAGTCTTGACAATGGTATTATGTTCCAAGAGCTGATCATTCAAGTACAGACAATTTAAACAGAAAGCTTTGAAGTGAAAAGGTTGTGGAAGAATAAGGCTTGTACAGTGAAGGTGAAACAGCTGAGCAGAGAACTTGCATTCTCATGGCCAGGAACAGAGTATCATATTTTCCTTCTGCCCCTGGTCCTCTTCAGAATATTAGTGAACTAGCAGTAGTATCATTACATAGCCATTTGTATTTTTCTTTCTGTATTACAAGCAAATATAAGGGCATCCATACTAGAAAGAAAGGGAAAAAAAAAAAAAAAAAAAAAAAAAAAAAAAGCATTCTTTTTGCCAGTTTCTGTGGAAGAAAAAGATGTAAAAAGAGAATGGCCTAGAGAACACTCAAATGAGAGCTAAAGCTTGGCAGGAAGGTTGTGCATGAGCTCAATTTCCCACCCAATGAGCTGGGTAAGGAAATGACCCATGGGCACACATGATAAATTATATTTTTTGAGTTGTGTGTAAGGGGAATTTAAGCAAGCAAAACTTTATGGAGAATCACAGAAAATAAAAAGCACTTCAGAAAAAACTAAATTAGCAATTGTATGTATTACTGAATTATAGAATCATAACCCTCCACAAACAGCAGCCTGTGGTAAAACTTGGTACTAATAACTCTTAAACTTAGCTCCCATTATTTCACTATGTTTGCCACAAGGTCTCCATTCCCATCCTTGTAATTCCACTGGCAGAGCTCTGCTCACCTTCTCCAATTGCCCCCTACTGTTTATCAGGGAAGAACCAGTAACAAATAAGATTTCTGACCTAAATTTTTACAGTAAAAGGAAGACATTGCTTACCAGTTTGCTTCCTCCTCATTTGCTTTCTGCAATACTCCTTTCTTCAGTCACTTCCAGAGCGGTCTAGCCAAATGGACTAACAGAAGATATCAGCAGAGGATAAGAAGTGTCAGGAGGAGCACTATTTTACTTCCCAGAAGAGCAGACTATGCAAAAAAGTAACCCCAATTGTAACAAAAATAAAAAAATAAAAACATCTTGTAATCTGATCCCTACAAAAGTAACCAGTTAACTCTTCCTAGTAGAATCTTCAGCAGACGGATTTTGTTATGATAGTCATACTCAAGGTTTTTCCACACGTGGTTTTCCATTACTCTGAACTTTTTTCTTTTTTTTTCAGTCAGCAAGTGTAAGTAGTGAGCCTTCCATATAAGAAATGATCCATCAGTTCTCTTATTGTCAGCTTTCTGTATGACTAGAAAAAGTGTAGCATTGTCCCAGTACTATTTATTTTAGTGAGACTTTTAGTGAGACTCTGTGGGCATATATGCACTTGCCCAGAACAGTAAGAAATACCTGTTAAAGAAAACAATTTTAAGCACTGCATGTTCAACATACACAGTCTAGCAGAGTTCTCTACACTCAGTGCCTGCCTTCTTAAATTCTGTACCACAGGTTGCCCTTTGTGTGTGTTGGGGGAGGGGTAAGGGGAGGAGGGGTGTGAAATATTTAATACAAGTATTACACATAATTAGAACTGATAAATAAGAATTGGCAATTAGAGGAACCTTAAGCAATTTTTCACTCTATCTGAGCAAAATGACTAAACTGCAAGTGACAAGCTTGTAAATTAAAAATATCAAAATATGAAAACTTTATTCCAAGTGTGTCATTTGTGAATCACTTTAAGTGGCATATAATTAGATATGCACTCACCATATTATGGTTTATTTGTTCCTGGCTCATAAAGAATTTTTATCATAAAAAGCTCCCTGACTGTGACATTTACTATAGAATGGCCATGAAAAGGAACTGTTGAAACTTTGCCACTAAACATTTGTAAAACTACTTGAGAGAAATTGCAAAAACATACTGCCTTAAAACATCATAGATTAGTGACATTTGGAAGAGGTACAAATAATTAATTTCTGAAAACATCTTTTACAACACTGGAAAGGAACTCTTGCTTCTTCCTTTTTTGTTTTAGTTCATTTAACTTTTCCTTGGAAATGAAAGAATGTTTAGCCAATGTAATGATGGCTAATGTAAAGTTTCAGTATCTTAGTGCCTTAAGGCTTGAGGATGAGCTCACTGACCTTTTCTGGTCTTTTTGTTCTATATGATTCAATATATAGAATGCAAGTGGAACTGTCTAAAGCAAACTAGATTATTCTTCAAGTCAGCAGTCAGAAGAGACTGGAAAACTGTAGGTGTAGAAAATACATGGATTCTAATGTTAGCTGTACTTTTCAACTTTTCCCCCTTCCTTTTCCTCTCTTATATCCTTTTCCATAATTTTTCTGTCATGGAATCACCCAGCAGCCCATCTCCAGGCCAGAAGAACTCTGCTCCTGAGTTGTCCTTATCGTCTCCCTTGTGCTTCCAGATTCCAAAGGAATGCTTGGTCATTGAAATATGGGAAGAATCAGGCAGTAAGGAAAAATGAAAAGTCCATAAGGGCTAAGTACAAGCTGAGCCTTGCTAAATAAGTCTTCTTGAAATTCACCCCAGATTTTTTTGTGATAAATATTGTATTCAGCTCTGAGGTATTCAGTGTAAGAAGACAGCCTCTCTGGGCAACCTGTTCCAGTGCATCACCATCCCGTGAGTGAAAAACTTCCTCCTAATATCTGATCTAATTCTCTGTCTTAGTTTAAAAACATTTCCCCTTTCCTTTCACTGTCAACCCATGTAAACATTTGTTTCCCCTCCTGTGTGTATGCTCCCTTCAAGTATTGGAAGGCCACAGTGAGGTCTCCCCAGAGCCTTCTCTTCTCCAAGCTAAGGAAATCCAGCTCCCTAAACCTTTCTTCATAGGAGAGATGCTCCAGCCCTCGGATCATTTTAGCGCCCCTCCTCTGGACCTGTTCCAAGATGTCTGCAACTTTCTCATGCAGGGGCCCCCAGGCTTGGATGTAGTACTCCAGATGGGGCCTCACAAGAGCTGAGGAGGAAGAATATGGATAAGAAGTCTACTCGCTCCAGCCTTTTCCAGTTCCTCCATGCATAGATATGTATGTTGAATCTTAATTAGAACATTATTCTCTTACAGTAAATCTGGAACATATTACTTGTCCCAAATTTCATCTGTTTATATATTTCATAACAATTCTAACGCAGCATTCATAGCTATAATTTCACATTCAGTAAATAGCTGCAACACACCAAACTTCGAGATGCTGCAAATTATCAGTAGCAACTACAATGCCATCAATCTGAACAGTTAAACTGGGAATACTTTTTCTCAGAGAGTCTTATGCACTCTCTGCAAAGACTCCTAAGGCTCTCAAATGAAAGCAAAGCACATTGTAACATGAAATCTGATAGAAAATAGTAAAGAATTTTGTTAAGTACTGACAGTATTGAATGCATTCAGAAACATCATGCTTTCTTTTGTTTTGCCATAAATTAACTCACTGTGCTAATGGTAGGAATAATTTTATGAAATCAAGTAATGAAAATTGAAACAAGAAATATATCCTGGTTCCTGTCACTGAAGAAATTATTTCTGAACTTCAAGTTATCAAGATTCTTATGTGCCTCTAATTGAAACTTCAGCCTTGCATTATCAAAATCATCAGAAGTGCTCTCCCATAAATAGCATATATGTAAAAAGCACATCCCATACCAACTAGTTTCACTACATGCATTTTTTTTCCTGGTTTCTGTATTTTTTTTCTTTTTATTATTTCAACATCAGTTTAATCTTCTCAGTCTCACAGTGGCCCACATATTCATAGATAATATGGTTTCAGCTTTCACTAATAGTCTTCTGTGTACCATCACAGATTGGATTTTTTCTGAAAATAAATAACATTTAGCCTAAAGTCTTCCTTCCCTCCTCTCCAATAATCACTTGCTTTGAAATAGAGGAGTAGCATGGATGAGTTTTTATTTGCTTGTTTGTTTATTTGTTTTCTATGTAAACTTCAGCACTGTCTTCTATAGTTCCTGAGTTTTTCGTCCTTATATACTTTACATAATTTTATTAAATCAAACTAGTTACAGTTACTACATTAGGGCGTATTATTTATTTTTAGTTCCTGTCATGGTTCCTTTCAAGTGTGCTGGATGAAAAATAAGATTGGATTGAAATCTGAACTTAGATTCTTCTTACTGACACCAATTCAAATTGCTTTTTGCTTTTCATTCTCACTGACAACTGTAATTAATTTTCAGTGAGATATTAATGCAATATATTAATAGTACTATCACAGTTTTAGTGTGCTGAGAATAAATAGTCTTCCATTCAGGTGCATAAAATAAGGTGAGGAGCTAAGATTTTAGAATTGGGAACCAATGTGATTCAAGCCCAGAATGTTTTCTTATGGATTTAGTTTATTCCTTTTAGAAATGTAAAACAGGCCCCATTTTCCTTTCTGTTTGTTACTACTCTGATGATATGCTGTATATAGCAACTCAGAAATCTGTGTAGAAGCGTAAGATAGGGAGTCAGTTCACTTAACAACAGTATACATTTTTAACTGGAACCTTCCATCTCCCAGAAGAGGTTTTACTCAACAGGCTATTGCTACATATGCCTCCTCTTGTTCTACAAGGAATAAAAAGAAGTTAGTTCAAGGTCAATGATTACAGTGAATCCTACATTCTGTTCCTGGTACCTTTTGTGCATTTTATTCAGGCTATTTCATACAGAATACAGATGAAAAAAAAAAAAAAAAAGGTCTGGTAATAGAGAAGAGATGGAAATTGTAAAAAGATAAAAAAAAAAAAAAAAAAAACTTCAGAAAGCCTGCTGATTATGATGACTGACCTAGTCTGACCCAGCTGCTGAAACTGCCTACTTCTGAGAGCAAAATCTCTCACCTCTTCTATCATCAAGCTGGGAGTCTGGTCAGAAAGGATTGTAGCTTCCACAAGGCAATATTAAGCATGGTTATTGAGAAGAGTGGGAAGAGCGAAGGACACCATAGTCCTCCCAGCTGGAAGTAGTTCTGAGTTTGTGTCTGTATGACTTGCAGGCACCTAAAAAATGCCAAGGTAGATTCACAATGTACAGATGCCTGAGAATTTAGGCCAGGAATTGAGAGGAAGAAATACAACAGTTTTAATAAGAGTTGATTGGTTTTTTTTTACTGAACTGACATCAAAAAAGCAATTTATTTTTTTTTTCTCGTGGTTAAAGCTCATCTCAAAGCTGCTTCCTCTTCCAGTACTCAGAAAGTCTTCAGTGATCAGATGAGTTTAATTCATAGCTGTTTAAATCCTCCAAGATTCCCTCTTATCTTTTGTGAATGTTGCAGTTCAGATGCTTTCTCTTAAGGAGCAGATCTATACCAGAAAAAAGACGTCTGATTTGCTGCAGTCCCTCAGGGTTCCAGGTCTATCTATCCACACTACATTAGTAATTAAGTTCACAATGATTGTTGGATGTACATCACTGATTCATGGATAGCTAAAGGCTGGGAGGCTGCATCCCCATTGCAAGTGGGGTACTAAGTAATGCCTTGGTGTGTAACTTCAGGCTAGCCCAAAGGGAACATCTCATCAAAAGAAAGCCATCCTTTTATACTAAAATCTACCAGTAGTTCACTCCTCAGACAGAAAAACATTTTTAATTGTTACTCTATAATCTTATAGTAAACATATAATGGGAAAGAATCCAACAATAGGAAAATGCAGTATTCTCTTTATGATCTGCAACAAGTGTGATGTCATCTTTCCTAGCATATTAAACCATTAATATTCTTCAAAAAAAAAAAAAAAAAAGGTATTTGTGGAGTCTCTCTATATATACAAGAATATCCAAATTCTGTTATCCAACTTTCAAAATCGTCGCAGAAACTGGCATAGTGAATAACAGTGCTACAATCTAAGTGTATATGCATTGATAAAGTTTCATTCAAATTCGTTTTATTATTTAATCCTATCTCTTTAAATTATGTATCTACACCTAACAAATGAGACATACAAATTAATTTCTAATTTCCCCAAATAATAAAATATTTATATGCTTTAAAATTTGCAGAACTTCAATTAAATTCTTTTATTTTCTCCTAGTAATTTGAAACATTTAAGACATTTTAGTTTTTCAGAAATAATATTAAGAAAAAAAGAAGAATGACAGTAAAAATAAAATAAACTGTATTTCAGGATTACCTCACACTGCTACAATACAAGGGACATTTGTTTTATGATTATTTGTTTATAATTTTTATTTCCTGATATTTTTAAAGTTACACCACTTTTTATCACCTTGGAATGTTTCTCAAGTCATGTTGAAGTGACTTACAAAAACATACATATACATGTACCTGTATATATGTATATACATATGTACGTATAATATATAAAATATAATATATATATATATAATATCCATTATATATAACTATATATATATATAGCCTGGTATTTGGATAAATAAATATTAATGATAACCTGGTATACATCAGAGTGTTGAAAATACAATTATCAACTAATACTACACCATAAATGAATGAGATTGCCTTCTGCAATTCACTTAAGTGCTGAATAAATTCAACTAAAAACATATATAGCTAGAAAAAAGCGAGGAGTGTGTATGATAAGAAATAGATTCCTCTCATCTTAATACTCTTAAAATTTATGTATTGGGTACATTCACATCCTTTAATTATTAATTCAGTTCTCAGTATTTAAGGAACTCCAAGCACCTCTTCTAAAACCACTATTTTTTATTAATAATGTTGGGTTTTTCTAAGGAAAAAAAAAAAGTGAAAGAAATCTTTCCTGGTGCAATTTGAAAGTCTGGAAAATAATCAGATCTCAAGGAAGTTTCATTATTTTAAATCTCATTTTGGATTCTGATAAAGAACTGCCTCTCAGGTGATTGCATTTTGGCTTTACATATTTCTTCATTTAGATGGCAGTTTAATCTGCAAAATGTTACATATATAAACCTTTTTTCTCTCTTCCTTTTTTTTTTTTTTTTTGTTTGAAAGTTAGAATAAATCAATTTAGAGAGAAAAAAAAAATCAAAATAATCAGTAGGCATGGTTTGTTGGAAAGAAGCACTTGAACATTTAAGAAAGAGTTTCACAAGCTGGATGGGTCAGACAGGGGTATATTCCAGTTTGCCCTCATCTATCATCACACTGGCTTTACAAGTAGCACAAAATCAATCCTGAATCATGTCTTACTGGTGGAGATTGAAGATTTCAAGCACATAAAAAGAAAAAAAAAAGACAAAAATCATTCCACAAATGACTACACTCAAGGTCAATAGAAAAAACATTGCATTCAATGTTCAAGCCAGATGGGTCCATAGGCATTAACTGATGCATCAGAAAATGGAGTTTTAGAACAATTTTATATCAAGACATTATCATTAAATTTCACATCAATTCAGCTACAATAGAATCCCTCATTTTGAAAACACAGAAACAAACAACAAGCTATTTCTTCTTTTTCCAGGAATTTGCAATCAATTGTTCCTTAAATACACACAACATTTTCCCATCTTCTCTAACTATATTTGGATTCTGGTATTCTGCACACTTGCAGCAGCTAATGTCATGGGGCTAAATTTGTCTTACGCTTTTAAATTCCCTGTAGAGGAAAAGTATTGTAGATACATATGTAATCATTTTGCAAACATCACAGACTTTTCATCTATTTCATGGTATTTTACCGTACCTGCCAGTAAAGCTGACACTGCAACTTAATCTCTTGAAGTATGTATTTCTAATGCTTAATGGTTTATAGCAGTGAAACTCTCAGACCAAGAGGAATGAGACAAGCTCCCTCTTACAGATCACCAATATGTGCGCAACTACTAACTGGTCTCACCCTCTGAATACCTTCTTAGAAGATGTTAGAAGCCTTAGCTGATTCTTACTATATTCATGATCACTCTCTGTGGTAAAAGAAGTAAATATAATAGAGTCTGGCGTGTATTGCAGTATATCCAGTGATTATTAAAACTAAAATTTTACTACACATTCTGTAATAATTTGTCAGTTTCTTTTCCAACTCCTTTACATTTATTGATTAAGTTATCTTTATCTCTTTCTGTACAACTTGATCCTATCTCCCATAATTCCTCATGGTTTTTTTGAAAAAAGTTTTTAGATAAAAATGAAAGCAACTTCTCACACTCCCATTTCATAATTAGAATATATTTTCTCTATTTTTGTGGAGGCTAAAGAGGTTTTCCAGATAAAAGCTGGTCAGTGAGAGCTCCTTGTGCAAAGCTGAAATAATATCCCTTATTAGCTTTGATGAGAACAAAAGTATTTGAAACAAAATAGAAGAATTTTAATAAATAAATTATGTAGCTCACATGCTTCATCAGGGGAAGCTACAGATCCTGAACTCCAGAATACTCTACTGTTTTATGAAGTTTTGTGTAAATCACACGTCTTTTTTTTCCCAATATTTCCTGCAAATATATATATTGTGCTAAGATTTGGTGTAGATTTATCCTTGTCTTAACATTTCCTCATTTTATTTCTTAAATTCAAGGTTTGTAAATGGTATCTTTTCTGCTTATGGTGTAATTTTGGGCCCCGAGTATCGCACCTTGCAACAGAATGAGTCATGAAATAAAATTTCACAGTCTGCTCTCAATTTTTATATTAACCTGGATAATATGAGTGAACTTGGAATCCTTTATAATCAAGTAAGATAGGAATCAGAATCTTCAAATGGCACCAGTTTCTTCCAAGTACGTAGTTTCAAAACTGACAAAATCTTGGAGGAGAATGTGTTTGGATACAGGTCACACTGACAGTGCAGAATTTGGATTTGACTAGATTCCACAACTTTGAATGAAATTGTTTTCTTCCATGCATACTAATTTAGAATAACTGCCTATGTGAGGATGTTAAAATAATTCTGTAATGCTAAACACTAGAATTCTGTAGCTATTCTGTAATTAGAACTATTAAATTCCAGACATCTGTATTTAAGACATACCAAACATCTAATGGAGCAGAAAGGCACAACAGAAAGCATATATAATTTCCATTTTATTTTAGAAAATACGTAGTTCACTCTGAAAGTAATTTCTCATTTATCCCTTCGGAAACTACAGAAGATACAAAAGAGCACAATCACGCTATTGAAAAGATCAATTTCTCAGCTAAAAAACACTAGTTGAGCCTGCTCATAAAAATCTGCACCAGTGGAGATGAACCACTGTCACTGTTGCCACTGCTTGAAACTTCCCACCCACTGCCTCACTGTGCTCACATCTACTCTTTGGTCTCCATAAACATTCAGCAAGTGTCAATGAATGTTTTTTCTGCATGGAGGAATTCATTTCCACACCTTTGCTTCATCCACACTTCCATGTCAGATGCTGTTTTGTCAGACTGCTCCTCTGCTGCCATCTGTCACACAGCAACAAAATGTAACGGAGTATTGGTGGGAAAATTCAGCCTCTGCTGCTATACCATAACATCCTCCTATGACATTGTGGGCTAACATAATAAAACAAAAGGATTTACTTTCAGAGCAGCCCACACATATGTTCCTGTTAAATAAAAAATTGAGTAATGACTACTTTTAATAGTTAACTGCATATTTTCAACTCAGTTTCAGTATCTTCAGTGTGGTTCAGCAATCGAGTATTTTCTGTCATTTGGACACTTATTGCTACCACAATAGCTATGTTTATGTAATTTGTTTGTGTCATGGTTTTATGATTATTGTTATCAGTATTCCACATCATAACATCATGTGGAGCACTGGGAGTTAATGTTTCAGATCCATGTATCACTGATAGTTCCAGCTATACGAGTCTCAGAAAAGAAGAACTACATATCCTAGATGACTTTGGGTTTCTGTTTTCTGTTCAGAGAGAAAGATGTAACTGTTTGCATGTCACAGGATATTGCCTTTTCCCTTTCCTCTTGTCTTGGCAGCATGTGATCCCTAGCAATCTCGTCTTCAGCATTAGAATAAGACATTTGTTTTTTGGGCACTCTCTTCTTTTATTTGATTTATTAGACTCATTTCTAATTATATTGCATTATACTGTGTTATCTTATATTCCAATATTATAGTAAGTTAGCTTTCCTCTTCAGATCATTGCCACTATTTTGTTTTAAGGCCCACCTCCCTACCCTTTCCCCTTTCCTGGGGCATGGTTCCAGGGGTCCCCCTGCCCCATATGTCACAGAACCAGGCCAAACCAGCCCTTTACTTGTAACAGCTTGTTACAGAATAATTCGTATTTCTCAGCCAGTCAGAATGTCACTGGCATTCACCAGACAAGGAACAAAAAACAGATTTTCAGTCCCATATTATTCAGTTTGTTTATTTGCATGGAGACCAATGACCTTGGGATACAATATTCCCTTGCAAGAACATCCTATAAGTCAGAACTCAGAAGTGATCCCCTTGTTTCCCTGCTTACCTTTAAATGCCTATGCCCTCTAGCAAGCCTTGGGCAGGAACATACCACAAAGGTTCTATAGGAAACAAAACAAAGAAACTTGAATGCTGAAGTACATAAATGTGTTTTCTTTATTAACATACGCCACTGGGAGAGCAACGCTTTTATTTTTTTGCTGTGCTAGAGAAAGAGAGTAAAATATTGGCATGATCAGGTTGCACTGGTAATCTGTAACACTTGAGCAGATTTCTAATGCCATCATATTCTGACAATTTGCATAAAAGTCTACTTTCCAAGCTTGTGAATTAGCTTACATATAGATGATGATTCTTTGTTGTTACTCATACAGAGGCTTATTCCTGGTCCCATTTAGCTGCAAAGGAATAACTATTTTTTTATTTCCTCTTTTTTTTTTTACAAACCCCATGAGGCATCTGTTCTCTTTTTGAAGGGACTCTTGTAGCTGGGGAAGTGGGATTGCACACTGCAGCAACAGTGAAGCTCTGAAACAATTCTTTTAATTTCACTGAAAGAGAGGACATGATCTACTTCAGAGTTTAATTCTGTTCTCATTTATACTTGTGTAAATCCAAGGAAATAAGTAAAAATGGAATTCAAACAGAATTACATTTGACGGGATTCTTTCAAAAATTGTTGTAGGTATCAGTGAAGACCATGTGTTGATAATCTCATTCTGAATACATTGTTAGAACAAGTCCAGAAACTTTCTAACATGGTAATAAGTGGAAAAAAATATGTACTAAATGCAGTAGAAACTGAATAAATCCTCCTTTCTTTTCCAACTCAGGGAGGTTTTCACTTTAAATCTTGGCCAAGGGCTCACAGAAGTAAGTCCATATATTAAAAGTTAACTATTAATTACATCTGAAAAATATTGAACTTGGAGTTAATTTGTGCCTGAAAGGAGCTGAACACCAATGAAAACACGAAGTAATCTGAATACATATCTAGAGTCAGATATTGCATTCATATTTCAATTGAATACTGATGTGTTAGTAGCAGAGATTATTCTAAGCTACAGTGAGTCTAAGATTTTAACTACAAAACCTGCATATGGGTCATATGAAATACATGCAATTGTGCACATAATATTTTTCCGCTGACTTAAACCGAAGTTTGTTGTTTGTTCTGTTCCTTGTACTACTGTAAAGTAGCCACAACTTTACTGAAATCACACTTCATAAAGAATAGAAAATTAGACTTATACTTTACAGCTGGAAAGCAATAGCACAAGGAAAATAAACTAACACAAGATTTTATTTTACTCTTCCTTGTAGTAACCTATAGTTTTCTGTTTTCAAAGCAATTTCTGTATGATGGAGTTCAGCCCTAAGTTCAACTTCAAGCTGTGTCTAGTGCAATTTCAATACTGCTGGTACTTCTGGAAAAAAGCCCAGATGGTTTTAAGTATCATATACTGAAAAAAAAAAAAAAAAAGAGAAGTAATTTGTTTTTCACACTGTATGAGATCAGATATTGCCTGTCTTCAGAAGAAAAGAAAAAAAAGAGCACCTATACATAAGACTTTATCCACCTTCCAAATTTTTATTATACAGAGATACAGAAGTATAAATTCTTCACTAAGAGAAAACTAACCTTCTGATATACATGCAAAAGAACATTGTATTTGTAGACACAAATTGCTCCCTTTCCACTTGAAGAGTTGAAGTTCTTTGTCATTTGAATGCAAATATTCTGTTAACTAGCATATCAATTTGAAAAATGAATTTTCCTTGCAAACACACTCTGGTGCCTACTGGCTCAGGCAGTCATGCTATTCCTTGATTTCCATTAAAAACACTGCTTTCCAATATAGCAGACATAAAGGCCAGACATGTTTGTTTTTTTCTTTGTTTGTTGGTGTGTCTCAATAACCAATCTTTCAATGTCAGAGTAATGCTCTACAAACCCAAAGTGCATGAACTATGAAGTTTTTTCACTCTTTCCACGTCAGTGAGTTGGAAGCAATCTCATGGCTGGTTTAGGTTATGAGATTTGATCATAGTTCCTTAGGAAGAAGAGTTCTGACTAGGTTAAAGACTACAGGAAAGAATCACAGAATTTTAGAGGCCGGAATGGGCCACTAGAGATCATCTACTTCAAATCTTCTGCCAATGTAGACTTCCCAGACCAGGTTGCACATGGAGGCATCCAGGTGGGTCTTGAACATCTCCAGAGGAAGAGACTCCATGACCTTTCTGGGCAGCCCATTCCATCACCCTTTCTGTGAAGAAGTTCTCATACACATTTGTGTGGAACTTCCTATGCATCTGTTTGTGGTTATTTCCCCTCATCTTATCTCCACTCACCACACCTCTGAAAAGAGTCTGGCCTTGTCCCTTTGCCTCCTGCATCTTAGATATTTATAGACATAGATCAGATGCCCTCTGAGTCTTCTTTTACTCAAGACTGAACATCTTTCAGCCTTTTGTCAGAAGAAAGGTGCTCCTGACACTTTATCATCTTTAAAGACATCAGTGTAGTGAAAGGATCTGAGGTCTTTTAGCACTAACTTGTGAAACAAGTCTACTAGTACTGTGGTTACTAATACTAAGAAACAACACACTTAAAAAAAAATACAAAGCTCAGATGGAGAACTGCAATTTCTTTCTTTAAGAGAAAGTAAGTGGAAACTATGGCTGACATGTAAATAGGAGATAGAAGTATATTCAGTTCTGAAAATATTTATAACTAGTACCAACTTAATTCCCTTGGATGTCTACAGTGTCTGAATGAGCCTAGCAAAGATGATCTACAACTATGGCATCTTTCAGAAACTTTTTTGAGGTCAGATTGAAAGCCCACACAGAAAGTAAAAAATAAAATAAAAATAAAATGAAATTAAAATAAATAAAGGGCTGAAAAATGGGAGACAGAAGTACAAAGAGAATCAGTAAATATAAGACTCATAAAAGATGATTACCCATACTTTTGGGTATGGGTATCTTATCGCTTTCTGCTGATTAGCACAGACCTTAAAGATAGGAAAGCTAACTGTTCATCTGAAATAAAATGTATGAATGTGTTTTTATTTTTTTCTATGAAAAAAGATTTTGAATACATTCTGAATGAGCAGAACTGAGTTTTATATTTTTGTTCTTTCCATTAACAACCTCTAGCGTTATCACTATATTATCAATATATTGTGAAATATTTTTCAATAGATGCAATACAACATACATATAACAGTCTTACTGAAAAAACACTAGAATTTTTGCATGAAACATCTAAGCGTATATACACCCCTCAACTCCTCTGCAGGTACAATCTGTCCTTTGATAAATTTCTAAATGACTCAGTTTCCAAAATACTTTAAAAATAAATTTCTTCAACTGAGTTACTATAATTTTAATTCTGAGTTTCTTTAATTCTAATACTTTTTAAGTGATATTTGGCTTAACACTCATTGCAACCTTGAACAATATATGCATAAGGAGTTGGTCAGTTAGAAGTAGTTTATGTTGACACAGTTCACAAAGTACTTGAGAATTTTTCACCTTTCCACCACATAATACTGATCAGAAATGGAAGGAAAATATCATAAGTGCTATACATCACCATAATAATTTTGTATTCAATAACTGCAGCAATCACCAGCTACATAGACAGGTATAATTGAAACATAATGAAGTGAAGAAGGAGATCATTTTATCAAAAACAAGATGGATAGTAATGAATGCCAGTAAGAGAATATGACTGATCATTCATGAGTTCATGTAGTTCTCTGTTTCTTGCAGACAAAAATGCTCTACCATAGGAGAATAACTGGAGTCTGGTCCAAAAGCAACTGTCTATCCTGACTTCCAACTTCATTAATATGTAAATCAGATTTCAGAGTTTGACAGCCAGAAAACAATCTTCCCATGCTGTTAATAGTAGCAAAATCCCACTAATGGTTACAGTATTTGTTTGTCATTTTGTTTTTGATTATTATTATTATTTATTTTTAATATCCCACATTGCAAACCAGCATACTTCATATAATAAAAAGCACTGTCTTCGGCAGATTTCACAGAGGATTTTCTTATGTGAGCAAGAAAATATGAACAGAACACTTCCCAGTAGAACTGGACTTTCTAACTACAAAGAAGCAAAGTTTTTCTTGTAGTGAAAGAAAGGAACAAAGCAACCAATTAACGAGCGATTTGTAGCATCTTAATAGACTGGCCTAGAATGATTTCTGGCTCTGGGGACAAAAATTTATAAGCACACTTGGCATATCACCTGATAACTCTCTGTGTCTACAGCACTTTCTAACACACATTATGTTCACAATTCATCTGCTTCTCACAAAACTAGTGCTGCAATACAAAAAGCGTAAAGGAAGCTAATACTCTAGTACAAATCGTTTCTTCTGTAGATTTACGTATATCATAAACCCTCAGTGCAGTTAAGCTTGCAAAGACTTCTTTCCACAGCTCAAGACATGGAAAGGCTGAGAACTTTCCCCAGGAGACATGATCCTCTGTGAGTTTTGTGTGAAATCTTCAGAATGGATAGCACAGTATAAATATTTCCACTCCTATTATGCCACAGTTCCTGCACAACCTAAAATCACATGTACCTTTGACAGGGCACTGAGCTCATAAGACATCAAAATATATTGCTCTTCTGGTTGGTTGAGTACTGGGATACTCGGGGGGGGGGGGGGGGGGGGCGGATCTGATACCACATTTTGAATAGTCTGTTAGGGTGATAATGATCCATTTTGTTAGGTTTGAAGTCAGGACTATGACTTCCTGTACTGTTTTAGAATGCTGAGCAATCGCAGCTTCATATCCTGGTTCAAGTCTCACACAGAACTCCAGCTTGGAGTATCAGCTCAGCCACATAAGCAAGAACATTTCCTGTATGGCTAGAAAATTAGCTATTCTAGCCCTTAGTTATTCTAAGCAGATTTCATAGCCAGTAGTAAGTTGGCTTCCTAGACACAGAAAAGAAGAACACTTTCATTCTACCATTTGCAGTGAAATGCTATTTCCATGTAATTTATATAGGAGAAAAGGCAGAAAATTAAGAAAACATAAAACTTTTTTATTTTTGAATTGATCTTTTCCCTAATCAAAGATGGTGAAAAAAATGCTACTTTTTTTCTTCCAATCTCAAAATATTTACAAAAAAAGGCATTTGTTTTCCTCAGATACCCTTATTTCAAACAGGATGTTGTCAAATTCTCATATTCTTTTTTCCTCATAGGCTCTCTCTTTTGACTCAGTAATTTTTCTTCAGCTCCAAAAGTACTACCTGCACAGAGTTCCCCATGGAATGGGCACATGCCAAAATAAACCCCTATTAAATCTAATTTTTAAGTAATTTTCTTCATGCTTTTTACATGTCCATTCAGACCTGTTTCTAGCTCAGTTTCTTTCCAGGGAAATCCCATGAGTCTTCACATCTACAGCATGTGTGGGAAGCAAGTATTGGAAAGTCTATTTCCCAACAAGGAAATAGACCATGTAACACTTGTTGATCCAGAGCAAAGCAACAGGTACAGGCTCAGTAACAAAAACTGCGCAGGAAAATAAAAATGTGAACAAATGAACCATTTACCTACAACTACAAATAATATAGCTAATTCAAACAGGAAAGAATATGTGGTCATACTGGATTTCCTATCACCTAAGCTAATACTTGGTTAAAAATACTGAGGGAATAAAAGAATAAAAAGCAACCAAAAATTACACATAGCAAACCAATTTAGAAACAGATAAATGTGAGGGGTAGAGGCAAAAAAACACAAGAAATATATATGAGGTGTCTACATGAGGTATCTTGTGACCGTGATTATGCAAGGGTCATATACCTTCAGCATGACTATTGACTGATTTTGATCCTTAAGAGAGATTGAGTATGGAGGGGCTCAGAGAAGCACTATGCTAAGACTCATATCTGCAATGACTCTGTTCTTACTGTCTTTTCATACCACCTGTTTATAGTTACATACTCTCAAGTACAGTAATATATGTTCTCCAGGAAGCAAGGGGTATGTATCTTTCTGTTGTAATGTGTTTAAGACCAAGAGGCTGTGTCTTACCTCAAACACATTGCCATCCCTCCTTCAGATTTAGTGTGAGTCAGACAATGTTTGGCAAGATCGATCCAATTTAGAAGCTTATGTATGTTATGTATGTATGTATATATATGTATACATGTATGTATGTATATACGTTCAGACAGACACAGTGAGTTAATCTCAAGGAGAGCAAATTCCAGCCAAGCAATGGAGAAAAGGGAAAAATTTCTCTCTTGATGATAAAAATTATTTACTAAGATAGTAAATATCTTACTACTACTATCTCAGTAAGAATAGATGATTTAAAGAAACATTTCCATCTACAGTGAAGTAAAACAGATCTTATTCTTAATTAAAAAGAATGGACAGACCATCTCCTGAATAGAAAAAAAGATTTAGGTTGAAAGATAGAATATGTGTGAATTTATAGAAGACTTCTGAGTGAAAGCACGTCATCAGAGCCAAGGACAGCCTTAGAACACAACAAGGTTGTGTTCAGAAGCCTGCTCCTGAAAGTGCCTTTTCATTGAGCATCTTTGAAGGATATTTCCTTGGGAGTTCTTTGAGAGAGGAATTAAACTAGCTCTTTCTAATAATTATTGCTTGTCCCATAATGCATGAAAGCTGAGACATTGGCTGCTACCTGCTCTGGAAGAAGGCAAGTCAACTGAGTGTGAGATACATCCTTGTTGTATTCCAAGTTATCTTAGTTTATGCATAATTTTTTCTAGCATTTCTTCATCTAAATCTTTCAAAGAAATTTGCATCTGTTTATGGATGCCATGAGTAAAACATGTTAGGATTAGAGTTTTCTTCTGTGCAAATTTTTCCAGTTGGAAATATTGGCAACAGCTGTAACTATTCACTTTCACATGGAAGTGCCCTTTTAGGCATCAGTTCCCATGTTGCAGCAGGCAAAACTCAAGAAGTTAATGCAATTCTTTCCTTTTCTTCATTCTGTTTTCCTTTAAGAAACAGATAAAAGCAATATGGATGAAGAAAGTGGTAATGGAACTTAAACTACCTGCAGAAGGAAGCTGAGATGGATGACAGCCAGAGCAAAAAATGTGGATTAATAAAATTAAAATAAGTGGTAATAAGAGACCTAGCTCTTTTTACTGCCCAAATCTGACTCTATACAAGTCAAGATCCAGCTGCCAAAAAGTCATAAAAATAACCTTATAAACAGTATTCACATCCTCTGTGCATTCTTATTATAAACCTCTGCTTTAATATCCCCAGACTTTGGAGAGCTGGTCCTGAAAAAACACCTTGCAGTAAGAGATTTAGCAATTACTTGACAGTACTTAAAAAAAAATTGTTCACACTGAAATGAGTGCCAAAAATGAATATATATGCCAAAAATCTCATTAAATTCAGGTTTTTATCTCCAATTTTTTTTTCCTTCATAGCCAACGACAATGATATATGTGTGTCCTAACAGATTTTTCCTTTAATCAGTCTGATCCTTCCAACTGATATTTCATACAAGCTAGTACTGAGCATTATATCAACCCCGTTGATATCTCAGACTGAGCGGTAATCAACTATTCGTTGATGATTTAAAATTCATATTAAAGTACACTACAAAACTTTGCCACACAGTAAGATTGAGATATTTTGGTTTTGTTCCAAGCAACTATTTCTGGTTATTTAATAAACTACTTTTTTCCTTAATCCTTATTGTCATAAGTGGCACATGATGGCAAGGGAATAGTCAAAATCAATTTTGCGTGTACAAAGATATTTAAGTAAACAACAGAGTTGCTAGCTTTGCACTTAAATGTCATGGTTTTATGATTTTTGGTATTGGTATTCCACATCATAACATCATGTAGTGTATTAAGAGTTAAAGATTTAATCCACTAGCTCTGTGGAGCATTGATAGTTATGGGTATACCTGTCTCAGAAGAGAAGAATTCAGTTCCCTAGAGGTCTTTGCATTGCTTTGTATTTTTATGCATTTCTGCTCAGAGGGAAAGATAAAAACTGTTTGTGTGTGTGTCACGAGACGTTCACTTTCCTTTGGGATCGACTCAGCAGTGGGTGCTCGCTGCTGTCTCGCCTTCAGCATTTAGCGTAAGGTCTTCGGTTCACTGGACACTCTCTCTATTGCTCATTTTCTTTGTGTTTTTTTTTTATCTTCAATTCCAATTATATTGTATTACATTGTGTTATTTTGCTTTCTGATATCTTATTTAGTAAATTAGCTTTCCTCCTCAGATCATTGCTGCTGTTTTGTTTCTAGGCCCTTCTCCCTTTTCCCTTTTCCCCTTTCCCCTTTCCTGGGGCGTGGATACACAGGTCCCCCGCACCAATTGTCATGGAACTGGGCTGAACCAGCCTGGTAAATCGTTGACATTAATTTCTCATGTCCTTCGGATTAAGTCATACTTTCAAAGCAACTAAAATATATTTACAATATTTTGTCAACTGTATTTGAGCATGTGCAATGTGCTTTTCATCTCTTTTAGGGGAGGTAGATGAACAGATGAGCATGCTAATGAGGTGTCATGGTTTTATGGTTTTTGTTATCAGTAATCCACATCATAACATCATGTACGATACTGGGAGTTAAAGAGTCAATGCTCCAGTTCCATGAACTGCTGAATCTCCAGGTGCCTGGTTCGCAGAAGAGAAGAACTACGTACCCCAGAGGACTTTGCGTTCTCATTTTCCACTCAGTGGGAAAGATAAAACAGCATGCAAGTCCCTAAACTGCAGTGCACGCTCCCTAGCTATCTTGTCTTCAGATTTAGAGTAAGATCTTCGGTTTCAGACACTATCTCTCTCTGTCACACTTTATTTGATTTATTAGTTTCAATTCCAATTATATTGTATTATATTGTGTTACTTTGCATTCTGATATCTTATTTAGTAAATTAGTCCTCAGATTATTTCCGTTGTTTTGCTTTTAGGCCCATTTCCCTACTCTCTCCCTTTTCTCAATTCCCCTTTCACAGGGCATAGGTTCATAGGTCCCCTACCCCATTAGTCATGGAACTGGGCCAAACAGGAGAGTAAACTGTTGACGGAAAGTATATAAATTTGTATAGAAAAAGGAGTTGAATAATAAACATATTCCTCTGTGTGAGTTCATTTTCATTCTACTTAAACATGATGTCTTTTCCATTCCATTGTGAGATTTTTTAGCGTGTTAAAGAACAAATCTTTCTAAAATTTATAAGACATCTAGTTTTTTTTACATTTACAACTTTTAAAAAAGGGGTATCCTATTCAAAGAATCACAAAATCACACGGGTTGGAAGGGACCTCAAGAAATCATCAAGTTCAAATGCCCTGCTAAAGAGAGTACCCTATAATAGGCCACAGGTAGGCATCAAGCCATGTCTTGAATATCTTCAGAGAAGGAGACCCCACAATGGCTCTGGGCAACCTATTCTAGTGCTCTTTCACTCTTACTATAAATAAGTTCTTCCTCATGTTAGTGCAGAACTTCCTATGTTCAACTTTTAGGCCATCACTCCTTGTTCTATCACTACACACCATTGAGAAGAGCCTGGCCTCATCCATTAATCAGACCCCCTCTCAGTCGACTTTTTCACAGGCTAAGCAAGGTTACTCAGCCTTTCCTCATATGGGAGATGCTCCAAGACCTTAATCATTTTAGTGGCCCTCTACTGGACTCCTTCTAGGAGATCTCTGTCTTTTTTGATCAGAGGAGCCCAGAGCTGGACACAGTATTTTAAATGTGTCCTCACCAGGATAGTGTGGAGGGGAAGGATAATTCTTGCTTCAGATCAAAGAATTAAAGTCAAAAGTTAAAGGTTGTTTTCAGCTATGTAACAACAATAATAAGTTATATAAAAGGGACTGAATCCCATATCCAGACATGTACTTATGCTTGAAATTACATTTCACTGGGTCAGCGTACTGGCATTTTTCAACAAGAAAAGTGCTCAAAGCTATTTTAGATCTTCTGACATAATACAGTCTTGATATTGGCAAGTAATAGTATCCTTCACTAGATCCTAAGTTGAAATTTGGGTCAAAAGCACCTGTACCTGTAAGCTAGGTAAGAAGAAGAAAATACCTAGACAGTCTCGGGTGAGACACGTTCTATTCTCCTGGTTTAGTGCAAGAATAACTTTCCACTGTGTTTTTTCTGAAATCGTAAACAGGCCAAGACCTGCTGTTGAGTATTTCTAAGTGACAGCACAACTTCTTGCTTCTGCCTTCTGCTGAGAAGTGTATACTGGTAGATTAAAAACAGAAAAAAAGAAAAGATATTTCAATTGCTTAGAAAATTCTTTTAAATACAAAATGCATGTTTCAAAAATTTAGGCACTATCAGTTCTTAGTAAAGAATAAAATGAACATATGATATTGCTTCAGTTATTTTCACTGGCAACTGAGTTTACAATTGTTAATAATTAAGTACAACTTTAAGAATTCAGATTAATTTCTGATGTAAGACTATTGAATTATTAGCATTTAAGATTCTCATAGATTTGAGATCATGGTTCCTCTTCCGAACAAAAGGAAACCTTACATTTGAAAATAACTGCAAGTGATTCCACAATGTACGTTTCTTAGGTTAGTGACAAAAAGAAAAGCAAAGAAGCAAAGAAAAATGCTTCCCTTCTCAACTCTTTGTCTTGAATTCACATATCACAGTGATGCATTCTAGCTTTTATAGTTCTGACCAGAAGGAAGTTGAAATTGAAAGAGATTGATCCAGTGGAAGAAGACCACTTCTGTTTATCAGATTTATGTGTCAGATCGGTTGCCATCAATTTATTCTTTTTGCACTCTACAGATAAACTGAAAACAAAAGTAAAAACAACAAAAACTCAACCTCCACTGCCAATACATCAGCACCTTCTTTCTCTTTTACTTTCAATGTTTCCTTGGTGTCACAAGCATAAATATTTTAAAAATTCTTTTCTAGCACAAAACAAATGGCAGAACAAAGCTCCTGAGACAGCCATTCAGCACACTAGGACCTCTAGAATAATTTTTAACCACCACATTGCTCCTAAAAATAAGATTTCAGAAACTGTCAGCAGAAGTAATAGTTGTGATGTACTTAATCTATTATACAAGCAGAGTAGTCTATTTCATGGTCTTTTCCTCCTGGAACACCGTTACCCAATAGCAAACAGAATCTCAATAACAGCATAATTAGTGCATCAGACTCTAACAGAGCCTTACTGCCTTGCCTTAGAGGCATAAAGTAATTCAGTAAAATACAGATAAACATTTTAATTCCTTTTAAAGCCTTATAAAAGAACTGGAAGTACCTGCTGATAGGCTGCATGCATTTGGATTATACTTGCCAATGTCTTTTCTTGGAGATGCATGCACAGCTTAAAAGCAACTATGTAAAAGTCCTTAGACGTCACTTTGCACATTGACTCTTCAAAGACCAAAAGGATTTTAAAGGGTAAAGCGATAGCAGTTTTTCCCAGACAAATTTTCATCTTCCAAACAGCTTTTACCTTTTGTCAGGGTGCATTCTGACTGTTAGGGCTGCCCATAAGTGGCTCAGGGGACCTCACAGCATGTGTCATCCCACTACTACATGCTGTCATCCCACTGGGCACCTCATTGGAGTTGGTGTAAAGCTGAAGCAAATCCAAGACCTGAATAAAAAAATAGAAGGAAAACAGGAACAAAAACCAACTTATTTCTTCTTACATCTTCTTTCTTACATATTACATCTTATTTTGTGAATGTCATTTTGTATATCTCAGTCTGCTGGCTTATAAAAGAAGAATGAAATATCTTTTTACTTTTCTTTGTGATACAAAGTCAAAGAAACTAAGCAGAAGTAAATTAGGACCTCCTTGTTTCAATTTCATCAGTAGCGCTTTAAATTCTTATCTTCGTATCCTGATACTTTTTACCCAAAGGAACTGCTTTCATGCATGGGCATGGGGCACTGAATCAATAGGCAAAGGAAAGAAATTGTACAACATTCTAATACTTCCCATATAAATGTTTATTAGTGCTTAGCACTTATGCAGTCCTAAATGGGTGAGGAACAGGAAAGTGCTATTTCCTTTTTCTTTTCTTCAACTGATGGTCACTGTTTGCTGGAATGCTTCAGTACAACAAAAGTCAGTGTAAAGTCTTATGCTAGGATCAGTGTCTATGAAATAAACTGTGTGCTGCTTCTTGAATTTTAATATTTTAATGCTGAATATAGCATCATACAAGTATATAGATATTTAAGAACACACTACGTATATAAATGTGTGTGTATATATATATATAATCATAGAATATATATAGATAGATAATAAATAAAGGTAGCTAGGAAACAAATCACAGAACACAACTTGAGTTGCTTTGAGAGGTCTTTTTGCCCTTAATGTTCATTGTTCAATTAGTATTTTATATATTAAAAATGGAATATACCACTCTTTCCTTTTTCAAAGACTAAACTATGTCTGTTCAAAGTTTTGTTATGAAGAAGCTGTGATTGAAACAACGAGTTTAACCTTGAAGAAGTGTAAATGTTGCAAAGAACAGAGTGTTACTTTCCAAGAAAATAGAATTTTATATGTCTTCATAAGGACTAACCCTTGCTCTTCATGCCCAACAGCAACAAGACTGGTCTGAAGTGAGGAAAAAAATACACTCTGTAGCAAGATATGAAGTTGAAACTAGATTTTGGAAAAGGCTGGGCAGCTGGGTAAACACAAGATCTATCTGTACTTTTGCTATCTGCCCACTGCAAGTATGCATACAGATCTCAAACCTCTTGCTCAACGCATGGTTTTCCCAGTGGGAGAGCACAGTGGCACAGCTTCCTTGCATGTCACATTGCCTGTCTAAGGATTTCAAGAGTGGAAAGGAGAGGTCAGTGAAAGCTTCTGAGTTTCCAACATAGTCCAGACCCTTAGAAATAAGAAAGAAAGCCTGTTGTGAGCTAAGAATGTCCTCTCAGACACCTATGACTTTTAATGTCAGAAATGAAGCAATTGTTTCTGGAAGACAGATATGGTTGTCATATAAATAGCTCCAACAAATTATTTTACATTTTATACCATAAATCTTCATGGTTTTGTTCTAAGTTCACAGTGAAGCAATTTCCCATATATATATAAATCTCATCAAAGTAGTTTATGTGTGTCATAATCAATGTGAGATTATGTAACAACCACTTCAAGATCTGTTTTGAACAGGGAACTGCAACTTTTCAGACATATAATACAGAACAATTTTTAGTGAAAGAATGACTTCAAATTTGATGAAGTGAACTCACTTAAAACTGTGATGCAGGTGTGGGAAGACAGGAGTACTTAATAGCCAGGTTATTCTTCCATTGTCTAAGTACTCTACTCACTATACATTTTTATAGAAAATAATGAACTTAGGCTTAGAAAGCATACACTGTGCTCAGTTCAGTTCTATCTACTTTTACAGAAACAATTCTAAGTACTTCTGGGAGGGAAACGATTCTTTTTATGAATGGAGGAGCAGTTATGGGAAGGGTAATACTAGATTGGAATGACTAATGATTTCTGACACAGGATGGATCATAAAGCTCAATACTGGCCAGATGGTTCCAGGCATGTCATTCCTAGCATGCTGCCTGTTGGATCTCCCCTTCTACTGTAGTGAGAAATTAAATACTTATGCAAGATTCTTCCTTAGTGAAATATCTAATCAGTATTTAAATATAATATCACACTAGCAATAGTACAGTACATACCTAGTATGTTACTTTCTTATTCAAATCACCACCCTTCACAGAGGCTTACTATTTCAATAGGCTGCATCTTCTATCTTATACAAAAAGAAGAAATCTTGACTTTGAGCATGATACTCGTTTAAAATTAAGGAGCAGAGATAAGCATTTTTTCTGAAGTCTAGCAAGAAAGGAATGTTAAGCCCATTAATGATATCCCTGGTTATCATCTTAGCAATTGTGACAAAAAAAATCCCGATAAAAAGTATCATTGCAGAAGATACTAAAATGAATGCAAAAGGGTAAGAAAAATTTCTACATATAGTAAATGGATAGTAATAAAATCTTATCAAATTTATTTATAGTTACCTACAGAAAGGACAGCTATTGTGGAATCATCTGTAATACTGTGTTTAATAGACTGTGTGTGATAAGCACTGTTTGAATTTAGAAGTACATTTTGGCACCAGATTTCATAATCAGTGTTAAACTCTGATTAAGGTGTTCCAATAAAACGGTATTTGAAATTTTTGTATGTTGAATTATTTGACTTTATTTTAGAATCTGTGTAATTTCTTATGGCTTTGTAAACCAGCACCCTCTTTGCTTTAAACATAAAGCGTTCCTCTTTTTTTCCCTTTCACATTGACATATTTGGATCTGGCAGAGCTGTTTACTGATATATCAACAGAATTCATGCTATGAACTGATACTGTGACTATGTAAAAACTAATTGTTACGTATGCAGATGCAAGTGTGAGAACATGAGTGAGCAGGAAAAGCTTTGGGTGTAACAGGAAAAGATAAAATGGTTGATGTGATGCTTATCTTGTGATGCATCATTTTATGAGTTGTTTTTCCTCCTGTAAAGTACTTCTTGCAACACACACATACACTTCATCTTCTATGGCTGCAAGAAGGTTCTTTGGTTGTTGTGAATTTTTCTGTGGGTTTCTTTTTTTGTGAGTGTGTGCTTTTTGTCAGTATTTTTTTGTTTCAGCAATTCTTCAACACATTTAATTTAGAAATTGATAATTTCTAACACTGTTTTCAGTTAGGTTGCATTAAGTAATTCAGTTTTTAAGTTCAATTCTAAGTGTAATACAGGTCAATTTACAGAGCTTTCCTTGAAAGACAGATCTCCTTTTAAGGAAGGTCTGCTTTTCTCTTGTTTGCATTATGTTTCATTATGACACCCCATCATGGAATTACACACACACAGAGAAAGGATATTTTCAGTGACAGTAAGGGAAAGAATACAGGGAAATCTACAGCAATGATTGTGTTATTAAAGGAGTGTTTTCAATTTCCAGAGGAACTCTGACTACAGAACATAACTTTTCTTTTAATAAGTAAATATTGATATAAAGATTAATTATATACTACAATGACTTCGATGAAAAACAGAGCTGTTTCCTGTTAGATTCCAGAACTGTATCTGAATTAGGTGTAAATGTTGTATTTAATAGTACATATATTGGGATTCAGATTGTTATTCAACTTTCCTTCCTTTCTTTCTTTCTTTCTTTCTTCCTTTCTTCCTTTCTTCCTTTCTTCCTTTCTTCCTTTCTTTCTTCCTTTCTTTCCTTTCTTTCCTTTCTTTCTTCCCTTCCTCCCTTCCTCCCTTCCTCCCTTCTTTCTTTCCTTCTTTGCCTCAGAGTAGGTGGGAGTTCTAGTTTAGATTTTAAATATCTGTAGGAAATGAGAATAGTAACTATATTTTCCCCTGTTTCATTTAAAAATGAAATCTGTTCAAGCTTGCTGCGTAAGACTCGATTGGACTTTAGGTATTAAACTCTGATAAGAAGGTAACTTTAAGAGATGTGTATTTGAATTTAAGACACTGTATGACTAAGAATGGCCGAGAAATAACAATAACTGATAGATTTTCAGTATGCCCTTTCCTACTGAATTGAAAAGTTAAAATCCTAATGACACCTGTAGTGAAACATCTTTCAGTAACTGAGGTGGGACTGCAGGGGATTAGAGTTAGTTTAATAATGATGTGAAGCTTGATCAAGTTTTTAGATAAAATGTTGGAAGTTTATCTTGTTGTTCTGTGACAGTGTAAGATTTATATAATGAAAGATTTAGCTCTGCTGATTTGCATTTGCCAAGGAGCACTCAAATTAAAAACTCTGATGAAGAAAGGATTTTGCAAAAGAATTCATGAGATTTCCATTGGTATATTTAGTTGGTAGGACTGATGTATTCAGGTAACTTATCTGTTCTTCTATCCTTAAAAATGTATTGGAAGTTTTATCCCAGTAAAGTGGTTTGAAAAATACCACTCAAATGTCTTGTTTTGAAGTGTAACAGGACTACAACAAAATCTGCCTCACGGAAATTCTCTTCTGATTCAAGTCACTCACAAGTTCACTGCCTCCTGTCTGCTATTTCTTTCTCTGCATATTTTCCTCATGGTTCAGATGCCTAGTTAGGGTTTTCAGTTGCAATGGGAAATCCCACTTTTTACAGTCAGCTTCAGAGATGTAGGCAGGAAGATGAGACTTGTAATCAGAACTGGAGACAGAAATAATTTCCTGGGCACAAGCTCTCCATCTCCTTCTCGTTGGAGACATGCTCATTTCTCTCTCCCTCTCTGTGTGTTTCTCTGATCTTCCATATTCACACATTTAACAAACACACTAATACAGCAATATGATTGAAATGACATTGTCAACTACTTTAGAATTTTCTGCTTTCAAGATCACAGTGTTATGATTTTTAACTGTATATCAAGAAAACAAAGAGTAATTTTATATTAGAATATTAGTTCTATATTAGTTTATTATGTTTTGTTATCCCAATGAACAACTTCTTAACAATAACAATATTTGAATTCACTTCAAATTGATTTGTCAAGTCACTGATTTTATTTCATAGAGTTGCTGTTATTAATTGTTGTCTGCTTGCTTTTTCTTTCAATATGTGATTCAGACCAGGTCATCAGCTCTCACGAACATGTCTCCATAATAACAGACAGCATAAATAATACATAGGAGAGGAAAAGAGGACAAGAGAGAAATGGGGAGGGAAGAAAGAAGACCTTTTTCTTTAGTCAGGCATTTTCTGAATGTTACCAAACTTCTAATGTACACCAATGTTCCATAACTATACAATATTTGATGGTGTAATAATAAGGTTTTATACTGTAAGAGTTTGGGATGGTCTCTTTAATCCTTTATAAGAACAACACAGTACAACACCTCCTAGAGAAATTAAATAAAAATTTCATACCATACTTCTCTGTCCTATTTCACAGTAACACATTTATTAACAAAAAATAAAAATATATATATTTTAGGAGAAAATTTATTGTTGTTTATGAATATATTTATGGAATGATACTTGGTATACCGTTGCAGAAGGTTTTTTTGTTTGTTTGTTTTTCCCAACAATATTAATCATTTCCAAAACATAAGGATATTTGATCAAGAATTCAGGAAACAAGAACTTACAGATGCAGTGCTTCACACTACACCTCTGGAAAGTAACAGAATTTCAGCAGTAAGACAACTATGTATTGTATATCTATCTGTATGTACAAATTTAAGAATATAGGAAAAAATATTTCTAAGACTTCTTTTACATCATTTATTTAATCAATTCTGTGTACAAAGTTATTAGAATACAAAAATGTTTTGCAATTAAATAAGGAACATTTGTTCCTGAGGACAAAACCAAGAAACTTGATCCAATATTAAGAAATCAGACCTGATTTACACTTGACTAAAATAATATATTGTGGTAGTCTTTTTTTCTAACATATCTCTCACGTGAAAGAGAGAACTGAAGTATTAACTAATCCAAATTCTTCCAAATGACAAGAATTTAAGGTTGTAACTGACCAATTTTCAATAAACATCAAAATTATCAAAATTTCAGAAGTGCAGTTTGCACCCGTGGATTTTGCAAACTTTGTTCTCCTTTGGGTTTCTTTCATTATCTATGATCAACATTTATTTTAGTTTAAGCTATGACATTTTTTCTGTACAGCCAGGGAAAAATTAAGACAAATTTTCGGCATTCATGAATACAGTTCATATAAAAAGAGAATGCTCCTTGGAGAGTGGCATGATACACAGTTCATTCTGAACGCAATGCCTCCTGTTTATTTCAGTGGAAGCTACAACATATACAGAGAGCACAATAACACTATTTAACTTGCAAGTGATGAACAAGAGCTTGAATATTGTGCTAGAAACCATTTGCATGGCTGTCCGGAATGTGGCTTGTTTTTCACATTGTTGTCACTGCTGCTGAAATGTACCACCACTGTCTCGCTGTGCTCATACCCGCTGTTTCATCTCCATATGCATTCGGCATGCACTGATGAATGTCAACAGGTGCATATTTTCTGCATGGAGTAATTAAGCTCAATACCTTTGCTTCATCCACACTTCCACGTCACATGCCATTGTGTCAGACTGTCACTCTGCTGCCATCTGTCACATAGCAACAAAATGTAATGGGATAGTGGACAGAAGATTCAGCTTTTACTCCCGTACCACCAACATCTGCCTCTTATGTCATGGGCTGACACAGGAAAATAGGAGGCATTACTTTCAGAGCAACCTTCATATTTAGTTGTGGTTTCAATAGTTTCAAGGTATAAACAAACAAACAAATAGATAAATAAATAGATAAATCAAAAGGAAACAAAGAACGTGTCAGTCTTTTCATCTCAGTTTCATAAAAAGTAGGGTTGGAATGTCCAGCTAGTTGGCATCAAAACACGGTTTCTAGTTATAAAAATTAAATTCCTATGCACAGTCTGAGAGACCTTATACTTGATACAAATGACATGCATCTACTTCTGGATAAACTTCAGAAAAAGAATATAGTAGAAAAGCGTGTGCAAACAAAATAAATATTTATGATTTTCTCAGAATTTATATTAAGAAAAATGGTACAAATTTTATAGCAAAGACATAAACCAGAATAGTCAGAGGCAGTTTGGATTTTCACTTTCTCTGCTCAAAAGAACTTTATCGTGCTATGCATCACTGACCTTTGTCAGCTGCATATAGTGTTACTGGTTTTACTCTCTACACAGCATACAGAACACTAGCACAGCCCAGTGAGAGAAAACCAAACTATGTGTGGGATAGGAAGTAAACATTGCAGTAGCCACATGAAAAGTATCCACACTGCTGTTAAGAATGTTACAGACATTGCTGTAGAGTAAATGAAGTGACCAAATGGTATTTAATAATGAAAGAGTTTTGCAGTAGCTTAAAAATACTAACTATCCAATTACATTGTGGTGGTCATGGCATGTTAGAATACTCTGATTATTATTATTTAATTTTTAATTTTTAATAGTATTTCTTCCATGTAAACAACAAAACAACAGAAAACAAACCCAAAACAACACTATTGTCTGGCAATTAAATGATGATAGTATTCTCAAAGGTACACAATTCTTCTAATGCCGGATTTTTGCCAAGAATGTCTGGGAAGTCTTAGATAGCTGTATAGACATGTTTGCCAAGCTGATGTGATTATTCTCTCAGTGTTTCATTAATTTGATGTGTGAGAAATAAATATTTTCTGTGCAATTAACTGGAGATTATTATGGTCTAATGGAACTCCCTCATACAAACAGATGTTCACCCGTTAGATGCATGAAAGGAATATCAATACTTAGTAAATAGAATGAAGCTGCGGGGAAAATATTTTGAAAGGCATTTAATTGGTGAGTAAAATTGATGCTCAAGTAATAGTCTTGGATTCATTTAATTGAAGTAGTGAACAAAATAAACAGTTACCATATGTGCAAATATGCCACTTGCCAAGGCTGTGGAAATTGTAATGAACATAAACATGGTAAACAAATAAATTATTTTTTAACAAAAAAAAGTACTCCTTTTCTCAAAGTCTTACATATTTACCTTATACATAAAATATTTTATACAATTAGTTACATTTCTCTTTGTTTCATAAAACAGGAAGCAAAAAAAAGACTGAAAATTATCAGCTGAAAAGTAGCTAGGACTCATGGCCTCTCTCTTTTAAATTCTGCATGTGTTTTACATTCATGCTAGCTAACACCACTGGTGTAAGACTTCCTACAATACAGTATCTTTCTTGGTAGAATAACTGAACATGTTGTGAGGATCAAGCCAAAAAGGAAAAACTACATCCAATTCAAGCTAAATAAAGACAGAACAGAGGTAGAACAGATTCTTGCTAAATATTTCTCTTGCAATACCATGGAACTTTTACAACATAAGTATAAATACATAAATTTAAATCAAAATATGTATCTGTCCAGATATGTAAAATAAAATGAGTCAAAATAAAAATCTGTGTTGAAAGGGACGCAATATATTTTTAATACCTTATTTCTGAAACTTCTTTAAATGTTCCTTTTTTTTTAGTGTTTTTGTTGTTTTTATTTTGTTTAATGTTTTTTAATGCCAGACACTGTTACAGGGAAGTTCCTTGAGAGTTACTTGGTGCAAGAACAGATTTTTCTTAAGACAGAAAAATAAATGCAAATTGCAAACAGAAACAAGATATAAAAGATAAAAAGCCTCATGATTCTCAAGTATCACTGTAATTACTTTTGTATGGAGATTCACTTATTAGTTCTGTGAGACAATTTAAAATGCCAAGTTATATTTAAATAACAAACTATGTAATGAATAGGCTTTGATCTTTGATGTTAAGGTTCCAGTTGGTACACAGACTTTAATATCAGTTATGTTATCAGTGTTATTCAGTATTACTATTAAATTAAATCAAGAGTGAGTAAGTGCATTAAAGAAACATTCTGGCTTCAAAGTTCATCATTCAAAAGAAAAAACTCACAAAAATCTATGGTAGCACAGTACACTAGAGAAAGGAAAAGTGTTTGTTTTCCTTCTCACTGCTCAAAAGGTAAACTTCTTTTTCATTAATTCTTCAGTGGCTACCATGTGTGCAGAAGGATTAACTAGACCAAGAAATGCACATGTGTTAGTTTACTTAGATCTATAGCCTGCAGAAAGTTTAAGCAAAGGTTTCTGTTTTGTAAACATATGCTCAGTCACGGGGCACAGATTCCTCGTATCTACAAAGGTGACAAATATCCATTCTTTACAAAATATATACCTAATAAGTGATGAACTAGGTTTGTTATTTAATGTGCCTAATGAATAAATGGCAAATGTGAACACTGAGACAAAAGCATGAAGATACACAAAGAAAATAGAAGAATAGAGCAAGAGCAGAAAAAAGTACTCACTGAAGGTCTTCATAACAATAGGGCCATGAAGATGATCAGAGGACTGGAGCACCTGTTCTTCAAAAGGCTGAGAGACCTGGGCTTGTTTAGCTTGGAGAAGGTTCTGGAGACACCTCATTGAGGCCTCCTGGTACTTGAGGGAAGCTTAACAAGAGAGAGACCGACTGGGACAAGGGAGAATTGCTTTAAACTAAAAAAAAGGAGAGCTTTAGGTTAGATGTTAGGAATACATTTTTAATCAGAGGGCAGTGAGGTACTTGCATATGTTGCCCAGGTAGGCTCTGGGTGCTCCATCCCTTGAGGTGCTCTAGGCTGGGTTGGATGGGCCCAGTGCAGTCTGATCTACTGGCTGGCAACCCTGCTCATGGCAGGGTGATGGGAACCAGATGATCTTCAAGGTCCCCTCTGACCTAAGCCTTTCTATGATTCTTTGATTGTATGAATAGAGAAGATGTTCGGCACAACAGCCTGCTTTTCACATGTTTTTTCTTGTAAATTCTGACATTGCCAGCCATGGGAGATTCTTTCAGAAATCCCTCCTTTAATTACAGCAGAGAGCACAATTAAAAGACAAACTTTTATCCAAAGGAAGTTCTGGGCATATTATGGTATTTCCAAAATATTTCTAATAGGTAATTCAATAGTACAGGAAAGGAAATCTGAGGAGAAAATTACTAGTCCTGGATCTCAGCATCAGAAGGGCCATAAATTACAAGGCAACATGTAGACAGTTGCTTTCTTCCTTCTATTTAAAAGTACTTGTAGAAGTGGAGAAAGACATGACTTCCAGCTTTAAGTACTCATAACTCTTTTCCCTTAGTGCTATTTAGGTGCTGCACTGGGTGTTTGCACACTGACATTTTAGGTGATGTGCATGAACTGAGTGTGAGCATTCAGAGCTTCTCATTTGTGCCACTACCAAGGAGTATTTCCTTTCCTGGCATTAAGCTTCTCTGATCTCTGCCTTGAGCTGAGATTAGCTACAGAATCACATCTTTGTCTAGAGATATCAGAAGCACTAAGGAGAAAGACTGCTGGTAGTTACCCTGTGAGAGGTGACAGAAGAGCAACTTCTTCCTTCAAAACCAAACACTGCAGTAAAGGATCTTCCATAGCCATCAGCAGGCAACAGTATTTCTACCAGGGTTTTACAGCTCTTTGTGAGAGTGGCACATTTGTTTTTGCGCATGCTTCTAGACCTGAACACAGCAAAAGTGTCAGTAGAGAATGAGAAAACTGTTGATTCAAGCTTCTCTACGAAGACACACAAAAGGTTAACCTCTACCTTAAACTGAAGCGATAATGTCTTATTATAACTTCTTCAGAATCAGAATCTCACCTAGAAGCAATTTGCAGAGCACACAGTGTTCTCACAGAAGATGATGCAGTGTATGTACAAGAATGTGGAGAGTTTAAAGAGAACCTGAGTTAAAGAGTTCCTGAAGCACTTCTTTCTGCAAAAGGTAAACTGGAGTAATAATTTGCTATGGTTTTTGCCACAAAATATTACAGTTTATCACTAGAATGTCTTCACTGATAAAAGGACTTTAAGAAGTGCAGACAAGATATTAACATTAGGAAATATAACTATTCCCTCTGTAACAATATTCTGCCACACAAGATAATGCAAGATTTTCTGGTAGGGCCTGTTATGATGAAGTAGCCACAAAACCAATATTTCATCTTAGGGAATGATAACTCTTCAGTGTCTTTTTAAGCAAACCTATCCTGTCAACTGTAAAAGCAGATAATCTAGTAAAGGATCAAAGGAATACTTACTTGTTTAGGGCCTCACAAAGGTCACGTGGTTTCCTTGGTTAGAAGTGTGTTTCTTTTCAAGGTTTCAGAGACATGCTTGTTTGCTTTCTGCTTACAGTTGTTGCCATTGGGAACTATGTAATTCTCATATCACAGCTGCTACCAGTAATAAAACAATGGCTGGGGGCAGGCCGTAAACTAAATAAGGTTATAACAGGCAGTATTAGAAAATATTAGGGTTGTTGCAGTGATGGTCAAAAGAAACACTGCAATAAAAAGTAGTAAAAATGCCCAAACCATAATTGTTTATAATCAGTGACAATAGCTTTACTCTAAGGCAGGCAATGGGTACAGGGCCGAACTGAAATTATGTCTGGTAGAAATTTTGTCAAAATGCAGCATATTGGAAATTATTTACCACCTGTTGAACTGCTCTGGCTAATCATCCTCAGAAAATTTCCCTTGGCCAACCTGACGTCAACACCTTGCACAGAGAAAAAATTTCTCTTAAGACACATCAAATCTTAACCATTCAACCTTGTCTGTCTAGCTTTCAAATTTCATATATCTATAATGAAAAATATGACTGCATACTTAGAATATTTGTATGCTTACCATACACTGAATGCAATAATATTGTATTCAAACAATATTTGAAAAGTTAAACATTTTTAACAATTTTATCACAGAGAAGAAAATCAAAAGATTAAAAACTTAAGACATTGTTTTCCCTGAAACACTGTACAGACTTCTGACACAGAAGTGAAATTGAACTTGCTACACTCTTCAGAATTTGACTCCAGTGATTTCAAAATGATCTGTCACTTTTCCATCATCCATAATACACTTTACTCTTGCCCTGCCTCCCCTCTCTTTCTTCCCTTCTTTTTCACTTCTTTTCTCTTCATACACTCTTGGGAACATAAGAATTACAATGTAAGTGTAAAGTTAACAATTCTAAACTTGCTGGTTCTTGTATTGGTAACTTAACAGTCTCCTTCCTACAAAATATATAAATAAAATCTATCTAATTGACTAGTTGACTTGATGACAGTAACAGGTCTTTTAGAACACAGATCTAGCTTGTTTTTTCCCAACTACATATACAACTTTGTTCCAGTAGAGGCTACCCATGAGCTTTGGACACCATTAAAATGGTGACTTCAAGATATCTGAAAAGATTTTCTCTCTTAGATTTTTACAAATATTCAAACAGGGCACAAAGTACGAAATGGAACTGAAACCTGAAAAAGAGAAGGAGGGACAAGTGAATGAAAACATTGTCTGCTTATATCTTTCTTAGCTTCTCCACTCATCCCTCACATGATTAATTATTGACAACTAATCAGCCACCTTCCATTAGTAAATGCTGTTACAGAAAATTTGAATAATTCCCAATTTTCCTTTTCAATATCAGGATTTGAAAACATAAGAAGTATTTATGCCACATTTTCTGAAGCACAGAGATGTTGATACTATCAGTGATTATCTGCTAATGGAAAACATGCGTGTTCATCACAGACAGAAGAGAAAGATCACGCAAGAGAGATAAATACAATTAGTACATTACATTTTCCATTCACCATCACCTTTCAAGACTTCAGTGTGTCTGCTGCCTCAAAGGCTCAGAAGTTGTGTCAAATTGGACTCTGAAACAGCTTAACTTCTATATTCCAAAACAAGATCAAATGATAGAGAACTGAGCCTTCAGCATTCTGGTGCACAGAAGCATTAGACTATGGAGATTAGTGAAATGGTTTCCTTTTTGCTTATTTTTATGCTTAAAAGCAGAAGATAAGCAATAAATGCTCTTCAGAGTGTTTAATGATGCTGTCAGTTTTATGGAGAGGGGAAACATTTGTATTTTTATTGATTCAAATGGTTCTAAAATTATTTGAAGCTTGCCAGAGCAGGGAGGTGTGTATGGGATGTCTTCAGTTAGATTAATGCACTTTCATAATGAAACCTCTTTCCATCTGAAGATGCTTTAGCAACGGGCTGTTTTGATGCATGGGTTACAGTATCTTCTGTTTTGCTGACTGTGAATGAAAGTTCTGGTGGGTGTGTATGCTGAAATCAGCTACATTGGAACCTTAAAGGGATTATTTTACATAGAAAAAAGCTTAGATTAGAAAGCCAAGGTAGTATTTATTAGAGAAGAAATAGCCAAACAAATATTCTTGCATTTCTACTGCCTTTTATGACCCGAATAAACTCAGGGTGATTTTTAAAAACTCTTCTTTTGACCCTTGTTTTTAAACTTTGCTGTTTTTACACTGTAGTAGACTGGTAACATTAAGCCTAAATGCTTCTTTAAGGATTAACTTAAATGAAAACTGTTTCTTTCACACAGGAGATTTAAGAGACAGAAAAGGAATTATGTTGAAGAAAGTTAAACTTTCACCACAATCAAAACATAAAAATTATTTTATAAAAGGTTATACTTAATACAAATGTAAGAAGTCTAGCAGTTTTATATTTTGATGTATTAGGTAAGGATGCATGCAGCCTGCCAGAATTTATCGTTGCTATCTGGGTTGGGTTGTTTGTTAAGCATTTAACTACCGCAAGATTTTCCCACACTAGATTCAAGAAAAGAAATCCCAGGAAGTTATCTATATATACCGTAGACTCCTCTCAGTAGATCAAACAAAATATCCCAGGGACTCGACTGGACAACCTGGATGCATCTCCTTTGATTATAATTGCAGGTCAAACATTCTCAAGGTTTTTCCCACTCATACATTAAGAATATGGAAGCCTCCAGAATTTGGAAGAACAGTTCATTGCAGAGTTAAAACCATCTCTGTATGAAGAAACACTCAGGAGAACAGGTAACTACTAGCAGGTTCCATATTCCTGCACACAGAAATCTCAAATTCACAATCTCTAACTATTCAGACTTAATCCAGAAATTTATTAAATATTTTTCCCCTAATTACCTGTGTAATTAATAAGGAGTAATTACCATTTTATTTATTAGTAACACACAATCCAATCAAACAATTAATAACTTTTTCAACACATAGAAAATACTCTGGTATTGCTGTAATTTCCTCTCTTGGCTCTAAGAATTAGGAACAGCTATATAATTAAACTAAGCTAGAGGTTTCGGCCAAATGAGCCTACATACTCTTCCCATGTTTCTCTTGTCATTAATCTCATTTCTCTCCTAATCATGACTGTGGGGTGCCAATGAAGTTTTTAGTGTGAAGCTTTTAGTGTGAATTTCATTTTTGCTCCTGTTTTGTTCTGGTAACTAGTAGAAAGGAACCTGCAGTGTCCTTAACTTTCTAGTAGGCTAAACAATGCACTTCTACACAAATGCCCATCAGGAGTTTACATTGCTTGCAATATTTGGTCAAACTGCAGATTTTCTCTCAGGCATTCAGGCGTCATTGAACATAAAGCAGCTACTGCATGTTTCTTAGGCTGTGCTCGTCCTCTCCTATCTTAAACAACTAATCAGAAAACACAAAGAAATCCTGAAGTCATATACGCTATTCTCATGTTCTTCTTGACACAGGCTTGTCCCACCTTATCTGAAGGTCCCCAGTCTCCTCAGAGGATCTGCTCTGCTACTCTTACCATTAGGAAGTTTTCTCTAATGTTTCTAGATTAAATTTATGCTGAATAAGACTAAGTGATAAACTAGCTGCAAGTTACATTCCTTGCTGAAGGTCAGCTAAGGAGATGGTTCCTTTAAGCAGTTGTATATTGTACAGTAACTACCTTAGAGTAGTAGTTGAACTACAAAGCATAGGCATTTGTTAGTTTGATTGTTTGTTTTTTCATACAGCCATATTCATCTGCATTTGTATAGACATTCATAAAATGCTTGATTGTTTTTCATAAATACTTCCAAATTAGGATTGGTGAAAAGCTATTACTCTTCAATATTGTTTACTTCTGCCCTCACGTTGTTATCCATTTTCGTTGCTTCAGTAGAAATTGCCATAGAATTTATTTTTTCATCTCTTGGTGATGTCATTATAAATTTGCAAAACAGACCATGTATTTGTTTTTCAATTAGAATGTTTTACAACTGTGCCACTCCTACAGACTACAACCACAGAGCAGTGAGACAGGCATGCAGTTACACTCTTAATTCTCCCATTCAGCATAGTGAGAATGATGCTGCCATCAGAAAAGCGGCAGCCTACGAAATAAATCCATTCACACTTTTCAGGTCCTGTAGGACCATAATCAGCTGGAATCTAGACCTTTTAAATATGTATTGTCTCTATTATAGTCCTGAAACCAATCATCATTTCAGCAGATAATTAAAAAGATATTTTTAGATAAATTTATATTTCTAAGTTCCCTGAGATTATAGCTCAAACTACTAATAAGAAACAACACAGGACTGACTGAAGACTAAATGTAATTGCACTTACATATTGGTGTATCTCCAATATTTTAATAGAGCTGACTCTTATTTTTATCTCGATGAGGTGGTCGTGAAAAAGTTCTACATATCAGTCATCCAGTCTATATCAAATTTATGCATTACTTTCAAGAGGAGGAGTTTTGAAGGTCATTGTCCAGTTATTAACTTGTTTTAAGATTCAGAGTTTAAAATTCTTCCCAGACAGCTATTTAATTGATAGAACAATATAAAATATTTAATCTCCCTGCAGTGCTAGAGAGAAAAATAACTTTCTATTTTACAGTGGCATTTTAATAGTTTCCATTGTATGTCATAAAGTAAAATTTTTAGATTTGATCCTATTTAAGCTCTTTATTTCAGATCCATCACCATATTTTCTTGATAAGAAGTTTCACTTACATAGGTACCGTGCAGTAAGTACAGAAGTCTTCTGATCTGTCTTCATGAAAGTGTTTATGCCACATACACATCACTCCTATCCACTCTTTTCAAACATCTTGATCGAATACCTACAGACTTAAGCATATACTTAATGATAAGTATGAGCTCTGCAGAGGAGTAGTCTTGTATCTGTAGATAAGTCAGAAGAGCAGAAGGGAAGGAATTTGATTTTAGCACTTTATAAAATGGTTTTAAGGAATCTTAACTATCATCTTGAAGAAAAAAGAAAAAGAAAATTGAAAAAAAAAAAAGGAAGTAACTGTGCTGAAAGCAGAGATCAGAACAGAAATGAAGATATAGACTTTCATAGTGAGAATGATTAGTCATTGCAGCAGCTAACCAGTGAGTTAGCAGGTACTCCTCTTCTCAAAGCCTTCATATCAAAATGGGATATTTCCATGGAAGTTATCCTCAATTGAATCTAGGCATTCAGATAAGTAGGCAGGAGAGAGGGATGAAACCAAGATTTAATAAAACCCAGGGGTAATTCTGTGAGATTAAATTTAATAGGAGCAGCAAGGAAGTTAGCTGATCTCATGGTCTTATGTCAATTGCAAAGATATATATTAGGATGGTAGCTGAATTGCCTTCTTTGACATTTTGTGGGTTTTGTCAGCTAATGTTCATTAGTACATGCTGGATTGCATGGTGATTATTAGACATTCACTATCACTTCACCAAAGAGAAACGATGTTTATTCTGAAACATTTTTGCCATATGTTATTTTTCTAACTAAAAAGATGGAGCAAAGTCATACTTGTGTCTGGTGCTAGTGGCATAAACAGGGCTTTAAGAGCACCAGGGAGAGGTGTCTGATGGAAACTTTGCTGTAATTACCTTGTCACTACCATTGAATATTTTTTTTTGTTGTTGATAGGCAGCTTTGACTAAACTCACTGCACATAACTGATTCTCCCCTTCCTAACTGTCTGAATAAAAATCCCAGAATGGAAAAACAGTCACAATAGAGTTAAGTTTGAAACTACAGTATTAGAAGCTCATCTGTTGCAATGTCCAGGATGTGCAATGGTAGAAAGGGAAATAAGTGAGTAAAACCACAAAAACCTCCCCCTTAGAAACAAGGTTAAAAACATGTTTTTTGGAGAACATCAATTTACTTTTCAGCTAGGTCCCAGCTGCTGTGGTATTAGCAATCTCATCTGAATTTTTAAAACCCTTCAAGAAACAATGAGGATTGGCATATTACTAACTATATCTTACCTTGTTAACATGACAGGTAAGTACGTTTTTAGCTGTTGTTTTGTTGTCAGTTTTTTTGTTTGTTTTTATATTATATATATTATAATATATATATGATTAAAGAACAAAACTAAATCATTTTATTCCAGAATTCATTAAAAAGAAAGGCAATGCTAATATTTAATCAAGAATGAAAGTGGCAAAAATAAAAATTGTATTTAACATGTACTGTAAAAAGAAAAATCAGAGGGTTTTCTTTAATGCTATAATAATCTGTGCAGACAATTTTATGTTTAGGTCAATAAGTAACAGGATTTTAGTGTAAGGGGATCTTGGAGTATTTTTAAAACTGTTTTTGTTATACTAAAAACATAAAAGGAAAAGAAAAAATATTTGGAAAAAAATATATTTTCGTGTGCTATGATGGAATTGCAAAAGGTATTTCAGATACAAGCCATTTTTATTTCTCAGAAAGTTTATTTCCCTTACTGATTAAGCTGAGAATGGTTTCCTGTGGGTTTTTAAATATTGCTTTCAATGTGATGTAGGAATTTCTTAAGATACTTGCTTTATGCCGAAATGAAGAAAGTAGTCCAGAAAAGTCCTTTACTCCTCTGGGTTATTTACATTTGAAGATGTGTTCCATGTTAGGTCTCAGAAAACCAAATCTCTTTAAAGTACAACACATTTATTTCTGAACATACATTTCTTATGTGTATTCTAACAACATAAAGTCTAGTAAATATAATATATACAAAAGAGATATTTAACTATTTTAAAACATTTTTTTAATATTTTAAAAAACATTTGTTTTCTGTGTTTTATAACTACCTTCCAATGTTTTGTACTCAGTATAAAATTCATATGTATATTTGGATATGACAAACTGCTCCTTTCAAAGCAATTCCATATATATAAAATCATGCATAACAGGAATCTGGTTTCACCTCCTCAGAATGAAAATGATTCATTTCACAGAATTTTTACGTACTTTTCTGAATGTGAGAAATATTTTTATAGTAGATGAGTAAATACGTTGTTTTATCTGTTTAAATCTTTATAATGGCATTAAAAACAAGCTGTTGTTTAAATTATTATTTCTGTTAATTGACTAGAAAGGGAGAATAGGGTTAAGTGTTGGAGTTTTAATGTCACTATTTGACATTTAAATAACTGACTTAGAAGCAGACTAGTCTCACTACCTATAGAAATTTTGAATAATTTAGGATGAGACTCAAATGGAGAAAACGTTTAGTCATCTAAGTTGCTAGAAACTGTAAGATGTCAATGCTAGCTGATCTGAGATGGGTATCAAATATTATTCTGTTATTCAGAAAAATTTCTCAGTGTTTATTATTATGGATCCAGAGAAGTCCCCCTGGATCAGAGGATGATCAGAGGACTGCAGCACCTCTCCCATGTAGAAAGGCTGAGGAAGCTGGGTTTATCTTGTCTGGAGAAGGCTCCAGGGAAACCTCACTGTGGTCTTCCAAAACATAAAGAGGGCTTATAACAAAGATGAATATTTTTCACCAGGGCCTCTAGTGACAGATCAAGGAGAAACAATTCGATTCTGAAAGAAGGTAGATTGAATTGAATGTAAGGAAGAAACAATTCGTGATAAGGGTGAAAAACAGGCACAAGAACAGGTTGATTAGAAGACTTGTGGATGTTCCATCCATGGAAGCATTCAAGGCCATGTTGGATGGGTGCCTGGGCAGCCTAATCTAGAGGTTGGCAGATCTGCCCACAGCAGGTGATTGGAAGTAGGTGGTCTTTAAGGTCCCTTACAGCCCTCTGGCAGAGGGAATACTTAAATGTACTGTCAGCTTAACCTTCTGGATTATTTCCATTTCATACCTGAATTATGCTGTCTTGTTCATTGCAATCTTAGTTTAACTAATTGGTGTTTTTTTGTTGTTGTTGGGTTTTTTTTTAACACTTTACCTGCTCAAGGCACAGCTACAGAGGTCTTCAGGCATACTTACAGCCCTTTACCTCATTGATATCTGCACAACAGAAATATACAAATCTCTCTCAAAATATTTATGATCTATGGATTCATCATCTTTTTGCATCAGTTCTTTATTGTTATTTTATAGGCACATAGTACACATATAAAGTTTTAGTGTACATAGACTTAAAGCTTAAAAAAAAAAGAAAGAAACAAAACAAAAAGAAAAGAAGAAAACAGAGAGACTTAGAGATGATGTCAAGAATTAACGAAGCTGAAAAATAATGAAAATTTAAGACTTGTCCTAACATGGCATGGAAACAAAGGTTTTTGGCATTGCACAGAAAATAATATCAGAAGTGGTGAATATGAGTAAACTTGAATATTCTCATAGTTATCTTAATACAAGAATAAAATATGTTACTGCAAACATTTTACTGCTGTATTTATTATTTGTACATCACTTAGTTATTTCCTTGTTTTCAATTATTCCTGCACAAAACAAGTTGCAACCAAATATTTAAATAATGATGTATTGAACTAATAAGAATATGACTAAAACATTAACCTTACTTTTAATAGAGGTGCTTATTAATTATTATTAATTACAGCTAGCAGTGGGCCAGAGCTCTTGGTTTTGCAGTACCCTGAAGATGTCAGTGTGCTCCTTAATTCCACTGTGTGGATGTTGTGCATCTTTGAATATCCCAAAGAGGAAAATGAGGAACCAGTTGTGTACTGGAGGAAGGGACCCAGCTGTGACCACCAGCAGAGTCTTCGGTCAAGTTCAGGAGCAGGCAGGCCACAGATACACATTACCAAGAACATATTCAGGGGATTCTCTATCTTAAAACTGAGCAATGTTGACAAGAATGACAGCAACTCATATTTCTGTGATGTGACACTAACCCAGAAAACCCAGGGCAAATGTGGAAATGGGACCAAGCTGACAGTGCACGGTAAGAGGTATCTGATAGTCAAAGAAATTGTATTAATGTATGAAAGGTAAGTTAAATATTTCATCAGTTTTACTGATTTCCACCACTCAGTGCTATGAGAAGAAGGGTGGGGAAAAAACAATCTACAGTCATGAGCTGAGGATCTGATTGTGGGCAAGAAAATATTAAATAATTAATATGTTATATATATGACATATTTCAGGTATTACAGTATTTTAGTTAATCTTCTATATTAACATATACATTACATATTTAGAACATGAAATATTTTTCTCTGTATTATCCACAAACATTTTATGAAACTTTACTTTGCTCCACACATAAACAAAAATCCATGACATTCATTTTTCATCATTTTCCCCCGTCCTTGTATGCTAGAGATATTATTTTGAAGTATGCAGTCTGTGCTTTAACCTCCAGTTACTGAAAAATTAATAGTAGATTGAGCAGTGTGGGTGTTTTTAAGATGTGTGTGTGAAAGTAGGGATATGTGGGAGCAGGAGATTGGTTTCCACATAATTGTAAAATAATTTTCAGCACCTTATATAACTCTTTTCCTAGCCTTAATTTTTATAAACAATTTCTGTAATATGAAGGGGACCGGGACCTCAGCGTCTTAGGTAAATAATTTTGAGGAGCAAAGTTTTTTGCTTGTAGACTTGCAGGTAGATCTGACTAGTGTATGCTAAAGGCTGCAAAATATTTCTCTGTCTAGATTTCACTTATATATAATAATTGCCCAATGCAGTTCTTCTGACTCCCTAAAGAAAACAGCTGACAATGAAATTCTTCTGACTTGCACACCATCAGAGTAGGTTTTATTCATTTATTTAAAAAATAACATAATTTTCATCATAGCTTAAGTATGTGAAATATAACAAAGATGGTTTTGGATCTATCACCTTTAGTATGCTGTGAAATGAGTTTGCTATTCATTTTATAATTAGCTCACCGCAGTTTAAAAAAATTAATCGCTGATGAATTAAGTAGAAAGAACACAATAGTTTTTTTCAGAAGATGTTTAACCTTTTAGTCTGAAAAATAAAACAGTGACATAAAATGTGATAAAGACAATTGTACTGACTATTCAGTTCACAATAATCCTTCAGGTTAAATCATATCAGAAAAGAAACTGTTACTTTATTTTTCAAATACTTTATTTTCTTCCTCTTCATTTCAGATTTCATATGCAAAGACTGCATAAGGTCAGAACAGACATGGTGGTGCTGGTTCCTTCTTCTTGGATATACTCTCTTTGTCACTACAGTTATCATAGCTTTTGGTGTAAGTATTAACTTCAGAAATAAATACTACAGACCTAAAGATGGGTGGCATCTTTTGATGGAAAGATACTATAAGTAAATTAAAGAAAGATGATCATGAAGCTCCTTGGCAAAGAAAAAAAAAAATCTGTTTCTTTTCTGTTAACCAAACATTTAGTCATAGAACCCACTGTGTTTGGATATTTGAGGGTAATACCATTAAAAACAAAACAAAACAAAAAAACTTACAGCAGTGGAGATACTTAAAAAAAAAATAAATAAAAGCTATTATTTTCAGAGCTTCCTGAGAACTGAGGAGCTATTCTTTATATTGCTGGATGACGTAGAGTTATTATTTTCACCTAGAAATTAAAGAGAATTAGAAAAATAACAGTTCAAAACACATCCTGCTTCCTTCACTTTTTTGGGCTCCAGCTCTTAAGTTCATGAGCTACACTGCTTATGTTTTATTTCACATGTGTTCCAGCCAACCAACCAGTCACGCCAGGGCCTTATGTCTGTTCCCTCATACCAGTTGGTATGGGTCCCCACCTCGCATTTTCTTAGCCAGCAGTGCAGCCAGCACATTGACAACTTGAAAATACTTTACAAGAGAAGGAGAAAACCTTTTTTTGTACAAAATTGTCTAAGCCCGGAATGATTCCTTATACTTCCCATGATATTTTAGTAATTTTTTTCCCCTTTCCTAGTTGTGGCTCTATTCCCCATCTCAGTTTAATTAACCACTTCTTCTGGATCCAAGAACTAAAAAGACAGCTTTCAAACAGTAGTTCTATTTTGGTCATATTTGGAAATACACTTTATGTGAAGGAAACCATTTTGAAAGAAATAAATCTGAGCTATGCCATAACATGATGCGTATTAGAATCTCAATCTCTGAAGGTGTCGACAGTACTAAAATGGGCTCTAATTAAAATTACAAGGTCCTTAATTGCAAACATTTAAAATGATAAGTTATAAGACCTAAAAAGTTCCCTGTTCATCACCAGTAACCTCTTCCATAAAAAAACAATATTGTATAGTCCCTTAGAAGTTAACAGGCACAGGCTAAATTGGGCCAAGAAACAATAGGTAACTAACTTAGCAGGTTTTCTCAGCTTGTTAAAAGGGCCATTTAAGTGTTAGTGAAACTAGAGTTACAGCAACATCTCCCTCTCTGCTGATTTCTTTATCAAAAGATTCAGCACCAATGACAAGTCGCAAGACCTACAAACATTCATAGTATCTGATTGCCCTTCTGGGTCAAGTAAGGTTTGGGCTTTGTTTTCTTTTCAAACCAGCTGTTAAGTGCCGTTACTTCAAAGCCACATCAAAATCAGAAATGCTCACACAGTTCAGGCAGTAGGTGACAAGAGATACGCGTCTAAGAAGATAGAGAAAAATGAAGTCAGAGAGGTGGTAAACAAACAAAATTTGCTAAGATACAAAAGCCGAAGAAGTCTGTCAAAATCTACTTTCATATCTGAATTTACAGAAAGAGTCAACTGAATCTTTCCAAAAGTGAGTCACTGTGAGCATTATTAGTGGTAACAAATCGTACCAGTTTGCAGGTACACGCAGGGATTAAGGTAACTTTCCTCACTGAGAAAGCTCAATGAAGAACCGATCTCATACACTGCTGTGTTTGGATTTGTGGTTAAAATAGTATTGATAGCATACTAATAGATTGGTTGAACAGCACTTGCATGGCATCAAGTCATTTTCCATTTCTCACTGTGCCTCCTCAGAGAGGTAGCTGGGGGGATGATCAGGAGGCTGGGAGCGAATGCAGACAGGATGCTTGGCCAGCCGAACAAAGGGAATATTCCATGTCATATAATATCAAGATCAAAAATAAAATCAGAGTAGAGGAAGAACAAAGGGTATTTGCTGGCTAACAAGATGACTATTGCTCAGTGATTGGCTGTGCAGTGATTGGTCTGCTGGAGCAAGGTGGTGATTTCCCCTGCTTCATTTAGGACTTTTTTGTTTGTTTGTTTTTCTTCCTGATTTCTTCACCACTCAGACTGTCTTTATCTTGATCCAGGAGACTTCTCATTTTTGTTCTTGTCTTTCTTCCCTGTCCTGTTGAGGAGGGAGTGGTGAGTGAGCAGCTCTGTGAGTGTTTGGCTGCTGGCCAGGGGTCAAGGCAGCAGAGCAACTAAAGAGAAATAGTTGAAGTCAGGGAGTCTATAACTTCTTACAGGTCATTTCTTCATTAAATGACAAATGTGCCATATCATGAAAATGCATGTAGTGTCAAAATCAGAGTGTGAAATAATGAAAGAGGTACTAGATCACTCAAAAGCCCCTTGGCTTTTTGACACTTCTAGGCCACTGCTTAAATTTGGTATGTCAGGGTTGGCTGAACCCTTCAGGTATCTTCTGGAAGGAGCTGCTATCTCAGGAAGAAGTCTGACTTGTCTTTTCTTAGCTTAAATTTCTCTCATATTTCTTCTTACTTCTGTCAAACTTTTTTATTGTGCTTCAAAATCAAGACTAGGGCATACCAATGTGCTATTCCCATGAAACCTGGCTGATAATTGTGCATATTTTATGGTGAAGCCATTACAGCTGTTCTGAATTGTCTCCAAAAGAAGACACCTATTCCATCAGCTCTCCTAAAAGATCACTTTAGCTACATAAGAATACAGGACTAATTTAAAAAACAGAAAGAAAAAAAAAAAACACCTCTCCCTAAACAAGCTCTATATTTTAATATAGTAAAAGCATTACTGCATCTTAAAAGATAGAACATGCATTGAAGAAATATTAAATGAAAACACTGATATACAGTCAGACTCACATTCTTACTATTTCTTGAATAGTTAGAATTACCCTGATTCCACTACCTGTAAACATCAGTTCTTCCATGTTTCACTGTGACTGTGATATGCATTACAACTTTATAAGCAATTCAGAATGAATACTCTTTGTTATCTTAGCAAAGTTAGGAATATATTCTCTAAAAAATGGGGTATCCTGATTGAAAACAAAATATCTTAATAGCTTAACAATATATTTTTCGAATGTTGCAACAGATTCATCAGTGCTGTAAAAAGTACAAGAATGATTCAAGAACTACAGATAGCAGCACTACCCTGCCAAGTGAATGGATTTATGATAAGCCATCCAAACCTGTTATTAATAGGTCTAACCAAGAGTATGAAGATATGTCTCTAATAAGAAATTTCAGACACATTGAAAGGAAAGTGATATGAAAAACAAGCCTCACAGTTGTAACCATAATGGTATGAGCACGTGCATTATGTGTACTGCTTCAGGATATAGAAGAAAAATACACGCAAGTCATTTTGTAAATGTGGAATATTCTTTGTTCAAGATTTTTTTTCATCTATTCATGAATTTACTTAAAAGCTAATGAAATTAACACTCTATGAAGATACAAATATAATGATACTTAGTGCGCACAGCTACCACCAAAATACTGTTAAAGCTAAATGTATTCATCATATTAAATGCCAAGAAAGCTGACCACACATGCTGTTGGTTTTTTTTCCATTTCAAAAACAAATCTATGTTTGGAATTTTGGTTTTATCTGGCTTAAGACAGCTTCTTTGCTTCATCAAAGCAATGGCAAATTCTATGCCACAGGATCTGTCTGCTGCTGAGATAAATTTGAAAGAAGGTTTTGTCACAGAGGAATTCTTCACATACTCCTGATGTACTGTTTGACCTTATTTCCAGTTCCTTATCCTGCCCTCATGCAACCTCTTCCACTTGAGCTGTGCAGCCAGCTATGCCATCACATAACACATTCGTACATGCCTCTCTCAATGGAATGAAAATACTGAATGCGTTTTTAATAGTTACAGTTTCTGAAGAAAACATAATAATTACTGATGAAGAGCTTGTCTTTGTTGTTCTTGTTCTGGAATAGCTAACATTATAATGTAAGCTATCTGGATTCAAAATACCTTTAAAACTTGCTTTAAAGTACTTAGAATGCTTTTAGAGTCCATGTAAATAGCAACAATAGAAATAAACTTCATAGAAAGAGCTTATCATAATTTGCATAGTAATTAAGTGCTCAGAGAAAATGGTGCCTTGAAATAGTTATGTACGCGTGACAAAAGAGAAGTTAATGCTTTGACAAACTCTATTTGAGTTATTGATATTTTTTTCCCTCAAGCAATTGAATGTTACAAGCTGAGTACTGTGAATCAAGTTCTTTGGTTTTTGTTTTTAATAATGAAAATGTACATTATGAAAGGAAAATGTTCTCAGGCTAAAATGCCAGAGATTACAGCCTTATACACTAAGTCTGCTGCTCTTAAAAAACAAAGAGTAAAATCTTTTTTTTTCTTTTAATGAAGGGGGCAATAAGTCACAGTTAATATTCAAGGTTGTACATTATGATATAGATGCACACTGCTAGTGAAACTCTGCTAAATCTTTATCAGTACTGTATTTTTCTAAAATATTTGCCTGTTTTCTATAATTAAAAATACTAAATAAAATAATTTAAAAAACTTATTTCACTATTTGACTCCTTTTGTTGAAAGTACTTCTGATTCACTTAAAAGAAAGTTAAGTGTTGACCTCCAGAAGGGCAGACAAACAATGAGGAGGGCAATCAGGAAGTCATGAAAAAATCACATTTTCTTAAATTTGGAAAGTAGGAACTAAATAATGGTCTTCCTCACGTCTCGGGTTCTGAGTGAATCTTCAGTCATAGATACTCAGGTTTCCAGATTCAAAAATTCAAACTCTAATTGGGGATGAAGATATATAAGTTTCTAGAGAAACTAGCTCTTCAGATGAACCTCAGATTTCGTAATTTAAAAATCTTTTTTAGAAATAAAATCTTTGCTGATTATAATACATAACTAACCTCTTTTTTTAAGAATGGCTTTTAAATTAGGTTAAATATTAAGGGATTAAATACAGAGATTGTTTATATATCTTAACATGTGGCTTCAGAGAAAATCCTTTACAAGGTGTGAAGTCCACCTGAAAGGAAGATGCAGCTCTGTGAAGGCAGCAGTCAGTGAACCAAAGTTACCTTCAAGTATAAGAAGCACTAAGATTTTAAAGCATTCAACGGAGCTTTATATCTGTTGCATTTTGGCAAAAGTGACAATAATTCATCGTTAATCTAGCAAACAGAACTACAAGGCAGATGCTTTTAAAGGTGTCTCATTCGGGTAACACAAATACTTTCCCCTCTTCCCAGGGTGTGGGCCCATGGGTTCTCTCCACCCCATTTGTCATGGAACAGGGCCGAACCACCCCATAAAGCATTGACACAGCTCATTTGGTCCAACCTCTGCTCAAGCAGAGCCTCCTAAGAGCAGGTTGTACAGGTCCATACTCTGTACAACTTATGAAGATCTCCTAAGAGGGAGGCTCCACAACCTTCCTGGGCAACTGTCCTGTCAGTGCTCTGGTATCTGCACAGCACAGAAGTGCTTCCTGAAGTTCATAGAGAATCTGCTGTGCTCCAGCTTGTGCCTGTTGCTTTGTCATAACACTGAGCAACACTGAGAAGAGCGTGGATTCACCTTTCTCATTCCTTCCCATCAGCTGTTAATACACATCTCAGATCCTCATAGACTTCCTCCTTCCTGTGCTAAACAGACCAACAACTCTCAGCCTCACCATGTAAGTAAGATGTACCAGTCCTTTAATAATCTTTCTGTGACATTATATAGTTTCCACTATATAAAGGGAGATTACAACTATTCTCCTGATTTAAGACAGCAAACACTTCCCTAAGACTACCTGATCAAACACTCTATTTCAGAGATTCAAACATTGCTGGCAGAGAATAAAACATTTCTGAATGTGCTTTACCATGCCACTTTATGACCAAATTGGCAGCCTTAAGAGAATAACCTTGCACTGTTTTGCTTTTGGTGGATCATCTGCAGTAAGAAAACATTTATAAAATGGTGCTAACTGAAAACTCTCTTAGTCTTGCTTCCCTCATTCAACTTTTACACTCCAATATTAAAAAAAATTAAAATACCTTCCTGTTGTTATAATAAAAATGTCCATGTCTTTCCTCTGCATTACTATGATTTTATTCCCCGTGAAAAGTGTTACGTTATCATAAACATCTGAAGGTCAGTTTCTAAAGCACTGACAATTGCCTGTGGCACTTGAACCTCAGTAAACAGCATTAATACATGCAGAAAGAAGACAGGTTTTAATAAACAAAAGAGCCCATCAAACTGTGACACACAACACTAAAAAGCAATATTCATGATCAAGAAATCAACTTTTCATTTAATAACATTAACTGCAACTCTTACAAAAGTACACCCAGGTAAACATGCCTTGTGCAGATTTGCTAAACAGAAGTGGCTCCATGTTTGCTCAGGAAGCTGAAGTGCTGCTTCTGCTATTTCTGAAAGCTTATGAGTAGCTCAAAGCCCTCAAAACCCTATGGGAAAAAGTAGTTTCTGACACCGTACCAAAATAAGTATTAAAATACAATGACAAACTTACACTACAGCAGATTAGTTTGCAATAAACTTTAAACAGGATTATTTGCTATTTCTATTTATGTTATTAGTTCTCTGTGTAAATAAGAATAAAAGCAAGCACAAGTGTCCTTGTAGCACAAAAGCATTTCAGCTCTATCTGTAGAAATGCTGTCCTACATATTTGGAAACGATATCCTGTTTTCACTGCATACAGAACCTCATGCATCAAAAAATGCTGATGCAAAGTATTATTAGTTATTTGTTCTAGCAAAAACAGCAACAGACATTCATCAGATAATTCAATCTTACCATGTGAGTCTTATCCTGATATAATCTGCATGTGAATATTAAACTGTTGCTTACAGTAAGAGGCCTTCCAACAGCTACAAAATATGTGTATTTAACCATAATTCTTACATCCCTAGATTTTTGATTATTTTGGAGGAGTGCTGTACATAATTCAGTCTCAATTCTTTGTAAGCATTAAGAACTCATCTTAAAAAGTGCACTTAAAAAACAAACACATTGCTTTTAAGTAGTTGATGATTTTAAAATTGAGGCATGAACATTAAATTTGTGAACCTGCATTGAAGGAAATCACTGCAAGGTGAATAGTAAAATAACTCCTTTCCAATGAGTTTATCAGGTTGTTAGAAAACATTTATTTATGAATAAAGCATTCTGAGAAATTTATAAATCAGCTCCTCACAAAAGTTTCAAGAAAACAAATTTATTCAATTTTAGCAGCAGAAGAAAACACAACAGAAAATAACTACTCTTCTTTACAAGGTATTTTTAACACAAAACATCACCATTCTGTTAAAGAAAAGTCTGAAATAGTATTTCTGATTTAGAAAGTGCATTCACTGAGAAGTGCAAGACCTTTTAATGATAAAAAAATGTATCAGAGGTAAAAGTGCAAATGTTTAATTTCTTGTGGCTACTGCTATGACTTCAGATCCTTTATAATGCTTTAAGAAGTTAATCAGACTAGCAATATTGCAAACACTCAATGAGCACACACAACTACTACATTGAGGATTAATACAGACTAAATTTTTCATGGTACAACATTGATTAGTTTCTCAAATAACATTTGAAAAGGCTTCCAAACTTATATAATTACAGTAACAGAAGCATTTACAATTGCAAATCTGAAGTCTACTTATGAAGCAACATGGATCTAAACTTGAATCTTGTCAAACAAGCCAACTACTAGGCAAGTAAAGCTCTCAATCTGACAAGTTTATAAAGGTCTTCTGAATGGAGCTGATACTTTCTTGGCAGAAGTTTATGCAGTTCCAAATGGGACTTTTATTTCAATAAACAGAAATAGTGACAACTCTTTGATTTGAGGCAGAATAACTATAGGTGTGTTCTGAAAGCCATCAGGTTTTATTTTTTATGTTTTGTCTATTCAAACCAGTTTTCTTTTAGTAAAAACTGTACAGCATCTTCAAACCCATTCTGGTACAGTGCTTCCATTTTCTCCTGGTTTGGTGGGAACATAGCTTGATTAAGTCTTACTAGGTTGGCCAAAGACAACTGCAAAAGAGAGAGGTGCTAGAAATTAATTTCTTAGAGCAACTTATGTTAGACTTGACTGTGTTGTTATATTTTCTGTCACCTGTTTAAGGTACCATATGTAAAAACTTTCCATGCTAACAAATCACATATGTTCAGGCACACTGCTGAAAACCAAGGCAAACTTGTACAAATGGTCTGTGTATGGGTGAATAAATTCACAGCCTCCAAGTCAGGCTGACTGTAAAACTGCCCAGTTTCTGAAATGTTCTAAGTACACAAGCACACCAGTAACTGAGTCAGTGGTAGGCTGACACATACTATACTTGCACAAGAAAATATTTTGCCCACTTCCTAGTGCAATTAATCGTAATTTAGCCATATATTTTATTTATTTATATTTTGCAATACAATGCCAAAATAATCTTCAGTATTTGAAACGAGTATTCAAATTCAGACACCAGTAGAAAGAAGAGCTTCAAGGAGAAAACACTGTTCACATTCCAATCCACATACAAATACACATTGGCAACATAAAAGTATGATTCTGCTAAAAGAAAATCACTCTTAGTTTACACTTTTGCAGCTCTGAAAGCCAAAGTATTTAAAAAAGAATTGCTTAAAATGTTGTCCAAGATTTTAAGTTTGCATTTGGATGATCCTAGAAGCAATGCAATTCTGCAATTTATTCTCAAAATTACTCCACTTATTTCCTTCTTCTAGATGCACTAAATATTGAACATTAGCAATAATCAAAAAATATAAAGAAAGTTATGCATTTATTTACAAGAAGTTTAATAATCTCATTCTTCAGGATGATTTACCAAGTACTACCATGCTGTAAAGACTACAAAGACTTAGAAATCGGTCCAGTGTAGAACATTAAACTACATTAATTTTTCTCAAGCATGGTTTAAGTGAAACTTAAAAAGTGTAGCAATTACTGCTAACAGTTTTTGTTTTTTTCCTCTCCTTTTTGACAACAACGGTAGATCTACCACTGTTCAGTATCTTCTTTCACCATGACAAAGGATGCAATATTGTAGTAAAAGTTTGAGAGAAAAAGCCTGAACACACAGAAATGTTAAAATGAAAAGGACATAAAAATTGGCCTCGTCGTACATAAACATTTCCATAACATCTAACAGAATGTCTGGAAAAGCGTTGCAATCACAGATTTTAAAATCTTAACATGAGCTCAACTGAGCAATGAAGTGCCCAGTCACTGGATACAATTTCAAGCATACAACTTAAAAGCATATTTTAAACTCAGTTATAGCAGGTAATATTAGCATGTGTGAACAGATGTGATAGTTTCCCTTGAGTACTGTACAGGAGTAGCTGATATGTACAGCAAGCCTAGATTATATAAATTGAGTAGCCTGTGACACACTTGCTCTATTTTGTACTAGATACATGCCTTTCAACCTTTCTGGAAAAATTTTTACTCACCATTATGTCTTGTTTTGCAAATTTAACATACAGGTCCACACGCCCTTTATCTTGTGGACAGATATCTAACCGACCACTGAAAGGAGAAATGGTGATTGTCCGCCCAAAAGGCAAGATAGGAAGGCCATTGGTAATGCCACCATCAACCCACTTCTACTGCAAAAGAAAATTTTCAAAATAGCTTTAGTACAATACGATAATAACTGAATGCTTCACCTTTTCTGTCCCTTTCTCTTCTACAACACTCAAGGAAATCTAAAAGTTTTCCTCTCAATTAATAGGCAACTTGAAATAAAATAGGCATTAAAATCTAAGAACACAAAATGTATATGGTATGCAATTTATGAGCATTTGACAGTGCTGAACCATATTCATAAGCTTCCCAGGCACTTAAATATTTTTAATCAAGTGAGTAAGTCCTTTTTAGTTGTCCATTAACAAAATGTCCCAGAGAGTATAAAAATATAGATTTTTTCTCAGCAGATAAAGGAAAAGGTAAGATCATTACAAATGAACCATACCACATAAGATATACTTTTATAAGCTTTTATCTGTTGCAAACTAGGAGCTGGAAAAATGTGCATGTTGAGGGCAAATGGCTGCATAAGCTAAAACAAAGGTGATTTCACCTCTCCTAGGATGTCTTGTTTTCTTACACACAGAAAAAAAATAGTGCAACACAAAACAGCAATAGCCGGAAAAGAAAGGATAAAGGTGAGAAGGAGCTGGATACTTAACATCACTGAGAGGGAGAGAGGAAGCAGACATCAATTCTGCCACAGGAGTTGAGTCTACCTGGTAGACCACAATAAAGTTGCTAAAATAATGCGAGTTTTCTTACAGAATTCCTGAAAATGATACAGGAATTTAGACACAAAAACAGCAAAAAAAGCTCCAAACATTTCCAACAAAAAATACAGTACTGGCAAATAGTTTATGGTATCCAAATTAAACTGTCTTCATACTGTTGACAAGATACTAGCATTCTGTGTAGTGACTGCTATACAGAACGCATCTCAGGTTATAGTGTCTGTTCTTCAGGAGCCCTTCAGATAACTGAGGTTCATGATTTGGTTGTATAGACTGCTCTTAGCTGTATCCTTCACTCTCACTTAAAGGAAGTCTCCTCTTAATTCCATAGCTATAGATTATTCCCCAGCGCCATCAGAGTTCACAGATTCAGATTTTGTTGTCACTAGTGCCTTATTTCATTGTCAAGTTCCAAACTGTCTGACACATGATGGACTTAACAATTTTTCATATGGATATATAGTAAAAACCACATTGTTGGTTTTTTTGCCCACCCACACACATACTTCTTCACTTTCTTGGATTCAATTTGACATTTTAAATTTCTTTTGTGCTCTTGAGCTTAAAATATAAGCTGCAGGTATATATACTCAGTATACAAATGACCATTCTCATCCTATTACTTCATAATCAGCTTTAAGAGCTTGACTCTTGACATTAGCAGCTGATTTCTGTATCCATAAAGCACCATGGAATTCCTTCTCCCTAAGAGTGTAATTTTTGTGGGAAGTGATCATTTTGCCTAAGAGTAGGGTATTAAAATAAAAGAAGTCATCTAAAACTATCTTTCAGATTTATCAAACTCCATTACAATAGCACTACTGTGAGTACAGGAGAGATGTACCTTGAAACTAACACCAATACCTATCAGTTTGAATCTATTCTTGAGCTTTCTTTTTGATCAATAGATAGCTGCTTTTTATTGATTTAAATGCAACAATTCTTGGATTTCAAAGGGTTCTTTTTATTCTGATTTCTACAGCGATGTGAGTAGTAAAATCCCTGCCTAAGGCAAATCAAGGATACTCTAACAGAAGACTTTAACATCTTTCACAAGTCTAGCTTAGTCTTTTTCCACCCTTCAAGATCTTCTACATTTAAAAATTCTGATTATTTATTTTTCCTTCCTTCTCTTTTTAATGCAAATTAAAGATTTCTTTGAAAGTCTGAAAAACATATAACAAGACAAGGGCAATCATTTTTATTAAGCACTATCTTTTGTAGATTATGTACTCCTTGGATGACGCTCTCTATAGCATTTCCTTTTCTTCAAGTACCTGAGAGAAACTGTTTCTCTTGTCAAAAATATTTTGGCTTCAAAGTCCTTTAAGTTACATTTAAAAATAGAACCTTTCCATGCTGCAAATAAATAGATGTAATGCACCAGCTTCTTGTAATTCTATTAACCAGTTCTTCAAAAATGCTTAGCTGATGAGGCAAATTCCTGGTAACTTATGAATCAGTTCCATTTTTGTGTAAGTACAGTCCAAAGACAGAGTAAATTCTAAAATAACGTGCCATAAAATGCTAGACAAAAAGAAGTTGAGGATGTAGGACAGACCTAATGAAGTCTGCCCATTTACCTGTAGCTAACTTTTACAAAGGCATTCTTTAAGAACTACAGCAACTCAAACTACAGCTTCATCATCACATAGTCAATTCAGGGTGACAGAGCACTGGCACAGGCTGCACAGAGAGGTGGTGGAGTCTCCTTCTCTGGAGATGTTAAAGGCCCACCTGGACGCCTACCTGTGCAACCTGGGCTAGGGAGCTGCTTTGGCAGGGGGTTGGACTAGATGATCTCTAGAGGTCCCTTCTTTTCATCCCTTCAATTCTGTGATTAGTCATCTGGGGACATTTATTCAGTTCAAAGATCAACTTTCCTAGGCATTCAGAGGACACCAACTTAACTCAAGGTAATTTCACTCAAAGCAGGTTTTGTACATTTAGATGTGTATGAGAAAAGTGTCCCACTGCTTCCAGTAAAAGTTTGTTTCAAGAAAAGCTGAAACAAAAGCTAGTATGCCTAAGTATGCATATCACAAGGCCACTCTACACTTATGGAAGTGTAATCCAAGGCAATCTTAGGTGAAAACCCAGCCCAGTCTGGTTAAGACCACTAACAGATCAAGTTCTCAGATGTTCTCTTTGTATTACACACCCTTTTCCTTCAGGATATTTTTCTGCTTATTAAACCAGAAGAAAACACACCATGAACAGACTGATGTGGAGGCTACACTAACACGCAACTTAACAGATTTACTCCCACCTCAGATGACTCTGGTGATGTGCAAGCAGGTGACATAAGTAGTCATACACTTGGTTCTATTCTGCACTCTCTACATCCCCTACTACCTATCCACACTCCCATATCCACTACACCAATCCACAAAAATGCAATAAGTCTTCTAAGTCTTCCCTCAAATCGGACTCAAAGTGTTTCTGAATTGTAGTCACTTCCATTTACTGGAAGTAGTCGTCTCAAATAGATAAACAGATAGATAAATAAATAGATCCCAAACCACAAGTAAGCTTTGGGAGAAATGTCAGTGAAGCCATGCAGAATTAATTGATTGCAACAAATAAAATTAAAAGTAATCCACTTCTCAGAAAGTATCTTTGATGCATCTGATATGACAGTAGTAAGAGGCTTGGGGAATGACAAGCAGGTATTAAATAACAGAAGAAATAGATGTCCTGAAACATTCATTGATTTAACTTCTGAATGCAGAAAATAAAGCTAGGTAGGAATGAGAATTGTCCACTAAGAAGAGACTGCACGTATTTCAGTAAATATCACAAAACATGGGCAAATCCTAATAACAGTGTTCACCCACTAGAATGGCTTTTCAATTAATTTAGATGGAACTCTGATCCAGATTTTCAATTCATTAATTGAAAGAATGATGTAAAAAGTTTAACAAAGATGCTCTCTTCCCTTTGAGTAGAGACAGAATGAACCTCAAACATCCACGTATGTCCCCTGAGCTGCACAAGAAACACACGAGGACTTCAATCAACAAAATCTCCAGACCTTGGCAAGCTGTGAGCAGTCTCATTTAACTCTAGCAGTCAAGTAAACTGATTTGAACTCTTCAAGCACTTTAGCTGGTATCTACTGATGTATAAATAGTTCTAAAGCTGACCAGTTTTCTGACATCAGAAAAGAACTAAAAGTCCCTAGACAGAAATATAGCTGTTAGAGACAAATTTTTGTTTTTTCGTGTGTTTGTGTCTGGGGTGGTCATGAGGATGGAAGATATGCTAAAATACAGTATTTGGACATCTGAGGAATAAAAAAGAAGAAATAACATTTTTAGAAATAAAATGTTTTTCTGGGTCTAGTAATTACAAACTAAATCAAAATAATTCTTAAAATGTTATTATACCTATATAAGACAAAAAAGTTATTGGAACTAAATTAAATATAGAAAACTGTGAACATTTTTTCCTTTAAATATCTTTCAAAACTTCATAGCATTGCACGATACAGAAAAGTTTATTGTTTGATGTTTGCCCAGAGATAAAAGATTTATGTGTGTTCGGTAAACTTATTATCATATTCTGAATACAACTGCAACACATACATAAACAGTACTACTCAAGCAGAGTAGGAGATGTCAAGACTTCCCTTATAATCCCCTCCACTACACAGAAAAACAGAATGAAAGTTCTTTAAGTTGCAATGGTCATTTTGGAGCTGGTATTGCAACTTGTTAGAAGAAGCATTTGTTCTAAGACAGACTTCTTCTCTCCGTAAATGTTAGACATTATCTTTAGGAAACAGTTTCATAATGTACGGATCACATCAGACTCAGCACTCTCAGTGTATGAATAAAGTCATGGCATTTTCCACATTACCCTGCAGTGTCAATAGAAACAATGAAGATTTTACAGAATAAAGTAATGCAATTCTCACTTGACTTCCCCTGAGATCAGATAATTATATCACAAATGAAGGAAGTTCTTGGAAAATTAGAAACAAAATAAAATACTTAAACAAGGTGAAACTTTACCTCTCCTTTATATTCAACTGGCTTCATTCCAGCATATACTGGTACAAAACTACTTGCTAGCAGGACCTAGGTAAAATTAAGAAGAAGGACTGGAGAAAAAGAGCGAAGAAAATGCAACCAAGTAATTCTGAACCAATAAATATTTTCATGAATATGTCCAGAACATTACGCATTATAAACACTGGAAATTAATTTATGTACATCTTCTATTAGTTCAATAAGTTACCTTTACTATATACTCAGGTATTAACAAATTGCTACTTGTTCCTCTGCAAGCTACAATGCTGTCTAGAGCAGTTCTGAAATTTATTTTAGACCAGAACACCTCTTCTGCTATATACAGATGTACACATTCATATACATTTCTATCCACTCATAACAGTACCTATAAACGTGTGCATGAGCACCTAAGTATATGCACACATATCCAGTGATCTATCTGTGTTTGGAATTTGTATATAGCTAGATGTGTCAGATATGTCAGACGTGTCAGATATTTCAGTACAGCTAAATGTGTTCCGTATGCATAGGGGTGAATGAGAAACAGATCTTGGAAACACAAGTAGCTTGCAGGCATGCAAAATGCCATCAGGTCCAAACAAACAATCCATGGAAATTATGGAAAAAAAAAATGTCCAAGGGTGTTGTTTTTTTTTGTTTTCTTTTTTAATCTGCAGAACTATTTTTCTTTTTGCAAAAAATTAAGCTACTTTTAGTGTTTAATATTTTTTTCTTCCGGAACAAATTCAGATTAAGTCTCTACATAAAGACTCTAACTCTCACCTTTCCTTGCCTGTTTCTATTCCCTGTGATCCAAAGCACCAGATATTTGTCTGAGCTTATAAAGATACATTCCGTCTTCTACTTTCAAAAAACAAAAACATTTCTCTAGCAACAGGCCCTTTCCCTGACAAAATAGTAAGACAAGGTCTACCTCTAACCCATTCCTCAATGCACCTAGAAAGATGGTGAAAAGTCTCCAGAATTTCAGTATTAAATTCTGCCTGTTGTCCATCTACTTAGCAGCACTGTAGTATCAGTGACTATTTGACTAATACAGTTTTTATTATATATCTAATAATAACACTCGTATGCATTGAAGAAACATATACTTTTCTTTAAAGCAGAAATATGCAACTTCATTACCTTAATGAGGTCCTCTCTGGAAGCAAAGTTTGAAAACAAGTAATTTTTCCCATTTCTCACATTAGTAACGGACACATAGAGCCGACTGTCAGCTATCTCATGAGCATTAGAAGGAAGAATAGACTCTATGCCTTCCCTAGAATAAAGAAAGCACTAAGTATTATTCACCACGTAAACATCTTACAAGTACAGTGAAAGATAAAGCTCTCCACAGAAAAAAAAATGCTTTACTCTACATGTTTATTTAGAGAGCTTCATGCAAAAATGATTTAATAGATGCTTAAACATAGTACCTAAGTCTTTTCATAAAATCATAACCAGGAGTCACTGCACCGAAGTCCAATTTTCTAACTTCTTCTGCAAATTCATAGGTAAACTGCTGACATTTCTGAAAATTAAAATATTCACCATTAAAGATGCTTTCATAACCGTTTTCATTATAGAAAGTAAGTTCAACTGTGGTATCTAGAACATACTAACAGCTAAACCTTTAATCAAGAGCAATCTCAAAGACCAGACTAAGATATTTTTACATGTGAGTGGTTTGCATTAAGATACATGTAACAAACTGCTGATCCTGTCTTACAAACTGAATTGTAAGAAAATGTATATAGCAGGATTCCTAACTATTTAATAACAAATATATTTGAAAGGAAAAAAAAATAGCCAAACCTCCCAACAATATCATTTTCTCAACCAAGGAAAGTTAAAAGGTTACCTTTCTAGGTATTACTATTGCTCAATAATTGGTTCTCTCAATCATGCCTCCAGAAATGTTTCTAGAAATGATGATGTGTATTCCAAGCATACAACCACCTCCTATGTTAAAGACTGTGTTTGTTCTAAAACCAGACATAAGCATGTAAAGATGGCTATAAGCTATCTTTATAAGAAGCCTTAAAAAAATCATCATTTCTCCTTGCTAATAGAAAAAACAACAACAACAGCAACCAACAAATGCAACTAACAACATCTCTGATTCATAAAATACTACAACTGATGGAAAACAAAGGAACAAAAGCCAACTGCAGTAAATCAGGCTATGGATTCTACAGCCAGAGAAGTTTTCTTACTTAAGCTGAAATCCGTAGTTCTAGTTGCTGTGAAAAAAATAGCTTGAAGTGTGCATAATATCTCCAAAGGCAAATAAAAGAATACAAAGTGTTTATTTTTTAGCAAAAAAGGTTCTGAAACCTTCAATTATGATTCTAAATGCGTAGGACTTGCTATTCTATATCACTTTTACTTTATTATTATTGTTCCATGAAGACAATATGACTTCAGAGACTTGGGAAAAATCTAAAATTCAATCCTTCCCAAGTTTTTGTAACTGGTAATCAAAAAACATACTGTACCTACATGTACCTATATGAACCCTTTTTTTTTTTTTTTCTTTGCAAGAGTATAGGAACTGTCTATAAATAGTTTGGGGTTGTTGGCTTACTAGCTTATTGCATGAAGAAGTATACTGATAGTAACAGAATAGATGATTGACATAACTGGAGAAAGTCATGGAGTGAGAGTGTGTGGAAGAAGAAACATGAAAAAACCTGGTCTGAAGATGAGTAGCAAGCTGGTTGGAGCAGTTTAATTTCCTCAAATCACATATACTCTCCTATGCACAAGTGCGAAAAAGCAATTATCTAGCAAAATGCAGAGATGAAGACCTTGCACCCACTTTTCTAAAACGGTCTACTAGTAAATGTATCAAAAATGCCAGTGAAAATTAAGAGTGCTACATCTCTTACAGCAATGGCCACTAATTTGTTTCACATAGGTTAAATTTTCACTTCTACCCTAGGCAGTATTTCATTCGCCATCACCAATTCCAGTCCAGTTCAAATACATAAAACCAGTTATATGCACCAGGCCTTCAGTTTATTCCAAGGCTTCTATAGTCAATCCACTGGAAAGAAGCATATTCAGACAGTGATTCAAATCTTCAGCATCTCTGTCTCTGTTTAAATGCACTGAAGAAATCCCCAAACTGCTACAGATTATAGAAGCATCTCATAATTAGGATCATTAGATCTGAAATGCTTTAAATACAGTGACTGAAGTGACAGGGAAGTAAGAGTAAAAGGGAGTTGAACAACTGCAAACATAAGTGAATGACAAAAACCTGCTTTCCGTATTATAAATGCTAAGAAGAGATTATACCTAGACTTTCAATCCGCGCTGTCAAAAGGGACATCTCCTTGAAGGTATGAATTATTTATAACATTTAGTGTCGGAAACTTTAAACAATGCATCTAAATTTCAAATTGTGACTGAGGACATGTTTAGAAATGGTAACTACCTCTACTGACTTAAGTAAACTTGACATCTAACATGATCATATACTTCAGAAAGAAATAGGTACCCATCTGTAATTCTATAAGCCTTCATATATTTGAAAATCTGTCTCTACAATTCTCAAGTCCCATGACTTTTCAATAGTGACAAAAATCCAAGATATTACACAAAGGCATTTGCAAGCTGTTATATTAGAACAACAATAAGCAAGAGAAGAAATCTTCAGCATTACATTCTTTTCCAGTTCACAAAAGTTTGTATCAGAGCTTTGAGAGTAAGAGATGGAGAAAGTCCTAGTTATAGTTTATCTAAGACAGCCATCACTCCAAAAAAATAAAAAGAACACCTAACTGATGTCAGAGTTGTATTTGTGGATATTTCAACAACTAGATGAAATAACATAATGACCCTGATCACAAAATTTTGTAGAAAATTCAATAAGAAGAAAAAGCTAGCTGCCGTGCTTACCATACAAAAAATTAATGGCAGAGGTAAGTATTATAGCATGCAAATCCAAAACTGAACTACTAATTAGAGACTATAGGCTACACCTGAACAAGCAACATACAGTGTTATCTTGACAACAGTGGAACTTGGTTAATACTGAGTCACATAAAGAAAGTATTTGTGGGGGTGGTGGAAAAAAAACAGGGAAGAACTTAAAAGCAACAGAAATACAGCCACCTGCAAGCATGCTCATATCATAGCAGAACAAAGAGTTCAGTGACAACACTATTCAAATCAAAAGATGTCGAAGTATGTACAGAGAGAACTGGAGAAATTTACCTGATGTTCATTAGACTGAAAGGTGAAAGTACTTAGGAAAAAAAAGGTTATCTAAAAGTCTTCTCCCTCATCCCCAAAAACACTGTTTATGATATTTAAAAATATTAAAGGACTATTAACATTTCAGCAAGGCCTACTCCTCTAAGTATATTAAAGGAAAGCTATTAAAGGCATATCAGGAAGGCAAAGCAGCCTTAAACTAAGGGGAATAACAAGCAAAACAAAACCGGTTAAAAATCCAGTATTTTCCTGAAACACATATTATTAAGTAGCCATCAAATATCATTTTGCTGTCTTTATATTACACCATACCCATGGTGAGAAAAGAGTACCATCTCTAGAAGAAAAAAACATAACAAAACAAAACCAAAAACAGAAACATTGCATCACAGAATGATTTGGGTTTTGAAGGGACCTTAAAAATCATCAAGTTCCAACCCTCTTCCACTGGCAGGGCTGTCAATTATTTGATCAGGAAGCATAGTGCCCCATCCAACGTGGCCTTGAACACCTCCAGGGACGGGACATCCACAACTTCTCTGGGTAAGGGCTGCCTCATCGAACTCATAGTGATGATTTTCTTTCTTTTATGCAGTCTAAATCTATTCCCTTTTAACTTACTACTGCATCCCCTTGCTCTGTAGTCTCGGTAAAAAGTTTTCTTTGTCTTCCTTATAAGTCATCTTTAAATACAGGTGTCTCTGGAACCTTTTTTTCCAGGCAAAACAACTCCAACTCTCTCAGCCTTTCCTTATAGCAGGGTGTTCCAGCCCTCTGATATTTTCTGTGGCACTCCTCTGGATCTGCTCCAACTGGTCACTATCTCCCTTGTACTGGGGACCGTAGATCTCAATAAAGTACCCCAGGTGAGGTCTCATGAGAGCAGGAGGACAAATTATCTCCCTCACCCTGCTGGACACATTTCGTTTTACATGGGCCTGAAACAACATTTGGTTTTCTGGGCTGCATGCACACATGCTGGTTGATGTCAACTTCTTCACCAGAATCACAGATTTCTTCTTTGCAAAGCTGCGCTCCATCAGTCCCTTGTCTCTAGTGTAACAACTGCACCACTTCATCTCAGTGTCAAACTTGCTAAGTGTGCTCTCAATCCCACTAGCTATGACACTGATAAAGATATCAAGTAGAATTGGTGGCAGTACAGACCCTTGAGGGACAGCACTCATTACCGTTTTCCACTTGGACACTGAGCTGTGTAACTCTCTGGATTCAGTCAATTCTTTATCCATTTAACAGTCCATCCATCAAACATATCCCTCCAATTTAGTAGCAAGAAAGGTGTGAGAGACTGCATGTTCCTGGTGGAGAACAGATTGGCCACGAGCCAACAGTGTGCCCTGGTGGCCAAGAAGGTCAACGGCATCCTGGGGTGCACTAAAAAAAGTGTGGTCAGCAGGTCGAGGGAGGTGATCCTCCGCCTCTACTCTGCCCTGGTGAGGCCTCATGTGGAGTATTGTGTCAGTTCTGGGCTGCCCTCAAGAAAAAAAAAAGTCAGGGATCTCCCCAAAAGAGTCCAGTGGAGGCCTACAAGGCCTACAAAGATAATAAAGGGCCGGGAGCTCCTCCTTTCTTAAAAGGATAGTCTGTATGACCTGGGCCTGATAAGACTTGAGAAAAGAAGGTTCAGAGGTAATCTGATTCATATCTATAAATATCTAAGGTGCGGAAAGCAAAGGGATGAGACTGGACTCTTTTCAGCAGTGTGCAGTGATAGGAAGAGGGGAAATGGCCACAAACTGATGCATAGGAAGTTCCACACAAATGTATGTGGGAACTTCTTCACAGTGCAGTGACGGAGCACTGGCACAGGCTGCACAGAGAGGTGGTGGAGTCTCCTTCTCTGGAGACGTTCAAGATCCGCCTGGCCGCCTGCCTGTGCAACCTGGGCTGGAATTTGCTTTGCAGGAGAGTTGTACTCGACGATCTCTAGAAGTCCCTTCCAACCCCTACAGTTCTGTGATTCTGTATCAAAGGCCTTACAGCAGCCCTAACAAGTACATGACATGCCAGAATAAAAGTCTGCGAGGGTTAATTCTCCCCTGGCTTACAGTGCAACTATTACTATTAAGTCCTAAGTTGTACTGAGTCTAAAGCACAACAGGTCCAAAGTTGTCTAATCAAGAACAAATAACAAGGAGCTTGTGAAAATTAGAGCCTGTGTGTGTTGTACTGGCGATAAGGACAGAGTCATCCGTCATTTTCATCTCCTTCCACAAAGGACTGAGCTACATATTTGCTTAACAATCTGTCTCTAGACAAGAAAACAATTATTAACTTTGTAATGTACAATGAATAAGTAAAACACAGATATATTTTGATATCCTAGAAATAAAGTACATCCTGTTGCAAGTACATCTGGTTGTATGCAACTTAACATTAAGACACATGAAATTTATATTTACATAGCTTAAAATACACAGTCCACACAATTTTCTACTATAAACCGAGAAACAGCTTTTGCATAAATACTTGGTTTTTGTCCATGCTTCACAGATTTTGCTAATGAAAACATATATCTGAGTCCTGGTCCCTTATAAAAAGCAAGGTGAAGATCAAAAATTAAGGATATCTCTATAATTAAATTTTTTTAACTTATACATTTTAAAATGATCTTTGAAAATAATTATGTCCTACACCTACGTGTTTATAAATTTACCTCTATATTTTCTGGTACTGCTAATAAGACAGTGGCAGCCAGGGATCCCGCAGAAGCTCCCGCAAAATCTTTCACAACTTTCAGTAACTTCTTACCATGTCTGTAAAGAGCAGCTGCTGCCCCCAAGTGGTAAATACCCAGAAACCCACAAGATGCAAATGACAGATTGACGTGTTTCATTTTTGCTGTGGAAATAAAGTTTTGCAGTCAGGAGGAGGCTCGGTTACTTTTATCTTACAACACACAACTATGTTTTTTGCAAAGAATATATAACATATATACATTACATATAAAAAATCTGTTTATTTTAGAGGAATAAACATTTTTGATTAACCACTAAATCAAAATATTAGCTGCTTGAGTTCAGCATCTCCAAAATTGAGAGCAATTATTTTAAAATGCGCCTCAGCACAAATTCCTTTTTCAATCAGGACACAAAATTATGTATCTATATATAACATAACTGCACATTTTCACCTATTTCCTCAAAGAAATACAGTAGTGACATAAAAGTGTTAACAGTGATGCTGGAATACTAAGTATCATCATTCTTCCATGATGCATACAGTCTTGAATCTAATAGAATTCTCTTGGGAAACAATTTTTGTCTTTCATCTCTGGAACCCATTTACTTACCAGTGCTACTATTCAGTAACAGATAAATTCCTATATAAAGTCATTTCTTATTCAGAAAGGAAAAACACACAACACATCACCATTACTATTTAAAAAACATATAAAAACTACTGAGGCAAAATGCAAATACAAAGCAAAAGTTTGCTCATAAATGCATGAACACAGTATGAAAGTATTAAGCACAGAAAAAAGCACAGAAAAAACTAAAAAAGGAAGCACAGAATTTGGACTATGTGAGGTGGTTTATTTTAAATAAACCATATATATTTATATATATATATACATACATAAATACATATGAAACTATGTTCTATTAGCTCTTCTGCTTCTGAAAATGACTACAAAAATGAGAACAAGATATTCTCCATTTTACTGCATGGATATACAGACATTGCCTGGATACTCTTATTTCAGAATTAAAATATAAAATTATAATATCTGGGTACAAATCAATAAGAATGGGACTGAATACAACAGTGCACTCAGGAGTATACCTGATTGTTCTGGTCTGTAGTGGCAGTGCTGATGGAATTTTTCTTGTGGAAACCACTTAGAGACAATACAGTGTCAATTCTGATGAAGCTTGGCAGGCATATAGCAACAGATTTTGATTTAAGTTGCCTCTTCAGCCCAGCAAGGAAAGGAGTGGGAAAGCAGCAGCTTTCTAAACCACAAGATAAGGAGACATGCTAAACTACCACTTCACATATACTATGTTTAAATTCAGACCATGAGTGGGTCCCTCTGCCTAAGTGGAAGGAATACTATTTCTGTTATTAAAGGAGAGCGCTCACGGATCAGGGCATAACATTCTCTGTTTTAGAAGACAAGTCATTCTGCTAAACCACACTATCATAAGGTAGTTTGTCAATTTATTAACCATGCTTCATCCTCTTTTACATACAGAACACTTCCACATCCACTAGTGAACATGAACACGACAAAACAAACACTACAGAGGTGTATACATAGTAACGAAACTGCAACAAGAAACCTGTAACAAAGCAGTTATCCTACAAATACCATACAGTGAATAAAAGTCATAGTTCTATAAGAGACTATCTGTTTGACAGATGTAGTTAGGCTATGTTGTTTCACCTTGTAAAGCATTCTATAATAGGAAAAGATGAGACAACAGTAGATGAATGTCCTGTAAAATCAGAGAAAGGAAATCAACATACCCACTCTTCTAAGAATATAAACTGTCACATTTGTCTTGATTCTTACACATCTTTCATGGCAGTACTTGATCTGCAAGTTACAATGGTACACCTGAGAGACAGTATGATTCAAAAATTTTTTTCCTTTCATGATCTGGTGAATCACTGCTCTTTGATCAAAAAGAACAGTAGGATTGTAACAATTCTCAAGAGACATGTGGAGAAATGTAATCAAGTGTACAATATGCCCTGCTACTTTCTAACAGAGCACGACAAATGGGAACACTGTCACATCTGGACTTAGACCATTTTTTCACCTGACTGAGTAAACAGCAGAAAACTTGTTGTCTTTGAAACGGTATGTCACGCAAGACTTCAGAATAAATATTCTTTGATGGTTTTATGGAAGTTCTTACTCTTAGAGATATTAACTATTAACTAAAAATATATCATATGGGTAGGCTCTTAAGAATAACATTAAATGCACCTTACAAGACGCACAAATACATTTCAACATAGCTCTGGACAGTGTATACACTGTAGAAATATGACTTATGCAGAACAAAGCAAATGGAATAGCCACTGCTTTCCAAAAACATTTTCATCTCCCACGACCAACAAATTTTAAAGTACTTTAACTGGCTAAAGAGATAGGCACAGTTCTTGCTTACAACTAAAAAAATGTAAGAGCAGATAAATATAAGAAGCTAGGACACTGGGGCTGATAGATCTCCCAACTTCACAGATAATGCAAAAGCATTCAGGAATAAAGATGATCATATACATACATATTTAAAGGATTCTCACATCTGCAAGAAGAATTAATTGGCAATCAGAAAAATATTTGGAAGGGAATCATCTCCACATTCAGTTGCATCTCGAGCAAGATGTATAAGGAGACACATTTGTACTGCAGAATTATGTTATGTTACAACATAGCTTTTAGTAATTACTGTTTTCCTAGTTGTCATAAACATGAAACAATCTTCCATACTTTTGTTTCCTGAACAATGTAATTATATAAACATTTTATGATCTCAGTGCCTTAACCAGTCACAACTACCTCCCTGGCAGTGTGTTTCTAAACAAAAGCTGTAAATGCCCAAAGCAATTGACTGGAAAGCCTTTAGAAACAAAAATTAAAAATACATAGAATAAGAATGACTAAGCACCCTGAGGCACAGAAGTACTTTGAGTTATAATGTATGACACATATAAAGACGTTTGAAAATGTGTTATTAGGAATGAGAATGCACGCAAAGGTATGGGAAGAACTATTCACATAAGCAGCATTGCTAAAATAAAGGTTATATTTGTGACTACTAAGGTACAAGACAATCTTAAATTTAGCCAAAACAAAAATCACCACTCACATGCCTGATGCTTCTTCATGGATACTAAAGGAAACAAAAATGCTCACTAGTACCACATGCCTTCAGTAATTACTCAAGAAATTGTTTTCTCAGCGAAAAATAGGTGCATAGAGAATGACAGACCATTCTACAGGCTGTACTCTGAGAGTTACAACAGTTGCCAGGAGAATGGTAAAAAGTTTTGCATATATCCAGTCACAATGAATAAGCACTGTAAAAGTTTGGTGAGTTGGTGAAAAATAAACATAAAAGTAATAACTTAAAACATTGATACATCATCCAAGTAGGCATTAAAATTCTTAGAAAAACTTAACGTATCTTTGCAAGCCATAGAAGTCGCATATAATCCCCTTAAAATAAGAAAAATGAATAAAATGCATTATGTCAGACTTTCAAGTACATAAATTAGATCACCTTGGTAATTAATACAAGATGCCTAGAAAAGACAGGAAAAGCTGGCTCCTTAAGATAGCAAAAAGGTTTTGATACCTTCTAATGTGTGTTGTCTTCCATCATATTCTCCAGAGGAACTACTTCCAGAAGGTGTTTTAGATTCTTCTGCACTAATACCAACTGCAGTATTCATTCCTGATTGGTTATCACTTATCTTAGAAACCTACAATATTATAATCAAATATTACTATCTAAAAGTAAAAGGAAGAGTACAGACAACGGGGAAAAAAAGCTTATTTATCCTTACACAGACCTAAAAGTTATATTAAAACAGTCATAAATCTATCTGAAAGAATTTCTCAGAACTACTTAGCCTCCATGAAATTATTTGAAATCACAAGGTTTGATTATTTATAAGCTATGTGCAGCAATTTATATCTTAAAGATTAAATTAACATCTAGAAAAAGAAAAAATATTATAATTTGGAACAGTCATGCCTTTAAGATTAGCCTTAACTTTGTGTCCTTTCCCACTAATTCTGTTTATATCCACAGATTTCTTTAATAATCAAATTAATGCATTTTTATATTCTTTTCCCAATCAGATATACAGACTTTTTTTGCCCTGTGCAGAATACTGAATTAGTAAAGGACACTTTCTGGAGAACTCTGCTCCTATTCTTCACTAAATGGCTTTCACCAGCCAATAATTCTGTCAGTTATCATTCCATATGGTTTGGAATATAACTTGAAACAACTTAAAATTTTCTCCCAAGCTTAGAACTACAGGACACACACACACACACAAAAATCATACTACAACACTGGTTCTCCTGCAACTTCTTGCTGCCTTTCCCCTCTTATACTTATAAAAGTCATCTTCAGTTCATAATGATGTCTCTCACCAGCCTCAAAAGATATCTGCTATTAAGAAAACACTCAGATAAGTAGTTTCTTACAGAAGTGACACCAGCACTGTTCTGACAGTTATCATATATACCCAGAACACTATGGAAGTAAATACATACCTGGCATTTAGCTCTGTCATACGGTACTCTTAGGGTACAATAGTTTAGAATTCCAGTCCAGAACTGCTGGTCTTTTGGAAGAATGGAACTACACAATCTGCCTTCTTTCAGCTCAAGTAATTTTATTTGTGCAGTACAGAGACTTCTGGCAGTCCACATTTTCTTAAAAGTAAACTCTGGATCCAGATGATGGCACTCTGGGAAGCTGTTTTATATCAAAGTTACAAAGTATCAACAGATGAGCTGTTTGGATGCCATAGAATTACACTGTAGGATTTTCTTCTCAATCTAACCTGTTTAAAAATATGAAGAAAAAATAATAATAAAAACCAAGCAATTGAAAGGTTGCTCTTCACCAAAGTTCTGATCCTGTAACAAGGCTCCACTGACAGTCTTCACATGTAGCTTTTAGGGGATCACGACCTAAAACAGGTCTTAGGAGTTCATTTGTAAGACAGAAACAGCTGTAGGAAGAACCCTTTCTCAGTAGCTCATTCGCTCTCTGTCTCCCTGCATGCACCTAGCACTGTGCTATCCACCACCAGCCATTCAGTCAGTTGTTCACTTCAAAAACAGGAAGAGCTACAATTACTAAGAGAACAAATGGATATAACCTTCCTTATAATTAACATGAACATGTTGCTCATTCTTCACTGAAAAAGAGCAAGGACTGTCAAAACAGGCAGTGACGTCGGATCCCAATAAGAATTGCTCAGGCACGCTGGTTGACCTTGTAATTTTCTGGGCTGCATATCAAAAGGGTTACACACATCTAAAGTTCAAACACTGGTTCACATCCATGAAGACTTTGCTCAGGATAATGCATGGAAACGGCATGAAAGGAAAACCAGGCGACTGCTTTGTCTACCTGGGCAAAATGGAATAGCACATTCCTGAGGGGGCAGAGTCTCAGGGGTACATGAACAGCTTCAGGTGTAACCCAGCTCCATAAGCTTCAGGTTCTTCACCTCACCCCGTGTGCTATGAGGCCTACACTGTTTGACTGCTGCTCCCTCCACGTACACTCAGTAACATCAACAAGCCAAACTTTGGAAACAGAGAGATATAACTTCTAAATGGAATAAACGCGGACAGCCAAGCGGCAATGTACACGACATAACGCTGAGAGCAGCTGCTAAGCCGTTTAAGCTTGCAGACTTGAGACAGGAGGCCGATGTTCCGGCATTTTTCCCGGTTTCCCGCCCTCCTCACGGCAGCAGCACCTTCCCCTCGGATCGGCTCCCGGTAGAACCTGGAGGCACGGCCTCACTCTCCCCAGACCCCCAACCGCCATCTCCAGGCCGGGTCCCGCAGGCAGCCCAGGCCGCACCTCACACACCGCCCCAGCGCGCCCCGCCGCGCAGCCTCCTCCCGCGGCAAAGATCGCGAGACTTCCGGGCTTCGGGGGCGGGAGAGCAGGCAGGGGGTAACCATGGCGATGGTCCCGCGCTACCGCCCCTGAGCGGCGTGTGCAGGCGGGAGCTGTGGAGTACCCTGAGCAGGAGCTGCTAGTCCCCGCTGGCAGGCGGTGGGAATAAGCACAAAGTGCTGCTAATAGTCATACATTCTTTACACTGATTGTTTTGACCCTCATGCCTTGACGATTAAAAGGTGGTTTCTTCATGAGATCGTTGCATAGAGCGCATATTTTCTTGTGTGGATCCTACAGACCCCGTTGTAACATAAACCAGGGCTGCCCTTGTCAGTGCACAGTGAAGATAAATCAGCAGAATTTAGGCAAGAGGAAGACATAACATATAAAAAGTAAATCATCGGGGGGGAGGGAGGGGGATAGATAGATAGATAGGCAGACAGACAGACAGACAGATAAACAAACAGCTTATGTGATGTATGCGTGTAATTATCAACAGCTATCAGATATTATCAGACCATTAGATATTAGGACAGTCACACCACCATGAGCCTGGACCTTGGAAGATAATATATATTCGTGCGCTGATTTCAGTGTGAGGAAAAGATACATTCAGTGTGACGCAAGCGAGCTAACCGACATTTAGAAAATGTCCCTGGAAGTGTATCTTGTTTAATAAGTCCTTGGGACTGCTTGCTGTGAATCTAATCAGTCACCTTGGATTCTTTTTCTGTGTGATTACGAGTGCGCGTTCTCAATCTAAAAATTAAAATACTGCTTTGGTGGAAGGAGGCAGCTAATTAACATAATCAGTGGCACAATCCTAATTATCCTTCTCATTAGAACAATACAGACATTTCTAAGTGAGCATGTCCTGTTTTCACCTGAACAGAAGATGGATACATGGAATTTTCACATGAATGTTTATCTGTAAAAAAATAAAAGGGGCAAATTCCATTGAATTTATGGAATTTATCCTAAAATCTTTGTGCATCAAGCGTTATTTTATTTTCTGCTTGTTAAGGAATAGTTCTTCAGTACTTTACAGACTGTTGTGAGTGATTTATTGTTTTGGGCATTTATTATTGCAAATATTTTTGTGTGAACAAGAATAGGAAGCAGCAGCAAGGCAACTGGCTTGCAGCACATTTCCACACACACACACACACACACAACAAAAAAAAAGTTATTGCAAAACAGGACCCTAGGATTGTCTTGTATACAACAGCTAAACCATCTTATGGTTTTTCTTCTCTTTTTACCATTCTGCACTATTTCCTCCTGTTGACAGAGTGAGCCTGCAGATGAGGAAATCAGATGAGGCCCAGTACTGGAAAAAGCATCTTACTTTACCATAGAAAATTCTAATTTGTAGCAGGCATTACTAGACCATGTTTACATCTGAAGTGATTCTTGAGATGACAGATTTGACTTGTACAAATGTCACTAAAATAGCGGGATGACCCTTTTCATTCTCAGCTGTGTAGATGTGTACAGTTTAATTCTAAATAATTGAGCTGAACTTTCTGTTTCATGTCTAACCTATTAATGATCTGGACAATTAGTGATGTAGGTTAAGATTACTGAATTGGTGAGATTTAAACCTTCAATCAGGGATAGTTTCAAATATAGGAGAAACAAGTAATAGTCATTTCCACGAGTTAAGGAGATGTGACTGTCTCAAATGTAGCAGCAGTTGTGTCTTCTGGCTTCTTAAGAGGAAGTATAAATAAGACTTTTTCAGCTCCCTATTTAATCTCCATCCCTCCAATTTCTGTTTTCTGTAACTAGAATTTAGCTGTCCTGAGTTGATGCTTAGATAAATTCATCCGAATTCAACATTTTATCTCATGATACATATCTTTTGCTATTTTTTCCCTTAACTGTTGCTGTTCTTTGTAATTCTCTGCCATTTACTTAAGACTAAAGTGCACCAAAATAAATGATATATGAGTCATATAAAGGCATGAGGTATATAAAAATTTCAGTGTGGTGCTTGACAGTACAGGTGTTTTGAATCACCAATATATTTAATTTACAACTTTCTTGATGGCATATCTCAAATCAGTTTCCTTAACAGGCCAAGCTGCAGCAGCAAAGTAAGCTCTCGATAATATAGTTCCATATTGTTACATTTTTGGTCAGGATGAGTAAGTCGGTTAGTGGTGTGACTACTGTAATGTGTCTCTGCTAGTAAGACTGTGACTGCTTATTTCACAGTTTGAGTCCTGCATGGAAGTGAAGAGATATAGAAAGAAAATCAGTTGAGAGTAAAAGTTAATTTGAAAGTCTTATTACTGACAAAATTGTTCCATGTATTATTCAGAATTATAGATATTTAGTTATATCTTCTGTTGAATGGCTCTTTTTTGTGAGCTCAGAATAGTAGATTTTCCTGGAGAAGGTGAGAGATTCTTATTTTGGGTGGATGTCATTGAAGAATTTAATGCAGTATTTTGCAGCGTTAATTCAGCCTGGCCTAGATCCAAATGGTGGTACATGGATTGAAAACTTGGTTGAAAATACAATGATTTATTAGTGTATTTTAACACCTGAAGAAAAAAAAACAAACAAACCAACAACAAAAACCATCAGCTGCAAAACTAGTAAGGAAAAGGGTAAGCTTTTCCTATAGGCGAAGAGCAAACACACAAGTCACTGTTGGGCAACCTGTGAGTTTTAATGGTAGGACCTATAGCTAATCATTTCCTTACATCCACTAACTATTTAAAAGGAGTATAACTCTCTCCCAAAGTCTCTTTGGTTGTCTGTACTCTAAAGTACAGACATTGCTGATACTGCTCAAATTTGTAAGAAATCTGCTATGTTGTGGTGAAAGCAAACAAACAAAACGCCATTAGAATGTCTGTAAATCTTGTGAGATAAAAGAGCTAAAATTACAAGCAAATGAGAAAAGGAAAAGCACTGATATGGACAAATATAAAATTGAAAGGCAGAGTGTTAGAAATAACAGACAAAAAACAGGCTGTGTTCCAGGGAGCTGCAAGAAGTGATGCTTCTTAGAGCTGTTTGGTTCTTCGTGATTCATGAAAGAAGAGGTGAGTATATTATTATTTACTGTAACAGCATTTTTTCTGAATTGTAACAAATAGTTTATTTATACATTTAAGCTAGATGTATTCTGATTGCAGAATCAAATTCTGTATGGTTGGCTTTCCAAACAGTGACAAATAAAGGAATGTTGACCAGAGGAAGAGGTTCATAAATAAAGCAAGTATTGGAATTGTCATCCAAAAAAGTAAACTCAAAAGAAACAGGGATGCTTTTGGATTAAATACAGTCTGTTTTGGAGTGAGACTGACAATGTCATGGGGAGGGAGGAAGAGTTAGGATAGAAATGTCTGGCTGCAAGGGAACTGTGAGAGAAGGAGGGAGTTAAAGAAGCTGAAGATAGGTGTTGAGGTTTGTAGCAGAACAGTGGCAGAAGACTTTCAGAAGGTAAAAGTTCAACATGTGATGTGGAAACCATCTGTGACGCTTACAGCCAGTTTTATGAAATTGTTGGTAGCGAAGATCTGATCAAAATAATGTTTTATACAGAATTATTAAATATTTAATAGGAAAGGATAAATTTAAATAAAATTTAAAAAAATGGAGTTGTCTTTGTTAAATGACGAGGTGAGAATACATACAGCACATCAATGATTGGAATCTTTCTAAGGTGTACTTTCAAAAAAATTCTGCAAAAAATATTTTTTAAATTATATTTTATGTAAACACGAGAATAGAAAAAAAGTTTGTAAATAAGTGTGCTGACAAAGTGTAGAAAACGTCATATGGGAAGGTCATTTCTCAGAGAATGCAGTGTAGAAAAAAAGCTTGGTTACAATAGTAACTGTCAGAGCCATGTGATATTAATTACTGTGTAGTGCTTTCTAACTGCTCTTCTGATTGTAAGCTGAGTAATTGCAGTGTCTCACAGTTATTAGAGGCCAAGTGTCTCAGCAGTACATAAGCAGACTAAGAGCATCATTGACAGATGTGCAGACTTTGCATATTAGTTTGTAGAAATTCTAGAAAGCTAAAATTTGCCATCTTTTAAATCTAAAGCCATGACATGACTGGTTAAAAAATCTTTTCAGAAAACTGAGTAAATGGGGGGAAACCCCTGCAGTGCCTCCTTTAAACTGTCCTTTGAGATGCTTAAAGAGTCTTTTTTTTTTCTGTGTCATATTCAATTACATGTAAATCTGTCTTAAGCAGCTGGAACGTAAGTTTCCAGGATTCCAGTGCCTAAGCCAAATTTTTTAAGATACAGACCTGTAATTTGCCCCCTTCAGATACAACAAAACAAAAAAAATATGATGTGAGACAATTATCATATTGAGTTGATTTTAGCAAGGAAATCATAAGATACTGAAGGTGTGGTTTCAGCCTTTGTGAACAAAAAAGTAGTATGTTGTGTAGAATATAGCTAATATGAAATTGTTAGTTAACTATGCTAAGCCTTAGCAGAAGTTCAGTTCAAGCCTTAATGATTTTGACTGAGTTTAGTCACATCCAGTATAGCCTAGGAACCTCATACAATATACAATATAGCTTGCCCTCAGACCAGCTTGTAGTTGATTTGAGCTGCAAGCAGTGCTATAATCAGCATAAAACCAAACACAAATATTGTGAAAAGTAACTGATGTTGGATTAAGGCTTCTAGAATAACATGATTAAGATCTCATTTAAAAGGAATACTAAACACTAGTTTTTTTCTTCGTGGTTGTGCTTATTTTTATCTTCATTTCTCTTTCAGATTTCTGCCTGCAGTTTATCACTTAAATTGACTTCACTGAAGCTAAATAGGCAAGGTACATTTCATTATTATTCTTCTGTCTATGCTGTATCTGGAAGATTCTTTTAATTAAAACTGAGCAACACCAACTAACAGAAAGACTGAGTATAAGATTGCCCCTGGGTTGATTCGTAGCTGCTATCTAGTACAAAGATAACATGTTCAAGATACTTCTCAGTATCAAAGAGAAGATAGTTCTTCCTCAATTTCAAACTCCTCATCTGTCTAGATTAGCATTATGTAAATCATGCATTGAATCTGATCTTTCTTCGTACCAGGTTTACTAGGCCAGCCTTTGTATCTCACAACAGTCTCTGAGAGTTTAGTTTTTGTCTTTAAGTATTTACATTATTATCTAGTTGCAAGATTAAAAAGACATTTTCAGCATTGGTTATCATCATGGCACTGATATAAAAAGTCCTTTGTCCTTGGTGGTATGCAGCTAACTATTTCAGACTAGAAAATTTGTCTTCACTGGCAGATAGCCTATAAAACTCTTCTTTGATTTCCTTTGTTACGCACAGCAGGTATTCCAGAGTAGGCTGTTAAAAGGATTGATAATGATTTCTAAGCCCCCAATTATTCATGTCTTTAACACATAGATAACATTTATGTTCCTTTACAGTAAACTGTATCTGTTCATATCATATGTTAAGATGAAGCAGTCCTCTGAATAGTCTCTTCTTTCAGGCATGTAAGCTGGTTAATTTAGAACACTAACTGCTAGATAGCTTAACCAATTTGTATGTATCCTATGTTTAAGGATTTATATATTGTTGGAATACTTACTTATTTTGCAAGACAGGAAGAGTGTGTAGTACTTACAACTTCTTAGGATGGTGTCTTCACACACGTGAGAGTTAAGAGAAAAACAAAAACAAACAACATACACACACAAAACAAGATCACTGTAGGTTGCTAATTGTCGGGACAAATCAAGAGGAAGATAGCTAGATATAAGCTAGAAAAATACCCCTACCTTATCAGCTGTTAAGAATTTCTGTATTTAAAGTCTAAACAGTAGGTGGCACTGCAGTTTGTCTTGTCTTTATAGATCAGTGTTGTCGACATAAATGACATTTACTTTTTTCCAGTTCCCATTTTCATAGTTTCTTTGATCTGGCAAAGGAGTCAAGCAGAATTCTAAAATGTAAATATTTTCTAAATAATAAAGAAGAGAAATTCAAAGGTCTGGAGTACCTTACTTATAAAGAGAGTCTGAAAAGAGCTGGGATTATTCAGCCTGGCGAAGAGCAGGCTCTGAGGAGACATTATAATGGCCTTTCAGAACCTCAACAGGACTCCATCAGGGAGTGTAGTGATAGGACAAGGAGAGACAGTTTTAAAATAAAAAGGGGTAAGTTTAGATTAGATATAAGGGATAAACTATTCACTATGAGAGTGGAGGCACAGGAAAAGGTAGCCCAGAGAAGGTGTGGATGCCACATCCTTGCAAGCTTTCAAGGCCAAGTTGGATGAGGCCCTGGGCAACCTGGTCTAGAGTAAAATGTCCTTGCCCATTGCCAGGGGGTTGGAACTGGATGATCATTAAGTTTCCAACCCAAGCCATACAATGATTCTATCATTCTATAACATTGCCAGGTGGTTAATCTGAGAGCATGGATAAAACCAACAAGATGTATTTATAAACGTCATGTAAAACAGATCTTTGTCATTAGTTGCAAAAATTCCTGGAAATCTTACAAGTTGAATGAAGTACAGGAATAATTTCTCAAACTCGTAGTCAGAACAGAGGTAGTGGGCTTTTTCTTATTTTTTTTTAATTTGTTTCCTAATTTTTATTATAACTGAAACAGAAGACTAATATGACAATGAAGATTTTTATTCAGCAGTGTAGAACTACTATTAGTTTTTACTCTTCCAGGTAAAAAGATATACTGTTTTGTGAAAAATAAAATAAATGTTGTTTGATATTGTGTTATGTGTCCATATCTTTCATAAAAGGCCCATCAATAGTTGTTTCTGTTTTCATACAGGTAGTCATTTTTATATTTCTCTTTTCAATTTTGGACATCTCTTGGGTGGGATTCATCAAAGGAAAGCAGCCATAACCTGAAGTGTAGACATGGATATTTGAGCTAGTTATTCTGATCTGCCCCAATCTTCAGGAAGAAGAAACAGGCATTTTTGGAAAGGAATTCATCTCAGCTCACAGTAGAATTTTAAGTATATTAGAATAATAATCCCCCTACAACAGTTTTGGTTTTGGTTTGGTTTGTTGTTTTTTTTTTTTTTTTGTTGACATTGAGGAAGGTCACAGAAACCTTTCTGGAAGTATATGCCTTTGGTTTATCGAAATTAACCTCTGTCCTGGCAACAGTGTACACTCAGCTGACAAATTTTGTGTCCACCATCATTTGTAATTCTGAGGTGAGATGAATTACAATCTGGAAACCGGAGAGCAAAACCTGAAGTCATCCATTAAATAGAAAGTAGAGTCAGAAAAATGAACACCATAGCTGGGAATGGCACACTGTTGTTAAATCACTCCATCTGCTTATAATTTGCCTCATTCAACTTCCTTAGACACTATTTAAAGTGTCTACTTTAGCACTCCATCTTTTTTCTTTTTTTTCTTCTTTTCACAGCCTGCGTGGATGTCTGCGTTTGGCTTCACATTTGACATGCCCACATTTCTCACTACCAGTTTCTCTGCAAAACCTTCTGTAGGTGTTTGTTGTTGTTGTTGCTTTCTCTATTAATTATGACTGACTCAGATTCATTAGAGGATTGATAAGAGGTTTGTGTACCAACAGTAATAGTTCATAAACATTGCTGTTGATGTGTAGGCTTCTTATGTTCCTTTCCAACTTCAAATTCAATAAACAACTAGTCAAGTGTTTTGCATCATTCACCTTCTTTAATATTTACAGTCTATCAAATTTACTGATTTTTTTTACCTGATTTTATTTTTTTCCCAGTTGTGTACTACTATTGCAAAAAAAAAAAAATATATATATATATATATATATATATATATATATACATACATATAGTGGACTTCTGTATTTGGAAGTGATTTTGAAATCTTTGTACTTTTGATATGTTTCCTCTACCGCATAACCTATTGCTTGTGCAATTTCCAGAAGTCATCTTTTTAGTTTTCTTTTCACATTTTCATGACATCTGCCTACTTTTAACACTCCTCATTATTTTCTCTTCTTTACATTGCAACTGTTAAATGAATGGAAGGCATGTAAAGCAGAGAACTCACTGGAGGTATATGTATATACATACATATACATATATACATACATATACGTAAGATTGTACATATCTTACGTATATGTATGTACAATATGTACATATCTTACGTATATGTGTGTACATGGCACTAAGCACACAGTTTAGTGGTAGGACTAGGTGGGTCAGATTGATGGTTGGAAGTAATGGATGTTGCTAAACTTGATTGAGATCTGACAGATCCAGTTAATCTATCTATCTTGACAGGTAAATGTGAAAATGCTGAGGTTATTCTGATAACATCGTTTACCAGGAGATCAAGATTTTGACCTGACAAAGCAGAGTTTTTGATTAAATATTATTCAATATCGCTTTTCTTCTACCTAAAGAATGATATTCTGAAACAAGTAAAAAGCTTACTACTGTGACATGTAGTGAAGGTGAAGCTCTAACAGTGTAACTAGTCTATCTCTAGAACAATTTAAATGAGGCCTGTGTGAAAAATGTGTTTTCAGTGCTAATGTTTTTAATATGAGAATTCTAAACATAAAAATTCCCATTTGGTAATCTTGTTTCCCACATCTGCTATTTTTTTCTTGATGCATGAATAACGTTCTGTAGGCATTTAGCTCCAACTGTGGAAATATACCTATCCTGAAATCGCTAAGGTAAAATCTGTTCCACATGGGGCAGAACTGGCCTTAGAAGGAAGATCGTTGTCTAACTGCTCTGGAGGATGGCCTTGCTCTTATGCTAGGAAATGCCATCCCAGAACTAAGAATTTTTAAGGGAGTTTTCTTCTGAACGATTTTGCTGCTATAGCTAGAACCAATTTGTTGAAAAATCCGTGTTCTTGCATGGCAGTCTTGTTTGATTATATTCTCTTGCTGTGTAGCCTCAGGAGTCTTTGCACAAACCTCTTGCATAATCAACCTTACAGTGTTTTCCACTGCAGAGGAGGAAAAGGGTCGCATCTCACTGAATCCAGTTCACACGTGGCAGCAAAGCAGCCATCAAAAGGTGGCTTCCTGATTTTCTTTCCCAGGAGTCCAAAACATGAGCAAGAAGTTCTGCCCAAGAGCAAGGAGTCTGCCTGTCTCATTCTCAACTGGCAGGGCTTATCATTACTGGAAAGATTGTGAAGACCAGAGCCCTTTTGGAACAACAAAACTATTTTAGATTACATTCATTCATGTAGCCTTGCAGGTGAAATTTGAAGAAAACCAAGGAGCTTTTCCTTACAAACACACTTAAAAGTATCAGAGTTCTTTCAACGTAACGTCTAAACTTAAATTCTGTAATTGATCCATGCTGATGATGATCATGATCCTTGTGAGAAATATGACAAAAATGCTTACTGGAAAAGAAATGATAGCTCAGTGTTTGGAGACCCTAGTGAACATCTTAAATATGGAATCAGGAGGATGTGATGAATAAATGTATTTTTGCTCATTTTTAAAAGAGACTGGCTAACATGCTTTTGTAGTGTAACCCTGGCAGGTAGCTAGGTAACGCTCAACCACTTGCTCACTCTCCCTGCATGGCGTAAGGGAGAGAAGTGGAAAAGTAAAAGTGTGAGAATGTGGGCTGAGATAAAAGCAATTTTGTAGTAAAGCAGAAGCTCTGTGTGCTAGCAAAACAAAATAAGGAATTCACTTACTACTTCCCATTAGCAGGCAGGTGTTCAGCTACTTCCACGACAGAAGGACTCATCATGCGTATGTTTTCTTGGGAAACTCTGAATGCCCTCTCCTTCCTTCTTCTTTACCCCAGCTTTTATTGTGTTCAGCTACTTCCACGACAGAAGGACTCATCATGCGTATGTTTTCTTGGGAAACTCTGAATGCCCTCTCCTTCCTTCTTCTTTACCCCAGCTTTTATTGCTGAGAATGATGCCATGTGATGCACCATGGCCCTTTGGTCGGACTGGATCGGCTACCCTGGCTGCATCTCATCTGCTTGTGCATCCCCAGACTGCTTACTGGCAGGGCAGCATGAGCAGAAAAATCTTTGCCTTTGTGAAAGCTCTTAATCTTCAACAACTAAAACCATTAGCATGCTGTCACCACTATTTTCAGAAAAACACGGCATCAAACAAGACTCTAAGAAGAAAATTAACTCTGTCCCAGTGAAATTATGACATATACTTATTTTATGAGGAGAATAAGTGAACACCCTTCTGAATTTGAAAGATAGGCTGCCTGTGCTTCTCTCTGACAGCATGGGAATCCACAGAACCTAAAGAAGGGAGTTTCATTTTTATCTTCTCTTGATCAGTCAGCACGGCTGGCAGGAAAAGTACATTTCATGACCTTTTAATGGATATGCAGCCTTCAAATGCATATTGGAGTCTTTTTGAAGCATTCTGTTTCTTTGAGCAATATAAAGTTTACTTTATTTGATAAATAATAGAACTATAACTTTGAAATTCTACTTTATAAATTGGTCAGTCTTTGCACTTTTGCATGAATGTGTAAGCTGCAAAAAAACCACCCTTGATTACATTTAATTGAGTTCAATGCTTTCAGGATTGGTAACCGACCTTAAGGAATCTGAGAGAAAAAACAGTTTTTTATTCTTTCAGTCTCACTTAAGCATCTTTAGATCATTAGAATTTACCAAGTTGGAGAGGGTCCATAAAGATCATTACGTTCAAATCCTAGCTCCACACAGGACTGCCTAAAGATTAAACCTTATTTCTGAGAGCATTGCCCAAATACTCCCTGAACTCCAGCTTCCCTCATAAGCGTGTGCAGACCACCATGATACCTCCCCTCAATCTCCTCTGTTCTGAATAAACCAAGGGACCTCAGCCACTCCGCATACATCATGCCCTCTAGACCTTTCATCGTCTTTGTAGCCCTCCTATGGACACTGATAATAGTTTTAAGTTCTTCTTATATTGTGGTGCCCAAACTTGCACACAGTACTTGAGGTGAGGCTGCACATCTCAATGCAGAGTGGGACAACCCCTCCCCTCTCCCTGTGGCTCTGCTGGGCCTGATGCATCCCAGAGCACTGTTGTCCCTTTTGACTGTTTGGACATACTGCTGGCTGTTCAACTTGCTATCAGCTAGAATCCCCAGATCCCTTTCCACAGGTCTGCTCTCCAATCTCTCAGAAATGAAAAACACTTGTACTGGGTAGGATTTTCATGGACAAAGGCTGTGATGACACTCTGTATAATCCAACAAATACAATACTTCGGTAGGAATTAGATGAATTTTTAAAAATACTTAAATTTTTCAGATGCTATTTGTTTACAAATCCATGCTTGTCTTGATTCATATTTCCATTTGGACTAACTTTTTAAATGAGAGAATCTTTAGTTATGACAATCCTTGTAAAGATAACATGTGACTGGGAGCTTTTGAGGGGCAAACTGTCAAACAGATAAGTATCGTCAGTCTACCATGTGACCATATAGACCTTGGTCTACAAAGCCCACAGCTTCATATATTCTTCTTCTTGTATATTACTATTTTACTGAAAGCAAGTACTTTTTGCTTCAGGCATTTACTACAAAAGGATTTTATCATCCTTTAAAGTCTGATTTGTTGAATTTTAAATTCAGATTGACAGATTATATTTGACAGGTTCTGAGTATTTATGCCCTCAAATAAGGTGAATCCAGGAGAAAGTAATTCTTATCTTGTAATTATGAGTTGCATAATATGAAGAAATTTGCATATGCTTGGCTTGGACTGTTAAGTGAAAATATCTTCAAATCCTTCTACAGTTTTAGCCTACTCCTAAAATAGTTCAATCTGTGTTGTAATTTTCTGAGGATAAATGTATTTGACTATGTTTGCATATCTCCTATTATATTTCCCTTTTCTGTACAACTGATCTCTGCCTACCTAATTTCTGTGATTTAGAACTGAAAAGCTTTGATGACACTCAAACATTTTAAGACAAAAACAGAAACCTAGATTTGAAGCAAAATGGAATTTTGATTCAATTCTTAATGCTTAATATATATATAAATAAAAAGCCCCTCTTCAAAAGAATGCCAACCAACAGCAAAAATAATATCAGTTATTTCAGTTTTTTTTTTATGTCAGAGAGTGGTTTGAATATGTCACAATTCTAAGACTGTGGTAGCTTGGATCTTTTACTGTAGTAGTAGCTTTATTTAAAAAATATGACCCAAGTAGTGTCTTAGTAGATGCTCTGAAAGGCTCTGTATAACCTCTATTGAAGTTCCAGTTTCCTCTTCCTAAGTATTTTGATTAAATTTTAAGTTAAACCAAGCAAATAACATTATGAAACCAGATTTCTAACTTTTAAGAAAGTAACACAGTCTGCTACATTGTTTTGGACCAAGAATCCTATTTACTCTAGTTATTATCTTCAAGCTGATGAATCTCAGTGTTCAGTATGTATAAAGCTAGAATGAAATATCTTTGAAATGCTTGATTAATTTTCAGCACTATCAGTCAGAAAAGACAGGTGCCTTCAGGCTGAATTCATACAATTACTGTTGATGTTTTCTCCAGGGAGATATGTGAGAAGTAGAACAACCTGCTATACTGCATTTTTTTCTAATGTTTATCATGAACCCAGAAATACATGTGAGCATCTTTCTTCTAATGTAACAACACAGCCTTTGAGCTGTTTTTAAAAATGCAAGAAAACAGCGCATAGAATCATAGAATCATAGAGTGACTTGGGTTGGAAAGGTTCCCAAGGATCATCAAGTTCCAACCACCCTGTCACAGGCAGAGCTACCAACCTCCAGATCTGGTACTAGAAAATGTTGCTCAGGGCCCCGTCCAATCTGGTCTTGAACACCTGGGGAGATGGAGCATCCACAGGCTGTCTGGGCAGCCAGTTCCAGCACCTCACAGCTCCCTCTGTGAAGAACTCCCCCCTGACATCTAATCTAAACCTTCCCTCCTTGAGCTTAAAACCATTCCCCCTGGCCCTATCACTGTCTACCTGAGTAAAAAGTGGATTCTCCTCCTTTTTGTAATCCCCTTTTAAGTAATGGAAGGCTGCAGTGATGTCTACTTGAAGTCTTCTCTTCTCCAGGCTGAATAGTCCCACCTCCCTCACCCTGTCTTTGTAGGAGAGATGCTCCAGACCTCTGATCATCTTCGTATACCTCATTTAAATAAAACATTTTCTAGTGATTTTCACAAAAAACATTAGAACCTCACAGAACTTGGCTTTGTTAGCACATTAGAGTTCTTCGCTGTTGTGCATCACAATCTTACCCTCCCATCTCTGAGCATCAAATGTAATTCCTGATGTCATATATGTTTACCAGAGGCTAGCTAAAGATATGAATTATAGAATCATAAAATGGCTTAGATTGGAGGAGACCTTAAAGATCATGTAGTTCCAACCCCCCTGCTATAGGTAGGATTGCCTGTCACTAGATCAGGCTGCCCAGGACCCTATCCTACCTGGCCTTAAACGCCTCCAGGGACAGGGCATCCACATCTTTTCTGGGCAACCTGTATTCCACTGCCTCATTACCCTCTGAGCAAAATTTCTTCCTGTAATCTCACCTAAATCTCCCTTCTTTAAGTTTAAAGACATTCTCCCATGTTCTGTCACTATCAGATCACATAAAATATTGGTCCCCTTTCTGCAACAAATGTAGACCTAGCTTTTGGCTTTCTCTAAAAATGACAAGTTGGACCATCTCTTTTTATGTACAATCAGAGAAGCAAATCTCCCCGAGTCAAGAAAATGAAAGTTAAAGTCAGTGCTTTTCTTTGCTTTGGTTGTTCTTTCAGACATGAAGCCGCAATCTTTTTTTACTTTTATGGAAGTTAATTATATTGGAGTTTAATTTATAGCATTATGAACCTTAAGGAGATGTTTATGATTGATCCAAAAGTGGCTTTAATATCAGGCAACAATTTACCTGGATATTTTCAGTGATACATGGGGAAGCTGATTCACTTTAACTCACACATACCTTAAAGAGTTTCATTTCAAAGGTTTCCAGTATTATGGCAAAATATTAGTGCTGTGGTTAATAATTTGTAGTTACTGAACTCAGACATAACCTCAGATCCATTTTTATTCACTTTTTATAGAGAAATCTTAATCTAGGATAGATTCATTATAATTTTGCTCTCAACACTTTTTTTAATAAGTTTTTAATTGTTTGCCTTTAGTTTCTAAGTACTTTTGATAACGATTGCATTCAGATAGTCTTATACTGTGAGAGAAGTACACTAATCCACTTTCATTTCTCAAAATTTCCCCAGAAAGACAACACTGATAGTTTTTAATTTATTTTATACACTTCTGGATTACTTTAGTGGGAGAGGGAGATTGATATTTCCAGATGTCAATCAATTTTGCTCCCTATTTACATGTCTGTCACAGGATATGTGTCCTTGTCCCATCTTAAATTTCAGCACTCTCACTACAGAGAGAATACTGAACAATAGTTTCTAGTAAGTTCCTTCTAGATATTTAGCATTACATTCATCTGACCAAATTTATGTCTATGAAATTCGTTAAGAATGAAATATAATGATGTAATAATGTAATGATGTAAATGATGTAACAAGCATTAAAATAAGTTTTACTTGATAATCTCATGTGCTTCTTCAGCACTGAATAAAAACGATACTGCAGCTTTCACATTTAATTCTATTTTTTATGTTTTTTTTCTTCTTTTTTTTTTTTTTTGGTATTGTCTTCTTGTGTAAGAATGCTTAGTTAAACTGTAAGATATGACATAATTGTAAAACCAAGTCTGCAGCCAATTTATTTCTAGAATTTTCAGTTTTCTGTAGGCCACTTAAAATATGTATTTCAATTTAACTCCATATACTTGCCTAGCAAAGTATAAAAAATAAATAAATAAAAAGCAACTAAACAAACACAAAAAACCCTTAAAGGTGATGCACAACAATGAACTCATTAGATGAACTGACACATCCTGCAAACTGAACAGTGACCAAGTAGTTCATTTGCTGGTATCTGATTTGTAGTGGTGAAGGCATACTACAAAGTCACTAATTATTACTGAGTGTAATTTAATCCCAAGACAACAAAACCTTGTGTACTGAGTATGTATAGGAAATGATCACCAGTTTACAGAGCCTAAAGAAAGACAATGGAATCATAGAATGGCTTGGATTAGCAGCATAATCTATTTCCAGCTCTCCTGCTGTGTGTGTTACCACCCACTAAGTCAGGCTGCCCAGGACTTTATCCAACGTGGACATGAGTACTTCCAGGTATGGAGCATCCACAGCTCTGGGCAGCCTATTCCAGTCCCTCACCAACCTCTGAGTAAAGATTTCGCTCTTAATATTTAATCTAAATCTCACCTTCTTTAGTTTAAAACCATTCCCCCTTGTCCTATCACTATTAACCCATGTAAACATTTGTTCCCCCTCCTGTTTATATGCTATCAGACTGTAAAAAGTTGATTTCCCTCCCTCCCTCCCTCCCCCTCTCCCTGCCTTTATGTACTAGAAGGCCACAGTGAGGTCTTCCCAGTGCCTTCTCCTCTCTAGGCTGAACAAACCAAAATTCCTCAACCTTTCTTCATAAGAGAGATGTTCCATCCCTCTGTTAATCTTCATGGCCTTCCTCTGGATCAATTCCAGCAGCTCCGTGTCTTGTACTGGGTGCCCCAGACCTGGATGTAGTGCTCCACCTTACAAGGAGGAGGAAAATAATCACATTCCTCACCTTGCTGAACACTCTTCTTTTGATTCAAACCAGGATACAGATGGCCTTCTAGGCTGCAAGTGCACACTGATGGCTAATGTCCAACTTTTCGTCCACCAGGACTCCCAAGTCTTTTTCCAAAGAGCTTCCCTCAATGTGTTTTTCTCCCAGTCTGTACAGATACTTGGGATCGCTGACCCATGTGCAACACTATGTACTTGGCCTTGTTGAACCTCATTATGTTTCAGTGGCTCACTTTTCAAGCTTGTCCAGGTCCCTTTGGATGGCATTTCTTCCTTCTATTGCATCAATTGCACCTCAACTTAATGTTCTCAGCAAATTTGTGAGGGTGCACTTGATCCCACTGTCTATATCACTGATAAAGATGTTGAGGAGCACTGGTCCCAAGATGGACCCTTGGGGGACACCACTCTTCACTGATCCATCTGAGTATAGAGCTGTTGACCACTAAAAAGGTGTTTATCTATTATTATCCCCATCTATGTACTGAAGTAAAGACATAGCTTCCTTCAGATTGAATAGACAGTTGTTCAGTAACAACAAAAATAATTAGTGTCTGAGGTAGTAATCAGAAAAATAACTAGCATAAAAAGATGTGGAGAAATAGGAAGAAAAAAGGTGAGTAGAAATTAATCGGGTGACCTTGGATCAAGGTATAAGTTAAGGAAAGTTACATGTGACAATTTCCTTGCCTTTCCCAAAGTTTATACTGCTCTACTTCTGCAGCATACGTCCTGAGTGAATCTGTCATTGTCTGCAGGGTTAAGGAGAATCGAATTCCACACGAACATTTTAATTTTTGAGATAGAGCTAAAACCTAGTGTAGTTATTAGGCTGTTCAGAAATGAGGGACATGGTTAGATATGTGAGTGTATGTATATGTATTTATGTGTATCTGACTCTCTTTATATATATGTATTTGTATAACCACCATTGCTGCACTACAATTCCTCATTTCATAAACTGAGATCTCTAAATCTCAAGTTGAGCTGAATAGACATTTTCTTAATGAAATTTTTGTGGCCTAATTTAAAGAATGTACTATAATTTCAGTCACAAAGCCTGGAATATATCAATTGTGCAAAAAAAGTAGCATTTGGACAACTTCATCAGTCACTACTAATTAACCAACTGTAACAGCTATTTATATAATGGAAGTTTTTAATCAAAGCTCTAGAACTGGAATTCACTCTTCAGCTCTTCCAAAATGATACTGCAATGCCACTGAAGTTGAAGTCAGTTTAACATTATCAGAGACTACTGAATGTTGCTTATTTTGCAGTTGAATTACTATTACCTTAATTTAGCTCAGTAAGTATTTTCATAGAAACATCTTTGCACTGCAGTCAACAGCATAAAGTCATTCATTTAATAGATTTAACCATCATACTTCAAACAAGTGGATGACGGCCATGCCTACAGTCTGAGACAGAAGCATCTTATACACCAATGCTGAGATGGTGAATGTTCCACAGAAATTGAGAAAATGTTGCATCCACTCCTTCCTGTCTGAGCTGTGCCATTTCTGCTGTGACTATGCTGTAATTATTTTGTGGAGTTTCTGCTTAGCACTCTTAGAGAGTTTAATGAAGTAGGAACCATGTCACTTAATTAACAAATGTTACCTACCAACATCATGAAATCTCCTTTCTTTGACTCTTTTGACATGCTTCCTTAATGAAGCTACCAGTCTGTGAACAATTTACAAAAATCCCTCTGTTCGCAATGTAATTATGATAGATAATCACTTTCATCATGCCAGCACAACTGCTGTTGAGTGACATCAAGATCTCATCTGGGTTTCAGAAGTCCATATCTATTCTTCAGCCTTTTCAGTCATCTGTTCTGTAGCTTGCTATCTCAGTATTACAAAAAAGAAATGATCAAGGATATTTTTTGTCAAAATATGTATTGAAATATAATCATCAATGATGTCTGTCATCTAGTTTCATGCTTAATATACATTGGTGTTGTAGTTCAGAACACATACTGCCTTGAAGCAATTAATTTACCTTTTTATCTTCTATTTATATAAGAAAAACAGCAATTTACAGGTCACTTTTTTTTGTTTTGTTTTTCTTCTTCCTGTGTCTCACGAATATTGACTTCTCCATCTAAATACATCATAGATACATTTTACTTTTCCATCTGTCTTCCATTTTCTAGTTTCACATATTTGGTCTGTTCTTCAAACAGTGTTTTGGAATTAGCAGGGTTTTTTGAAGTTTTGTTCTCTTCATGATGAAACACTCCACTTGAAGAACTAAAGAGAACACTATGGAAGAACAGAAGCTCTTTTACACCTGCTGGGGGCACTGCAATACAAAGAAAAGGAGCAATGAATGCTGGTGAGATTGTTTTCAGACAGTTTGTCCAAAAACATTTTATGACGTAAGGACATTAGACTTTCAAGTTTGAACTTGTTTTTTCCCCAAAGTATATCTTCCCTAATGTGTTTATTTTGAACACATTAATGACTTTTTTTTCTTTTTTTTTTTCACTAGAAGGCATGTTGAAAGAAGATTTTAATTGTGTTCTGAAGGACATTCTTCAATATTCTCACACATACTAATACTGATGAGAAGAATTGAGGTAATAGTGTTAAAATGAGAAATAAAATGCAAATGATAATTTCCATAATATAGAAAGAGTTTTCAAATTATCCACTGTTAGCATTTCAAACATCTTTATTAATTTGGTAATTCTAAGTAGTCTGTAGATAGAATAACTATAATTTTATAGATATAATTATATTTATATTATTATATTTATATTATTTTCTAGAGGAAGCCAATATGAGAAAAGACTGACCAATCATTTCAATATAAAATACAAAGTGTTATGCACATTTATGACAGTGCTGTTGAATAAGTTGTCTCTCTGTGTAATTTATTATATTATATTAATGTAATTAGAAATAGTCTGTAAGATTTTAGATTTATTATCTAATATGATTGCAGACCAGTTGTAAAAACTTCTTCATGGATAAAACATGGACCCTTACAGAAAAGAAAGCATCAGTAGTTACAGAAGTGAATTTAAAATAACAAAAATATGCACTTATCGTTATGTATAGAAACAAAATATGATGATTAAATGGACAGTTGGAAATTTTGTTGACTCATCAACAGTACATTAACCATTCTCTTTGCTTGCCATTCACAGAAAATCTTTCACTTTAAAATGTGACAAAAGTAAAAATCTGCAACTGTCAGGAAAAAAAAAATGTTCCACAAGTATAGTAGTATGGCTATAATGCTAAATGCATGATTGACAGTAGTTCCATGCAGTTTCAGGTTATTTTACTCCCTTTCACTCCTAAAAAGACATTCTCTGTACTCTTCTCCCACTAGTAGTCAAGTTATATTATCCCATAAGGTTTAGTTGCAGAGTGATTTATGATAACAGGGTATTATTCTTGCAAAGTGGATTCTGTCTTCTTGGCAAATTTGTTTGCATCCAGTTGTGTTCTGGGAATATAGAAGACTTACTTAGATAGTACGATAATCACAGATTAGAGGCTGAAGAGAGGTCATTTTATTTCTAGGATTTATCAGTAAACTCCTTATAAATACTATTGATTTGCTGGCTGCTTCTTTGTAGTCTTAAAGCAAAGATTTGACATCATATTCCTGATATTCAGTGTTTTCTGATAAATTCTTTGCATTGCAGTATTGATTTTGTACTTGCATCAAAAACCTATCTCTAGTTTTTTCATGTGTTAGAATTTACTAACTATATTTTTCATGTGTTAGTTTTACTGGGAAAAATAAAACAACAATAAAATACTGTTGGCATTGCATTACTTTTAGACATGGCATACTACCTAGTTTCATGTTATCACTACAAGGAAGATAATATATTATCCACACTAATATAGTGACATCTTTTTCAGATGTGCATTTAATCATACAAATTTCATAATTCACTTAACTTCCAAATTTTAAGTCAGTTGTGGAGTTTTCTTACAAAGGCTGTTTACACATGTAAGTACATCTTCACTTAGTCATCCATACCCTGTTAGTAGCCATTTAGACTGAAAGCAGAAGTACTTTTTAATGCTTAACAGAACAACTAGTAAGTCTATTTGTAAATATTACGATGATCAAAGTATTCTCTGACCATTTCTGGGGTTCTGTTTTCAAAATGAGAAAATTAAGGAAGGATAAGATCATGATAGCAGTCAACGAATGCTGACCAAAGAGAAAACAATATGAAACAGCTTAATTCTTAATCAGTTAAAGATTTGCTTACTTTGTCCGGACATCACTTCTCCTTGTAATAGTGCTTAGACTTGGAAGAACGCAGATACTGCTAAGTTTCTTAAGATGACAGAGAGAAGAGTCATCACCTCTTGACACATATTTGTTATAGTTTCTCTTTTAGACTAGGAAGTGTTAAAGGTCAGGGCTTTGGCATTCAGGTTGAATCTCAAGAATTTGTACTTTAAGTCTTGGCTTAAAATACATTTTCCACATTTAACACAACTTGAAGCTATTTACAGGTGTTACAAGATAATCATTTCTTTGTTCATGGAGAATTTATAAGATACTGTAGAATTTTGTGTACAATGGTGACAGAGGAGAAGACTGAAAATAATAATAAAAGAATGTTTTTGCTAAGTATTTCCATTTTTATCATTTTTAAAGCCTCCAGCTCACTTCTTCCCCATCCATAACAGAAACCTGACAAAAGCACACAAAAGAACAGTTACAGTGAAATGAAGACAGAAAATGTGAATCTTGTTAATAATGTTTGCTTATAATTGTAGGTTACATAAGAGATCTCTGAAGCTATTGCACAGTGACATTTCTTTAAAAGACATACAGATCAGAAAAAGGCGATTGGATCAGGCAGTTACAGAGTAGTCCCAAAATTAGTTAATGTAAGAGGAATTTGAAAGCTCACAGTAGAAAATAATATCATTATGTTGGTGAAAGCTCACAGTAGAAAATAATATCATTATGATGGGGTTAGCTACAAAATATCTGAACACTTGATGCAGAGATAAATACATAGATTTTTTCCCCTCATCTGAGATGTTTAAATACAGTTATGGATGCAATTTCCAGTATGAAGTGTGTTATTATTCCTAGAATCTATCTATCACGATCTGTAGCTAGAAAACTTATTCCAGAAGACAAAACTCACTTAAATTTTTAAACCTTGTATTAACTAGTTAATTAGCAAAAACTCTTTAATATTGCCATGCTTTCAGATAGGTGCATTCAGTATCAGCCTTCAGAAGAACTTCATGCGTAAAAAAATACACCTTTTCTCAGTTAAACTTGAGATATGAATTTCACTGTTGCTACTTCAACCGTACTATTTTGTAATTTCTCTCTATAGCAATTTCTATGAACTCCAACAGTAGAACATCAGAACACTGATTTTCTGTAGTGCTTATTACCATGTCACTTTAAAGTAACTGCTGTACCTTGACACTAATACAACAAACTATTTAGATCCTTAGTTCTGCCATTCTTCTATATACAGCCTTCATTCCTGAGGTAGGGATTTAGGAATTCCTGTTTTTTACTTCTTTTTTTTTTTTTTTTTTTTTGAGAATTCAAAGCAGACAGTGTTGGCAAAGGGACTCTGTTTGCCTTCAACGAATCAGAATACTGACTCAGTTGTTACACTGGATTGCATGAGATGATGGCATGAGCCGAACTACATGGCTCTGTCTCCATTTCATATTACAGAATTGTCTGGTAACTTGGCTGAAAGGAAAAAAAACATTTTTTAAAAAGAGCATTTAAAATATACAGAGTATTTCAACCAAAAATCTTGATGTTACTTTTGTAAGATAACAATAGGTTTTCAGCATGTGATAAAACTCAGAGGACCAAAGAATCACCGAATCACAGAACACTTGGGGGTGAAAGGGATCTCTGAGGATCATCTAGTCCCACCCATGTTGCTCAGGAAAGCATCCACATGGGTTTTGAATATCTCCAGAGAAGGAGAATTCACAACTTCACTGGGTAGCCTGTTCCTGTGCTCTGCCACCCAAAACTAAAGAAGTTCCTCCTCATGTCCCTATGAAACTTCCTGTGTTCCAGTTTTTGCCCACTGCCTATTGTCTTATTGCTTCACACCACTGGAAAGAGCATGGGACCATCCATTTGACTCCCACACCTCAGGTGTTTATTAAGAGTGATGAGATCCCCATTCAGTTTTCTGTTCTTCTGGCTGAACAGTCCCAGATCTCGCAATCTTTCCTCCTATAGATGTTCCATGCCTCAGGATCATGTGAGCTCATGACAAAAACAGAAAATCCTTCTTCCTTCTAGTCTGTAATCCATTGAGTAGATCATGTATGACTGTTGCAGGCATCTTGGAGGAAGATGCTGTTTTAGGATTAGGTGCTGATGAGAGAAGGAAGCATAGATATTCATGTCAAACCAACCCCTGATATGTGGTATAAGGACTACAACAGAAGGTAACTCCATTTTTCAAGGTAGTAGAGATTTCTCTGTTCAGCCTCATGCACAGCAAAAGAAAAATTAACTTATAAAGTTAATATGTATATTCCAAAATCATTTCATAATGTAATCTAACATGCAGTTCTCCCTCTTTAAAGCATTTCCAACTACCTCATAGTAAAAAAATAACACTTCTCTCTTTCCTGGAATATATGATGCTTTGTTGGCCTTAAGGGCCTACTTTAAGAGCAAAAGTGAATTATGATCACATTTCCAAAACTCTTTCTTAAAACAGTAAATTGCAAATAATTACAATATGTTTCTTGTATGCAAACATTTGCTATACTATCAGTTGGTGACAATTTTCACAAGGTAAGAGCTTGCTTATGACAGGCAAATTGTGATATGTTTACATGTCTATGATTTGATATTATATATATTAAACTGTAATTATTTTCTCAGACAGTGAGGGACAGCCACAGAAGAATGTGGTTAGTTTGTGGTTATGGAATAGGTACAGGCTATTCAAAAAACAGGATGTACAACAGTCACATCGCATGAATGGTGTCATATTTCAAATATAATTTTCCGTAAGACTTTCTCTTAGGAGAGGAGTTAAAGCTTAGTGACGACTACAGGCAGACATTTTGGCAGTCCCAACTCCTAGACAGCTTTCATAGAGCCTAAAATTGTGAATGTAAGAGAACTAGTTGTGCTGCTGGAGGTTTAGATGAGAATGAATCCTTATTTTTAAATCTTATAGCTATCTATCTTAAAAACAAATTTCACACACATAAATGAATTTGCAAAAGTGTTTTAATTTTCATTTTATTCATTTTCAACATGCATTTGTAACATGCTTCTCAGTGTAGTGACTTAATAATCTTCATTAGTGTCAAAAACACATCATGCATAAATGAGAGCAGAGAATTAAACTACTAGCTAAGATATGGCCGATTCTAAATTTAGAAGGTATATAAATGAACTGTTGAAGTTTTTTTTTTTTAACTTATTGTTAGCATCTCCTGAATCTATTACTAAAATACAAAATGCTATGAAGTTCCAGGTTTATTTATTTATTTATTTTTGTAAAGATACTTGAGCCTTTACTGATTTTGTTAGTGAATCTAGTGAAATTTTAACAGATCTAAAATATGACAGGGTCAAAATATATGTATTCAAGGGACACTTTCACTTGAGTTGGCTTTCATGTGACAGAGTTTTTGGTCAACTTAAACTCAAATGAACATATCCTCCAAAATTTTTATTCAATATGAAGTAAACTGTGTTGGTAAATAGAAGCTTCATTTGACTGAAAGATCACCTGTGGTATAAATGGACTGAAGTTTTTGAAGCCCATCTTGACTTTATTTTTCTTCCCTGTTTCATTACTATATCAAATAAGATATTTCTTCTTAATGTTCAATAACTGTTCACTTCCAATTTGAATACAGCCTTGAAACCTGAAGCGTATATTGCTTGTTAATATGGTGTAAAAGACTTTCAGAAACTGAGAGAAGCAAGAAAAATAATTGTCATCATACTTTTTTCAAAATATGATAGTGAATTATTTTTTTTAATAATCATGAAACTCATTTCAATTTTTAAATCTAGAGTAGATTTCTTACCTTCTATGTTTCCTTGTTTATCGACTCAATGAAAATGAAGTAAAAAATGTCCAGAGAATGGCTTGGATTGGAAGGGATTTACCTGTTTCCAACTCCCTGCCACCTACTAGATCAGCCTGCCCAGGACCCCATCCTGGGGTTTGAATAACTCCAAGGATGGGACATCCTCAGCTTCTTTGGACAGCCTGTGGCAGTGCCTCACCACCCTTGTCATTAATAATTTCTTACTGATAAGTAATCTAATCTAGTCACATTCATGAGCAAACCTGAATGTCCACAAGTCTATGGGTCCCAATGAGATGCATCCCAGAGTCCTTAGGGAAATGGCTGATGTAGTTGCCAAGTTACTCTTGATATTTAAAAAGTCATGGCAGTCAGGTGAAGTCCCTGGTGAATGGAAAAAAGGGAAACATCATACCTTTTTTATGAAGGATAAAAACAATGACTCCGGGAATTACCAACCTGTCAGCCTCATCACTGTGCCAGAAAAGATGATGGAATAGATCTTCCTGGAAGCTATGCTAAGGCATGTGGAAGGCAGGGAGGTGATATGGGAGAATAAGCATGGTTTCACCAAGGGCAAATCCTACTTGACCAACCTAGTGGCTTTCTGTGATGTCATAACTGCATCCACAGACAAGGGAAGAGCCATTGATGTCATCTGTGTGGATTTCAATAAGGTTTTTGACACAATACCTCTCAAAATCCTTCTCGCCAAATTGGAAAGACATGGATTTCGTAGAATCATAGAATGGCCTGGGTTGAAAAAGATCATCTAGTTTCAACCCTCCTGACATGGGCAGGGTCACCAACCACTAGACCAGGCTGCTTGGAACCACATCCAACCTTGCCTTGAATGCCTCCAGGGATGAGGGATGAGGCATCCACACTGGATAAAACGACAAAGAACTGGGTGCAGTATTGAATTCAAAGAGTGGTGGTCAATGGCTCCATGCCTGGATGGAGGTGCATGATGAGTGGTGACCCCCAGGGTTCAGTGCTGGGACTGATACTCTTTAATATCTATGTCAATAACATCAACAGTGGAGTTGAGTGCACCCTCAGCAGTTTTGCTGAAGACACGAAGCTCTTGGGTGTGATCGACACATCAGAGAGGTGGGATGCCATACAGAGAGACTAAGACAGGATAAAGCGGTGGACCCAGGAGAAGCTCATGAGTTTCAAGAAATCCAAGTGCAAAGCATTGTACTAGGGTCAAGGCAACCTTCACTATCAGCACATTTTGGGGGATAAGTTGACTGAAAACTGTCCTGACAAAAAAGACATGGGGGTACCGGTGGATGGGAAGCTAAACGTGAGCCAGCAAATTGCCCTCACAGCCCAGAAAGCCAGCTATATCCTAGGCTGCAGCAAAAGAAGCATGACCAGCTGGCCAAGGGAGGTGATCATGCCCCTCTACTCTGTGCTGGTAAGGGCTCACCTGGTGTTCTGCTTCCAGATATGGAGTTCTCAATACAGGAGAGATGAGGAACTGTTGAAGTGTGTCCACAGAAGGGCCACAAAAATGGCCCAAAGGATGAAACACCTCTCCTATGAGGACAGGCTGAGAGAGCTGGGGATCTTCAGCATGGAGAAGAGAAGGCTGTGAGGAGCCCTGACAGTGGACTTTCAATATCTAAAGGAAAGCTACAAGAAAGAGAGGATTAGCTCTTTAAGACAAGAGGAAATGGTTTCAAATGTAAAGCTGGTAGATTTACATTGAGTATAAGGAAAAACTCTTTTACAGAGGAGTAGCGAGGCACTGGAATGGGTTGTGGAGAAGTGTTTCCCATCTCTGGAGACTTTTAAGGCCAGACTTGACCAATCAATTTCATCTTTCTGTGGATAACATTGCAGGGAAATTGGACTAGATGACCTCAAAAGGTCTCTTATAACTCTGAGGATTCTATGATTCTATGAAACTTACCCTTTTTTTCAGTTTAAAACAGTTTCCCCTTGTCATACACTCCCTTATAAAATGTACATACTGTCACGCATACATGCTCCCTTTAAATACTAGAAGGCATCTATAGGTCCCTTTGAAGCCTGTCCTTCTCCAAGCTCAATAGCTCCAACTTTTCCAACTTTTCTCTGTAAGAGTGGTGCTTCAGTCCTCCCCTCATGGCCCTCCTTTCGACCTGCTCCAACAGATCCATGGCTTTCTTCTGAGGCGCCCAGAGCTGGATGCAGTGCTCCTGGAACTAAGAATAAATACATGAATGTATAGATACTTTTTGCCATATCTGAGGGAAACTTCAACTCTCTGAATAATTTGGATTTTTCAAATTAGGTTTTAATGCTTGGCAATATTTCCACATAGTTTAGGTAAACTTTCTATATGAAAAGATGCCAAAGTAAATTGTTATGGGGAGAAAAAAAGGCAGTCATTTTATGAAAGGTTTTTATTTCTGTGTGTTTTCCTTTTCTTACAAATATATGTCATGTTAATTGTGTGATGCTTTCAGGGCCTAGTCATTTTAAAATTTGTATTGTATGCAATTTTCTGAAAAGTGCTTTATGTATATAATGAACATTATGTTAGTCATTTTAGAGAAGCGTGATTGTGTGAAAGACATTAAATTTCCTATTCTTCAAAGGTAGCACTTAGCAAGATTGTTATGTAGTCTTTGTTGACATCCTAATGTTGCTGAAGGGCTAATCTAGTCACACGAACCCTTGTAAATGCGGCTAATCTAGTTACATGTGGTTGAATGTGCTGGTGGATCTTTAGGGTGTAGTTCACTGTGCAGGTAAACCCCAAATTCTCATGCCCTTGTGACCTCCACCTACTCATGCACCACAGTTTTTCTTGGGAAGTTGCTCACAGATGATGAAACATCTGCAGAAACCTTAGTCTTCAGGTTGATTACTCTGATTTCTCATTACCCTTTGACCTTTGGAACTTCATGCATTGTGAGTATCCATGGGAAATTGGTAGGCTATTACCCTCACACACTATTAGGATGAGAAGATTTCTCCGAGTACTACTGAGCAGTACAATGTATTCAGTAGTAAGTATTGACTTGCTTTTCAAAACAGAATTCTGTGACATCAATAGGATTGAATTTATCAATTCTAATCCTGGGTATGCATGATGAACTTAAGGGAAACCATATTTCTGAAAGTTTGGTGCTTTCCTAAGCAAGATGCCAAGACCATCCAACTAGCTTGAAATTTGGTAAAAAAAAAAAAAAAAAACAAAAAGCAGCACAAGTCAGAAATTAGGAAAGAAATTGTTTTGTTTGCTTTCTAATTTTTCATTCATGTAAGTAATAGAATATTATTACATGGGGATTGAGCCATGCTACAGTTTCAGCAAAGTTTTGTACAGTGATATTACTGTCTAGGGAATGTTTAAATCTAGCAGCTTTAAAGAAATAAGATCTGTTTTACACAAATTCTGTAGAAGTATACAATTTCCATGTCTGTAGTTACATCATTTTCAGATCTGTAATTTTCAGTAAGTATTTATACACTTTGTAAATTGTTGTAGGTTCAGTTAGTCATATCCACATCATTGCTTATTTTCATTCCTGAAGCATTTATTATAGACCATGATATCCTCACAGTGACACTACAGAAAGGCAAATATGATTTGATTTGGGTCATTGACCCTGATGTGTAGAACTGAGACTTACTGGTTTCCCCACTGCCATTTATAGAAAAAAAAACTTTAAGCATTTACTCTTGCTAAGTTTCTTTAGTTATTATGAAGCATATAAATTTAAAATGCCTCTCATATAGCATAGCCCATGTGTTGCCTCACCGAGTATAACGCTATTATTAACAGGTAAATTTTCACATACATATCTTGTTTCAGCAAGTGAAGTTTTATTTATGTATGCATGACAAAAAGACAATTCTGCTTATTGGATTAAGCAAGGGATTTAAAGATTCTTTGGTCCTACATCCTGCAGTATTGCAGTATCAGTTGCAACTGTTTGATCAGTATGGGAAACACACATGAGTGTTTGTGAGGCTTACAGCTTTCATAAAGTCCAATACCGAAAAGCTTCTAATATTAGAGAATACTCACAGGTTTGTATCTGTTACTTGTCACAAACAAAAAGAATACCAAAAGTTTGACCCTCATGATAGAAAAAGTGTCTTTTGCTTAATTTTTCCTTCATTAGTGTTGTTTGGTTTCTACCATAGCAGAGTTTTGTATAGAGTCTTTCATCTCACTTTTGATGTTGAATGGTCATTGTGCTGATGACATGCAGTAGATATTTTTTAATGTTATTGATGTACACAGAATAGTAAGACTGTCTATTCACAAAAAAACATGAATGCCTGAAAACTCTGTGGAGTTTGAAGGAGATGAACCTTTTTTTGTCTTGATCCTATCTCCTGTTCATTAGAGTAGCAAAAACTTGTTGCTGATGTCTGAGGAATTCAGTCCATCGTGTGAAGGACACTGGAAGAAGGTATACATAACAGGAAGCGTTGGGAAAGATGAGCTATTAGGAAGGAAATAAAGAGAACTCTACAGTAAGGACCCAGAGCCTAGTACCAGTGGGCATAACTCCACCAGCTCTGGTCCAATGATATGATTAATGACATCACTAATAGTAATTAATAACTACTGGATCTTTTTGTGGCTACCTTTTTCTTCTCAGACTTTCTTGAATATTAAGCCTATTTTCCTCTTTTTAAGCATACCTTTTTAAGTGTTGACAAATGGTATATCCAAGAGATTTTAAGAGACCATTTTGATATGTTTTAATATTTCAGTTATTCTAATAAATGTGCTAATTGTGATTATTATACAGTGGATATATTTCATTTAAAATATTTGCTTGTTTTTCTCTGCTAGAGCAGAGACAACCCTTTGTAATTCAAATGCTTTAGGCCTGTCATTTACATACTTTAAAAAAGAATCAGGTAATGTTGCACTAAGTTATTATTACAGGAAGAACTCATCAGATAGAGAAAAAAATATTCAGTAAAAAATAGCTGAGCTCCTTTAATCTTGTAATTATACTCTCAGTCTCTAACTTCTAAAATGTTGGAAAGTGTTTCACCCAACAAAACACAAGTTTTTTAAGTGACTTACAATGATGTGTTAACAGTCTATGGCTGCCAAATGGAAAAGCTGTGTAAGTGATCAGACTTTGTGTCTCAGGCCTAATAAAGCTTCAAAGGCCAACCACATTATTGAGGTGATGAGGTGTTTAGACTTTAAAACTATACTCACAGACTTCACAATCTGATAGTCTCTATATTACATTTCTAAATGAACATTCTGTAAAAAATGAATGTGTGGAAGCCAAGTTAAAAAAAAAAAAAAGACAGGTAAGAGAGTTGCAGGTAAGCAAATAGAAGTACTTTAATCAGATAGATGAGGACTGCAGATTAATCCTGATATGATTAAGTACAGAGATAGATGATCTATGCTAAAGAAATGGGGCACAAAAATTACAGGGACATTTCCAAGTACAGCATTGTTTTAAAAGTTCTGAGAATGTAGCACATCAATTAATGCATTTAATGGTTTCTGATCTGGCAGCTCTTAAAACAAAACAAGCTCATCAGATGCTTTGCCAGATAACCTTTGGCTCCTATATAGATCTTTGAACAACATATATAAATTATGCTTCATGAACAGCTCTGTCAATGAAACTCAACCTGTACAACTCTGTAGATACTTCTTGTTAAGCTTGTACATTTTTTCATGAACAATTTGGTAAATTATTATATTACAACAAAGGTGAGTTCCATGTCAAAGTAGTTAATTTAAAAACTCCCTTTAACTCCTTCTCAGAGAAGATTTTTTTTGAAGAGGAATGGTAGACAATGTCTGAAATGAATCTAGAGGCTATTTTAAAGTTAGACAAGTGAGAAATATTATGTCTCTTGTTCTTAAAATTCATTCTTAGTTGTTGTGCGTGTCATTCCACAGATATTTGGGTTTAAATGTAATTTACTGAATAGTCACTACTGTGCCAAAAGGGTGGGGATCACATACCTGAAATTCTTTTAGATTGTAGTTCCCTTCTTTTTAACTATAAATATTGCAGCAAAGAATTCAGGACAGGGTAAAAAAGTCATTAGTTTTAATTCATCTTTTCAATCATTGAAACTATTGAAAAAGCAGAGTGAAACAGGCAATGCCAGTTCACAAGTAACTGCAGTTAGACTTCTAGTAACCAAGAAAACTTTTTTACAGCACTTGGAGGATACGTCCGAAAATTCTGTAGGGTTCTTTAAATAGTGCAAGTTAACATACAAAATTGTCACAGAAAACTTAAGACTGGTCTGAATTAAGGATGAAGAGAAGGAAAGATCCAGAAGGGACAAAGAACAGAGAGGCTGTAAGCATAACTAGTCTTGATAGCACATAGAGTATCAGGCCAGAAAGATGCCAGCATGTGTATTTGCTGCTTCTGAGGTCACCCAGCTTTGAAAAGAAAAAAAATTGTCTAAGAAATGGGAAGTCTAGAACAGGAATATAGTATGTCAACATTAAAATAAACAATCAAACCATTAGGAGGTGGTTGAAGGAAGACAGTAGACAGTACAGGGTAGGAGCCGAAAGATAACCAGATAAATATACACAATCATGTAAAGGATACAAATGCCACAAATCAGCATAGAATTGCAAACCTAAGCAGAACCCAGAAGATGTGAGGAGGACTTAATATCTTGCATCACTTATTTCCCCTACATTCACAAGAAATCCTGGGCAGCCGACCTAGGCTGAACGGTCTTTGTGTCTGGAGCATCAGCAAGCGTCTCCTTGACACTTGTGAGACATCAGATATGACAGTTATGAGATCGCATGAAAATAGTTTTGTTTCAGTGATTTTATCAAATAAAGTCACCTTTATCTTCCACCAAGTCTCACTGTGGCACTGATACCATGATGTTGCTAATCTTGCCTTCTTAAGCTTGCTCACTATCTATGCTGTCACTTGTCCCAAGCTCTTTCATACAAATGAAAGATATTCTTCAGAAGAGAAGGCATGTATGTTTTACCATTGCTTTTCTGAAGCAAAAAATGTGCTTATAGAGTCCCTATCAAGCATAAATCGAACTATCTACAGAGACAGAATAAAGTGTAGTTCATGCATTACAGTTGATGATATAGGAAGTACTATATATTATACATATATAAGATAAATGTTTTTGTATATTTAGACTTATTAACAACTGTATGTTATAATAGGCTTTAATGCTATATAAAAGTACAAGATCAAACCAGAATATAGGGAATAATCAGGAAACTGTTACTAAAAGTACTAGCTTGTATCATGTTTTCCTTATGCTTGAGTTTGACTTTCTAGAAAAAGTTTATAATTCATTGTAGAATTCATTGTAATGTCAAACAAAATTACATAGCCATCAGTCACATCATATTCATTCTGCAAAATTAATTTCAGATCTCAGGTAATTTCTTCCCAGATTTTCAAAGTGCGATATTTTAACTCTTAATTTTACCTCATTTTCAGCACTGCAATTGCAAATGCTACCTTAGAAAACTATGATCAGTTTTCAAGATTTCTGAACACAAGTGTAAAAGTTAAAATACATGAAAAGCTTTGAATATGAACCCGATAACCAAAACTTTAAACAAAATGTGATTCATAGAAAATATATGAAGTTCCAAAAGTTTCAAAGCAAATTTCTCTTCTAGGGAAATTCTAATTAACAACAAGGATCTTCAGTATTCATCTCTATCTTTTTTCTCCATGAAAATTGAGTGCTTGGTGACCATTATATTGATAGCTGAGATATTCCTTAGATGTATTTTAGTTTGGGTAAATAAATGAGCATACTTCATAATTAATCCAAACATAAACGTGTGAAACAACCAGCTAATTAACTGAGCTAAATGTTTTTCGTTCATTGAAGAGTAGTTTTTATATATATATCTAAGGAAGTATATAATCCTTCTTTTTACAAGCTACATTCTGGCTCTCAGAAGCTTGCTAAATTATCTTTTTCACCAATCCAGTTTTTTATTAACTCTTCAACTCCCAGTTTACCACATGATGTCATGATGTGGAATATCAACAACACAACAAAAACCACAAAACCATGACAATGAGCAAAGCAATAAAGGTAGTAAAACATTAGTAAAATAACCAGTTGAGTTTAACTTCTTACACTGTCAATCATTAATCCACCAGTTTAAGTATGACACATTATTCTTTTGTATCGTAAATGTTGTTGGCAAGTTAACCAAGACATGATTAGATTATTTATTTTCACTCATTTCATTTAGGTGTTTCATGTGTTATTTCATAATCCCTTGGGTGTTAGAGGAATTTAAACCCGATTGTAGCATATATAGTTTGTTTGTAGAGCTAACACTTTTCACTGCACTTTCTCTATCTGTTTGAGAAGTTACTGTTCTGTTAAAATGAAATTTAAATGGAAACCAGGTTTTAAGCAAATACTAAAATTATTATTTGCAGTCTGTTATAACCTAAATGCATAATGAAAACTATAGTTTTTTGTGTATATTTCTGTGGAAATAAATGAGTTTCTAAAGCCAAATTCTGCTATCATTCATGTAAGCAACCTGTAAGCAACATAATGTATGTATTGTAACATAGTAAATGCAATTTTAATATTATGGAAAACATATATGGAAGCATATATCAAAATATTTTTATTTAGATTATTTCCCTCAAATATATATACAATGGAAAATATGGAAGTTTAAAGGTGTGTAGCTAGTCTACATCATGTAAGGTACAAAGAGGTTGTGGAGAAGCAATATAAAATACCTACTTCTTATTTGTTATTGTGTAGTTTCAAAGTGAACTTGTATGACTGTATTAACGTTTTTTATCTCAGTTGCTGCCTTTTTTCTGGAAAATATCCAGTAAAAGGTAAGTACTTCCCTGAATATCTATGTTTTCTTGAATTCATAAGTACCAGTATGCATGCATTTATATGTAAAAATAAACGTATATAATTGTACATTAACATGTTGCACTAATTGTGTATTATACATATATATCTATGCTGTATCTATGCTGTCTTTATATCTTTTTTGCAAAAATGGTGTATCATACTGTTTGTTAGTCTGCAAAATTTTCTTGCTTAAAAGCAATCTCATTCATGTCTCAAGCTTTGTTGGTACCTTTTGTGTGATATTTCCTGATGGATGAGCTGTTTCCTCTCAGAGCAGATAGACAAAGTGAAGTGCTAGAACGGGAGCTAACTGATTCTCAGCAGTATTCAAGAAGCCAATATGCTAGTGATTTGTTGCTTATTGCTTATTTCTATTCAAAGTGAGAGCAAGTGCTGAACAGAAAAAAATGTTTCCAGAAGGCCTTTATTCAAGAAGATCCTTTTAAATATGTATCTAGAAGAAAACTATGTATTTGTACTGCTGTCCTCAGTCCATCTTCCAAGACAGGGAGTTAAGAGCTATGCTTATGGCAAGGCCACCCCATAAAGCAGAAGTTCTTGGGCTTGTGAGTTTCTGCAGAGTTCTACTCAGGCTGCCTTGCTGCTGTTGAGTCCTTGGATGAGGAAAGACACCCTCTGTGGGACATGGGGACAGGGATAGGCACGCTTTCAAGGTTTCTGTGCATCACATATATTATGTATTTTCTTGTAAATCTTACAGACTTAGGTTAGAATCTGTCATGGCAAACTAGAGATGTGAAGGAGACACTTTTATTTTTAGAGGACTTCTATTAATTCCTATACTGAGGATAAGAATGCAGGATAAGAATTATTCTTTTCTGATTCCCTTCTTTTTTCAAATACTTTTCTTCTTAGCAGAGACATCTTTACTTCAGCAAGTCTCTGTAAAGATCCAACAAGGTTCAGTCTGTTATTGATACACTAAAAAGTATCAATTTCTTGAGGAAAGTCATCCTTATGTGGGTTGTTTTTTGTGTGCGCATGTGTGAGAGAGTGTTTTGTTTTGTTTTGTTTTTGTATCCTCAGCCAGGAAATACTTTACTCAGTTGATCGTCTTAATCTTTTCACTGATATAGTTTAACAAGTTTGCTAGTCTAAGCAATCAATTAAACATGCTGAAACCTAGTCTCTGGCAGCAAGGCCAGCTGGCGTGAAATGGTCTGTGTCCATACAATTAAGCTCTGTTAGTCTCCAAAACAGAATGGTGGCAGGCAGAATAAGTATTGGGAATAGTTCCTTGCATGCATTCATTTCTGAACTTCCAAAACGTTGTTTTCTTAATTTAAGAGTCTGCCAAAACTCCTCTATCAACAGATGATCAAATCAAAATACCCAAATCTCAACTATTATATTGGTTAATTTGCTAGTACAGACACAGCTATAATATTACAAAGACAGAGCTTAATATTGCCCTCAAAACTAATGAGAAACAAAAGAGTTCTACAAAAATACAATTTTGATCAGTAAAAAATGAGGTTGATGATGGAGTTGAAAGACAGCAAGCTTCTCTGCTGTTTTTCTTTGAGGGTTGGGAGGCAATTGTGTGTGTGTTTCAAAATATTTCTCTGACTATAAAACATTAAGTTTTTCCCCTGTGAGGTCTGAATGGCCCATTTACCTGAAGCAGTGGACTGTTAGTATGCAGCAGGCATTTTTAGGCAAAGATTGTAAAATCTGTGCAAATACTAAACACAATGTTTTCTGAATAATTTTTATTCTGATCCCATTTTGTAATTTCTTGGTTCTTCTATAATCTTCTCTCCAGTTTAGGAAACTGCCTGAATAATAGAATAAAAAACAGTACAACAAGTTTAAGGAAAAAAAAAATGTGGAGCGGATTTTAACTTAGGTAAATCAACCATATAATTGCTTGCAAAATATGGATTTGTTCCAAAAGAATGAATTTCAGAGAAAGGGCAAGTCCTCAAAGCAATCACTTATCAGACTAGGGTTTTTTTGTTTGTTTGTTTTATCTTGTTTTGTTTTTAATACTCAGATATCAGAGTTATTTGAGCACAATTCAAGCCCAGTGAATAATCTGTTAAAAGTAACATGTCTTGCTATTCTTAACAAAAAGCATTTAATATCTAGGAGATCAGATGAGATGTCTGTAAGTGTTGCTAATGAGTCAAAACTGCTAATATCTATGCTTTTTCTTTTTTTTCAACTTCAAGAATGAAGACAGAATACATATCAGCCAAGATCTCTTCACTGCGTTTGACACTATTCATCATGAGAACACTTCATCTCCACTTGCGTAATGGTGACACAAATTATTTTGTCACTTCTGACAGCTGCATTGTGTGGAGAGCAGAGAGAGAATTTCTTGGGTAGCATTTGGCTGAGGGAGATTCACACTTAGCCTGACAGAAGGCCACACTGCCCATAGGTACCACTCATGTCCAAAATCCTTCCCTCTTGCTGCAATGCCCAACTGCTTCAGAGGAGGTCTTCAACTACTTGCAAGTAAAAAAATAGATGTTTTTCTAATTTTGTTTCTCCTGGTTAATTTAGAGGAATTTTTCAGTAAAGCCTTTGACCAGAATTCCAGTCATTCCAGACAAACTCAGTATTGATATCAAAGTTGTTCCCTGTGCTGATGGAAATTAAGATACAGTAGTGAGGCTACATCAGTAACAGAGAATTCAAAATTTGGTGCTCATTGACTGGATTTATGTAGGACTCTGATCCACTTGAGGGTCACTTAGCAGCAAACGTTGAAGAAATATGATCATAAAGCTTCACTGGTAGGTGTAGGACTATATTTAAGATGAAATCATTGTTGTAAAAATTATAATTTTGTTAATAGATGTTTGTTTGTCAGATATCTTCAATGATATAATCTTTTAATTCTCTTCTATTGATTTTTGTTGTTGTTTATTTTATTTTATTTGTTTTGTTTTATTTTCCGAACTCCAATATTTGCTTTGTTAGATATAAATCTGGTTTTGTTTCCTTAGATTGAAGGCCAGCTTCTAAATATAGATTCATAGATTCATTAGGTTGGAAAGGACCTACAAGATCATCTAGTCCAACCACAATAATCTTCCTAATATGAAGCTACAAGACTTGTTTTTTGTTTGTTTGTTTGTTTCTTCTTTTTACCAGCAGGGAGAACTTGAAGCTTTATTCTTCTGAAAATCTTTAAAGAAATGCAATTAAAATTATAACAAAAGCAATAATACATCCAACTTTCATGCACAGCTTAACAAACCTCTGATCCCTTTCCTTGATAAGCTGTGTACAGAATATTTGGCAAGACTCTGTATGGTGACCTGGAATATAGACTTGTTTCTGAGAACATTGTAGTGCTTGTCCTGGTTTCAGCTGGGACAGAGTTGATTTATTTCACGGTGTCTGATATAGTGCTATGTTTTGGCTTTAGGAGAAAAACAATGTTGATAAATCAATGTTTTAGCAGCTGCTGAGCAGTGTTGCACACTGCCAAGGACATTTCAATTTCTCAGCTTCTCATACTGTCTTTCCAGTGGGGTAACAAGGAGCTGGAAGAGGACAGAACTGGGGCAGAATTAAACTGGCCAAGGTATATACCATTCCATATGGTGTCACATGAAGAAGCTGTAAAACTGAGGAGTTGGGTGAGGTGGGCTTTTGCGGGGGGCAGGAGAGGAGTGGGCAGTTTATGCTCAGCAACTGGTTGGGTATTGGTCAGTGGCTGATGAGAAATTACACTGTGCATCACTTCTTTTGTGAATATACATGTATTATTATATAACATTATCATTAATGTTATTTTACCTTTCCTTTTCAGTCTTAACAAATAGTTTTTATCTCAACCAAAGACTTCTACTTTGTTTCTTTTCTGAGTTCTCTCCAGCATCCCTCTGGAATGGAAGTGATTAAATGAAGAGCAGTGTGGTGCTGAGCTGCTTACAGGTTAAATCACAATAGTTCTGTAATGCCAGATCTCTTCTGTATATTGCCAGTAAAGAGAAGTGCTTAAGTACTCTCAGGTTTATCTTTCACTGAAAAGAAAACAGATATTAGTCCTTCAAAACTGATGCTTAAACAAATTAACACTGGAGTAGATATGAGCAGATGTTAATATACCTATGTGCAAGAGGAAATATTCCTGGAAGTTTAAAAATCTTCTGTACCTAGATGCAAAAATCTGAAGTAATGGAAACAGTAACATGTCCTACCATGACTAATTAGCATTGAAAATTACCCTATTTGATCCTGCCTTGTCTTGCAATCTACAGTGAATTAGCCTATGTTTATACTTAAACCCATAATTTGTTTTCCCTGACACTCTGTTACCATTTGCCAGAGGACTTCAGGCCTCTGGTATTCCGCTGTAAATATTTGACCTCTCATTCTCCTTTTTGTCTACTTTCTCCTGCTGAGACCCTTCCTTTTCTCAATGCAGTCAGCTGGGAAGACATGGGGCCACCTCCGGCATGCAGGACACTGGCCAGCACAGCCCCGGCAGTAGGCTGCAGCCTGTCTAGGGATGCCTCAGGCCACAATGAACAGAGGGAAAATGCTTCAGTCTCACTGGGGAAGACAACAGTCCCTCTGCAGCCTCACTGGGCAAGAGTCTGGGAAATAAAGCAGATGTCATCACACCTTGCCTGGCTGGCATTAAAAGTTCAGAGTAAAATCTGCTTGCGACACTGGCTGTCAACATTTGTTCTTCCCAGATGGCAGAGGTATAATGCTTCCAACCTTTGAAGGGTATTAAGAATATTTCATCTCTCTCCTGTATACTGCATTGCAGAATGATTTGACCTTTAAAAGTAAGATTAAAAAAAAACAATAGGCCAGTACACTAGGGGACTTCTGCAATACATATGTATATTTGTACTGCTTTGGTTAATGAAACATTTGGAAAAAGAATGCAGGTAAAGGTTCAGACAGTTTGTTACCAGCTTGAGACATCAGATCAATTTCATGTAGAATATCACCAGCAGTAAATAAATTAAACAAAGATGAAATACTATACATCCATTTGAAATGGAATTTTCATTAATACAGAATATAGGTTAGGTCATAGATATGGTAGATAAAGCACAATCAAACAGGAACTTATTCTAACTAGCATGGATACAAAAAAAAAAAAGGAACAAATTGAAACAAAGACCTCAAAAACAAAGAAAAAAAGTGAAGATTTCTGTCTTTTCATTGCATTTCTTACTTAGCATCAAAGCTGTAGCTGAACTAGTCTTTAAGGGCTCAGGTTCAGTTTAGCCCTCTGGGGGTTCTTTCTCACCTCTGCATCGCTAAGGCACAGCAAGATGCACTTGACAACAGCTGACAACAGGGCTGCTCTGACAAGCACCTAAAGGGAAAGACAGGTAGTCACTAAAATTAGGGCACTGTTTGTATGGCTGCAGTTTCACAGTTCTCTTCCAAAGATGACTTCTGGCACTTGGTTTTTTTTTGTTTGGTGTTTATAATCACCATCTCCTTCCAGACTGTCTTTAATTTCCAACTGAAGCCTCTTATTTTTTTTTCCCATTACATTGTATCTGTGGCTTGTCTTGAAACTAGTAGGTCCTGTGTCCTTATCATGCTCCCTTTACTTCCCTCAGTAAAAGATGGTGTCTATGTTTTCTACTGTTTCTGCAAGTTGATTATCCCCAGTAAGACTTGCTACCTCCAGTCACAGGCCTGAATAATATGATAAAATTGATTGTCTTAAGTGGTTACTTGAATTCCTCACCTGTTTCCACAATTTTTCATTACTTACTCAGGCAAGCCACTGATGTGGAGGTTCCTGGAAGAAGATATTTGGGTTCTTTACTTTCTGTTTTTTACCAACTAATAATTCATTACTGCTGCCATGTGGGAGCCATTTTGTAATGACAAAAAAGGGGAATATTTCCACATAAATCATACAATTAAGTGAAATGGCCTTCATTTCATCACATGAACAAAGCAAGAGAAATATTCATATTTCAGTCATATTGTATTTTGTTGTGATTCCAACACAATGATGGAAGTGAGCTATTAGATGTTTTAACCTAGGTATCATCCTAACAATGTATTCATGATCTCCAAAGAACTTCCATATAGATTTTATGTGAAATTTAGTTGTTAAGTTGGGTGCAAGCAGGCATACACATAAATAAAATGGGGATATTGAGAACTGCAGATAGAAAGTTATACTGAAAACAAATGTTCTATTACAACATTCAGCAAAAACGAGCTTATAGCACATGACATAATATTCATACAAGTAAGACTTTAGAAACAATTGATTAAATAGTAGTAATCATAATATTGGATTATGATCACTTAACAAGAAAAGGTGGCTAAATGTTTTTACTAAAGGCAAAGATGTTTTGCTTAATAATGAGAAGTGCAGATACAGACCATTTCATTTTTATGTAACTAGGAAAATCTGTAGAGATAAGAACAGTAAAAACTTTGGAAGATTATAAATTCATTGCAAATCCTGAATCTGAATGAAATGCATATTAATATGTAGCTCTCTTGATTTTATGAATGTGATAACAAGAATTTGCATCATGAAGATGTCTATAAATAAATTTAATGTTTCTACTTTTATCTGTATTCATACTGCAAGCTCCACTTTATTATCAGATCAAGGCATCTATAATAAAAACCATGAGGCTTAATTGATCACTTTAATTGTTAATAAGCTGTCAAGTTACCTTTGAAATGAAGCAAAAGGAATTTTGCGATTTACATGTTGTTGCAACATATCTTAAAAGTTCTTATAAAAATAAAAGAGAATACACAAAATGCATTTTCCAGTGTTTCCAAGTCACGTATAAATCATTCGCATTAGGCAACAGACAAAAGTTGCTGAGTAGGCGTAGCAAGCAGATAATCATCATCTTTCTGGGCTTCACTCTCTTATTAGATTACACTCAGCATGAAAAGCAAAAGACATGAGGAAAAACATTTGACTGTTAGACCTAAACGTTCATTGTTTAAATGCCAGCTGAGGAAATTGTGGATATCATTGTTCTGGAAACACTTTTGTAGTTGTATTTGATCTGATATGAGCTATTAGTGCAAGAACTCTCTTCCCCCCAGTAAAGGAAAACAAGCAGAAGAGACAGGAAATTGTCATGTCTGAGCAAGGATTTCCTAGTCAAACTTAAGGACAAGAAATACATGTACAGACAGTAGAAATAAGGATTTGTGGCCTTAGAAGAATACAGGGATGCCGTATGGACATGCAGAGATAGAATCAGGAAAGCCAAGTCATAGGTGGAACTGCGCTTGGCAAAGACTGTGAAAAATAGCAAGGAATTCTACAGATAGTTTGGTTGGAAGAGGCAGACCAAAGGGAGTGTATGCTCTCCAATAAACAAGAAGAGAAAACTGGCTCCAACAGACATGGAGAAGTCTGAGGTAACTCAATGAGTTCTTTGCCTCAGTCTTCTCTGTCAACCAGGATTCTCATGTCTCTCACGTCCCTGAATCTCACATTACTGAAATTCTAGGTGGGAGCAAAATCCCTCTCACAGTAACAGAAAAGCAAGTCTGAGACTGCCCCAACGAGACTGAATGTGTGTGAGTCTTTGGTGCCAAGAGATGTGAATCCACAGTCCTGAATGTGCTGACTGACATGGTTTCCAAGCCACACTTCATCATATTTGAAAAGTCTAGGCTGTCAGGAAAAATCCCCAGTGACTGCAAGAAGGGAAGACTAACTCCCATTTTTAATAAACATGTAAGGAAGATCCTAGGAACCACAGGCTTATTTCTGTTCCTGGGAAGATCATGGAACAGATCCTCCTGGAAGATATGTTAAGGCACATGAGAAGTGAGGAGGTGATCCAAGCCAGCCAGCACAGCTATACCAATCTGATAGCCTTCAACAATGAAGTAATAGCACTGGTGGACAAAGGAAAGGCCACTGATACCATCTCCCTGGACTTCTGCAAGGCCTTTGCCTTGGTCCTATACTACATCCTTATCTCTAATTAGAGATATGAGCTTGAAAAGTAGACTATTCAGTGCATAAGGAATTGGTTGTAAGGTCAGAGCCAGAGGGCTGTGGTCAATGTATCTGTGTCCAGGTAGAGGGTGGTGTTGATTGGTATCTCACAGGAGTTTGTCTTGGAACAGGTGCTCTTTAATATATTTATCAATGACATAGAAAATGGGATTGAGTGCACCTGTGCACCCTCAGCGATTTTGAGGATGACACCGAACTGAGTAGTGCAGTTGATAAAACAGAAGGAAGGGATGCCAGTCAGAGGAACCTGAACAAACTCAAACGGTGGGTCCATGTCAACATAATGAAGGTCAACAATATATTCATGGATTAGGAGAATAACTTCAGAGCAGTCCTGTGAAGGACTTGGGGTTCCAAAAAGATGGAAAACAACAAGAGCCAATAGTGTGTGCTTCCACCCCTGAAGGCCAACAGTATCCTGGGTTACATCAGCAGAGGTATAGTCAACTAGGAGGGGAGCGACTGACTTACTCTACTCTGCACTTGTGAGGCCCCATCTACAGAACTGTGATCAGATCTGGGTCCCCCAGCTCAGGAAATCTGTGGAGCTGTTGGAGCGGATCTAGAGGAGGGACATGAAGATAATCAGAGGGCTGGAGCACTTCTGTGCAGACAGGCTGAGGGAGCTAGGTTTGTTCATCCTGGAGAAGAGAAGATCCTGGAGAGACCTCACTGGTGCCCTCAAATATTTATAGATTATATACAATCATATCACCATAGAATGAATTGGGTTGAAAAGGACCTCAAAGATCATCTAGTTTCAACCCCCCTGCAATGGATAGGGTCACCAGCCACTAGAGCAGGCTGCCCAGAGCCACACTCAGCCTTACCTTGAATGCCCCCACAAATGGGGCATCCACAACCTCTCTGTGCAACCCGGTCCAGTGTGTCATCACACTCTGAGTGAAAAACTTCCTCCCAACATCTGATCTAAACCTCCCGTCTTAGTTTAAAACCATTCCCTCTTGTCCTGTCACTATCGACCCATGTAAACATCCATTCCCTCTCCTGTTTATATGCTCCCTTCAAGCACTGGAAGGCCACAATGAAAAGGTTTTCCCTGGAGCCTTCTCTTTCTCAAGGTAAACAAGCCCAGTTCCCTCAACCTTTCTTCATAGGAGAGCTTGTAGATGTCCGCACCCTAGAGATGTTAAAATAAGGTTGGATAGAGCTCTGGGCTGATCTAGTGCATGGTTTAGTTGTTGACAACCCTCCTCATGGTAGGGGGTTTCCTCCATCAATGTAGGATTTTCTCAAATAATTGTTTCTAACTTCATGGCTGCTTACATTTTAATTAGCCTCTTAATTAAGAGGAGATTAAGTGAACTTGCAGACTCATACTCAAATATCTTTACATTATTTCTATCTGTGAACTTTTATCCAAGACTGAACTTGAGTCATGCATCAGGAAAGTTAGGACAATTAATATCTTCAGTTTTGCAGTAAACCAAGTTTTCTACAGTCATGCTTCAAATTTCACACAGAATAGAATTCCATATCATAAAAGGGTGGTTTTACTGAAAGGGCAAACCACTACACTGTCAAAATGCCTTTTGTGGCACAGCTGCAGTTCCACCATGGAGAAGAAAAACAGATAGTATTTTCACATAGAAGCTGTGACTAAAATGGAAAACATCATTAAGAGACAGAATTTGTGAATGCATCAGTTATTACATAAAGTTAATAACAAGATATGGATACTCTTACTCACAGTTCCACCAGCTGTCATGCAAATCTTAGCCTTTTCCCAAAAAAGTTATTTCTTGACAATTTGAAATTATTAAAGTAAAAATACAAATTAAGAAACAAAATCTTTTAAAGCTTTTCTGTAGACTCAGAAACGTCTTTAGAAACGATCTGTATCAATTTCCTGTGTCCTAGCATGTGACAGAAGTGAAGTTTAACTGTTATGCTGAATTGCTGCAGACCTGAACATAGGACTCATCTTGGTCCTTGACTGCACTCACAGCTTGTATAGACGATGTTGAATCATTGCAGGAGAGTATCCATAGCAGTGAGCAGCAGCGTACATGCCTAACCAAGTTGAATTGGCCCACCTCTATATGTCAAAGAAGCCTAAGACTTATTCTTATTTATGTGATGTATCATTTATATGCTAACCTAAAGACTGAAAGATCACCTGGGACCACTAGAATGCATAACCTCAGTTCCTTCAGTACATGTTACAGCTGGGAAAAGTGACATCAAATTTTTCCCAGCATAAATTTTCTTAGGTCTATTACATAAGGCTGATACTTCCACTGCCAAGTGTGTGAAGTAATAGGCTGCTTCAAATTAGCAGAACTGCAAAAAGATTAACTGGAACACAGCTAAGAATTGCAATAAACTGATTTTTCACTTTGGCTTTTGAGGTCCAACCATAAGAGATTGAAAGAAAAAGAGTGACTAACTTTGAACAAGTTTTATGTTTAAAAAACAACTTGCTCAGTACTCTGGCTTGTGGTCCACCCACTAACATTTCTTACTGACAGTAGCAACTGAAAAGCAGAAAGAGATGCATAACATAGTGTTTGCTCCAGTCTGTCATTTATTCCCAGCACACCCAGCCACAGCTCCAGGCATCCAATGGAACTATTAATGTTATCTTCTATGGCAAAACACATGCAGACACTCTGCAGAATGAGCAGCCTGTTTAGACTGCAGACTTATTGTACCATGTGTGCTTCATTAATTATTGCTATTCATGTTCTAATTGCTATTATTTTATAGTGCCCAAGAGGAATGTAGGTTTTTTGTCATCTGTTAAAGATACAATTAGAAGAACGAGACTCAAAGGAGCAGCTAAAGCAGATGCTATATTGGCAGTTAAATATATAAAACTCTTCTCTCAAGTCTCACCAGTGAGAAAAAAGTCTCTTTTTTCTTTTCATTTCAAGCAAACAATTTATTTCATGATGACTTTGAAGTATTAGATTTGCTCATGTTTGGGACTCTCAAGAATTCTGACGTTCAGGATAAAAACTTTTACATATAACATTATTTTGACTGAGTCAGGATCGTTTATTCAAATGCTCTTGGCACGAAAAAAGTCTTCACTGGTTTCTAAAAAAAATAATGTGTGCCATGTGTCCAGCTTCTCTCTTCTGCCTGTCACTATTCCAGTTAACCTTGGTAGCCAGGTTAGTGGAAAAACAGTGGTTTAATGTAACACAGGCAGTGACCTGCCAGATGACCTATGCAGATCAGATGAAGAATATCGATTTCGGGGTTGACTTTGGGTGGACATAGGTCCACTACTGCTAATGAGTGCTAGAAACTTTTACAATCATACCCCTCATAACAGAGCAGTAACTTTCTGAAGCACCAGGAGCTGATCTGAACTGCAGGTGAGAGTGCAAGTGTTCACATGCCAGAATAAGAAAGAAGTTTACTAAAAGGGCAAATAGTGAAGTTATCAGGGAGCTAGGATTACTTGTTTAAATGACATTTGGAATTGGGAAGCAGCTGGACTAAAATAAGCAAATACTACTTCAAAATGAGTATTATATGGTGATGTACAGGAGTTAAAGGATTTGAAGTCCAAAAAGATATTTTGGATTTTTCTATTTTTTTGTTGATAAAATGTGCAACCTGTGAAAATTCAGTTGAAGTTACATTACTGTTCACAAGAATGCAAGAAAATTTCCTCCATAATGTATTTGTCCTTTAAGATAATTTGAAAACAATTAAGCCCCCTAGCCATGGGCCAGATTCTGCCGATGAACATTTTAGAAAGCTTTGTGACACTTAATTTCCCTCATATTTTAAGGGTCTACTAAGTGCATATAAAACAGTGGGTTTCTTTTTAAGGACACATTATGATAGCTAAGTTCGCATATTCTGCTTCTTGTTCCTACAGTGAGTTCACTAGACTGGCAGAACGCATATGTTTCAGATATTTTGGAAATATATAAAAAAAAAAAAAAGAGTTCTGCATTGCTTTCCAGACACATTGAAGAACTATGTAAAATTAAAAATAATCAAAATATAATAAGAAATAGCTCATTTCAGAAGAATAAATCAGTCTTGTCTTTTCCAAGCAGCTATTTGTTCCGTGCAATGGTAGGAATGTGGTCTATACTAGAGAGGAGAAACTGTTTCTAGTGAAGTGGAAAGTTTAATAATTACTTGAAAAACCCAAAGTAAATCAAATAAAAAAAACATCTCAAAACAAACAAGCAAACAAAATAAAAACACCACTATATACAGCTTTCTTTCCTTCTTTAAAGGAACCAAAAGCACAGTTAGCTTAACAAGAACAAAGTTAAGCTGCTAAACTCCTTATTTAATGTAGAAACACAAATAGGAATGTGGGTGATTACACATTCCAAGGTCCTGTACTTTCTTTCATAATTTCTTTGACACCATTTTGAAAACATCGTATTGCTTTTGTGCAGAAGACATGGAGAAATTATGTCATCTCTGTTGTACACAGATAAAAGTTTAGCTTAAACATCTCACGTTCTGCTCTGGTGTTTGTAAATCTTTTGGGTTGCTTTCAGTTTCCCCTTTGTTAAAGTACCTATGCTTTTTCAGTGTGTTAAGGATAATGAAAAGAAATTATTTAGGCAATATGATAAAGCAAAAATAAAAGTAACCTGATTTCCAGCAAAAAGGGTAGTCGAAGTTTGATTCTGACTTGTGTCAGGCGCACAGCACTTGGGGAGCTATCTCTTTGCCTGGATGCTCTCAAGATGATCATGCTAGCATTACATTTTATTGTATCTCATATGCTGTAAATCTCTGGAGTTCGAGCACTGCTTATAGCTCTGGGCTCCAAGACATGTCCTCTCAAGTGCACAGTGCACATCTGGCACCCTTGTGTGAACTCAAGATCCCATAGCTCAGTGCATGGGCCCAAAAATTTGCAGACTGCCTTGCTATGGAAAGGAAAGCCATACATTACAGCATCAAGAGTAATATCTGTACAATGTGTTTTCTTAATAAGTCAGTTTAATAGTGTTATTGTGCATAGAAATATGTCCCAAAATACCTCAGCTTCTAGGAAAACATTTGACAGCTTGATTACCACACTTGATTATGTAGAACAGACTTTGGTCTTGGAACCCCACTCCAAGTATATTAAAAATGAAGCTTAGATTTGTAATGAAGTTAATCTAAAGACTGATAGATCTATTTCAGAGTTATCCATTTTCTCAATGAATGGATTTTGAGTGTGAATGCAGGAAAATATTCATTTAGCCCAATACAAGCCAGTTCTCCACTATTGACAGTGCAGAAAAAAACACTGAATGGCTAAATATATTTGTACCTTGAACAGTATCAGTTGAGGTATGTAAATTTTCCGTGAGCCAGAGACTTTTGCTCAGAGGCACTGCAGAAAACATCTTCCCCTATTTCATGGAAGATAGATAGAGGGAAAATGGCTTCCTCCTCAGGATTTCAGTTTCCCACATCTTGAGAGAAACTCTGTTCATTAGAGGAACCAAAAGCTATAAGAAACAAACCTATTTCTGTCTCCTGCTGTTTTCACGCTGGCTTTAGAGATCAGACCCAGAGAGGATTATTTCCAGTGCTATAAACAGGAATTATCTTTGAAAGGGCTAACCAAAGCAGTGATGAACAAGAAAACTAAGAACTAAGCAGGGTGGATTATCAAAGATCCTATGCTTGGGTCACTGCTTATTTGGGCAGACTAGGCATGCCCACTGTACTCATTAGTCTGTATATTAAAGAGATATAAAATCAAGCAAGAATTTTAAGATTAGATAATTTTCACAGCTGATGCTAAAATGCTTGCATAATTTCAGAATAAGCAAGAATTTCTACAGCTTCTTGCTGAAGCTTTCTCTATGTACAGAATTTTTTTTTTTCCAGGACTGAGACTGAGGCTCTAGTCTGATTTTAGATGTCTATATTTAATCTGTTCTTCTGGATTTTGCACAAAGTCATTGGGAAGCACAGTCACTTTAAGATCACTATTCATTTTTAATTGAGACTCAGTGAAAACATACTGTCTATTGATGAAAAGGACTGAGTCAAGCATTTGTTTATCATGAATCTCTTAGAGACATCACTTTCCTGAATTCTATGAAGCAAAAGACTTTTATGGCATAATACCATTAAGGGATTATAGTTTTAATCAGTGTTAATGTAAAAGTAAAATGCTCTCAGTCTTTTCATAATCTGTAGTTGTTCCCCAGAGGTACTTCTGATAATGTTGCTGATCTGTACAGACCATTTAAATGCAAAATATGCACTAATCTTTTACAAGAAGTGCTCCATATGCTATCTAAGATCAAAAATAATCCTCTCGGAAAAAAAAAACAAAAAAAAAAACAAAAAAAACCAAACACCTCCCTGGATTAAATATGAACATTTTTTTTTCAATAAGATTTGAATCATTACAAAGGCAGAAGCTCATACTGTGCTTGCAGATAGCTGAAAGGATCATATATTTAGTTTAATGTAAACAAATTATTGTTATTAAGCAATTGTTACAGTTCTGTGGTGATGAATCAAGGTTTTCATTAAAAATAAAAACAAACAAACAAAAAAACACAAATGATCAAAGTGTCCATGCTCATCTTTTGTAAGGTACTTACATATACACCATTACAACACCAAACTTTGAGCAACTGGCAACAGGAGGCAGTGACCTCAGAAACCTTAATGTACAACATGGAAAAGGTCACAGAAAGAACAAAGGGAAGACCCTACAGATGGCATCTCTGTCCAGGAGTGTCTAACCTGACACCTGAGAAAGGTTTTGGAAATAATCTGGTCAGTATTTGAAATATGGGAGACACCAAGTAATCTAGCTGAGAAATATGAACCATCATGAGGTCAGACTTCCTTAATTCTGATGACGTCTACAAAGGTCACGGATTTACAGCAAATAAGGTAATTAAAGAATAACCAAATTCTTTACCTGGTTCATAGTAAATAAACACCAAAGTGCTGTGAATGCCAATTATGTGCGTGCCTGAGTGCTCCTAAAAATCTGACCTCTGTAAGATGAGGGAGATGAGGAACCTGCAGGTTTGAGGTTAGTAATGTTGCTTTTGGGCCAGTAAGAAGTTAACCAAGTTCTTACTGTATTTTTTGCAACTAAAACATGAATATAACAGTGACTGATCATCTACCTGTGCTCTTCATACACTATTTTTCAGACGAAATCTTCTGAGTTATTCAGAATTCATTTCCTAAATTGCCTACAATGTAGTGGCTCGTTTTCCCTCACCCTTGGAAATTTCTAAAACATTTAATTCAAAATAAGATCAGACATATTAAGGAGTCTGTTCAAACTTTCTGACTAGTTTCATCTGTGCAAAGGGGTACTGCCTGTAAGCTGGGAAGAAAGCATGTCCAGCTGCTGAAGAACAGCTAGAAGTGGTGAGTGACCCTCTCATTGGAAAAGGCTGTTTGCAGAATGCATCTGGCTGCACCCACATTCCACTTACCATTACAATCTAGAAGAGTAGTAGAAAGGTTGTATTTATATCAGCTCTCAGCCAATCCAGGAAGAATAAAAGAGGCACTGAAACTAAAAGTAATCAACTCATTTATTCCCTGATCTGAACAGATAATGAATTTCTTGTAGTGTTAAAATCTGGAGTCTTTGTTACACAAAGATTCTTTAATGTGATCAAATCATGTTGTCAGCATTTTAATCACTGCATTCTGCAATGATATTTCAAAATATAAATGAAGAATTTTTCAGTGTGACATTTTTGTTTTAAGCCTGTATTTTGTTGTGTGTTAGATCATATATTGTAAATTTTTTGAATAAAATAACATAAAATGTAGATGCGCAATGTTGAAAAAGCTATTAGTGGTTTACCATCAAAACAAGTTGGAAATACATTAGTGAAGTTTGAACAAAATTTATGCTAGAAAGCAGTTTTTTATGTTCTTTGTACTTGAATTTGCTGGAGGATATATTCAAGGCAGAGAGGGAAGGGACAGAAGGGTGAGTTGCAGACACAGTTGCTTCACTATTAAAATCTGTGTTTTCATCCACTAACTTCATGGGTGTTAGCAAGCACGAGACCACCTGTATAGCATTCAACATGCCAATAGTACTTCACTTAAAGGTAGCAGTTACAATTAAACGTTGTTCTGTAAAGTTTAATAATGATTATCCTCTTCAATTTTAGATGCCTATAAGCTACCATAAATAAGTTCACATCTTGTCTTATTTTTGTTTACTTTTTCTCTAGAGAAAGAAATATTAGCTAATGTCAAAAGTGAGATAATTAACAGCATAATCCTGTGCATTGAGTTGTTACAGGTAATTTTAATTTTTGGATGTCTGGGTAGTTTTAAATAATTGCTGATCACCTGATTTAGGTCTATAAAGGCTAAGATGTTTTTAAACATCTTAGCTTATATCACTGACCTTTGGGAGGTCATGTGGATACACTGCTTGTCCCTCATGTCTGTCAAGACATGCATCTTAAGACATCAGGCTCAGTACAATCATCTATGACACTGGTGTATAGCTGAGTTCACCAGCTAATGAAGTGACTTTGTGAACTTGTTTGGATATAATGCAAGTTTTCTAGATGAGACTGAATGATACATGGTGTTCATAAATTCCAGGCTAGCTGGAATCAAGGTACAAGAAAGTATGTAGCTGGCTTCCTCTAAATTGTTGAAGAAGAAAGTTTTAAAAGTCCAAATCTTCTCTTGTCATGGAAAATTAACATTACCATCTGCTTCTACCTTGCTATCCCTGTGCTAGGCTCGTGCAGATCTACTGGAAAAGTAGTACGCTGGTTCTGTGGCACCTCTTTTGGAGGTTTCAATTCCTGGGATTAAATATGCTTTCAAGGCAATAAAGATCTTATAGTACTCACAAATTACAGCATTAGAGGACTTTTGCTTCTGACTACCTGGGAACAGTGAGAGAGATAATACTGGACTAGGTAGATCTGGGAAGGCAATATGTATAGTCCACTCAAACTTACAAAGACTAGCATCAATAGTAATTTAGACTAACATCATCAGTTACTTAGCATGACTGTATCTTCTACTCTTCAGCTGTGAAATTTGAAGATTTTAAGCTCCTCTTCCCTTCACTGATGAGATTTGACAAGAAATTAACAGGTTGGTTGAATGGATTCTGCTACATCTGTAGTATTCATAATTCCCTCTCCTCATTTTTTTTTTCTTTTTCTCTGAAGTCTCTAATCGTGTACACTGTGATACAAAGCAGTATATAGATCTATTTCCAGACAAATGTCAAGTCCAGTGATGAAAGATGCTGGAAAGGACAGTGATGGGTTGTGTGATAGAGGCCAATGACTCTTAAAAATCAATATTTGTCTCTTGCTTTTCCAAGTACCAGCGATCAGTAGCAGAAGGAAAGAAAGAGGTGCAAACTGATCATGCAGAATGTTGTGTGTGATTACAAGCAAGAGATAAAGATCTTTGGAGATGAGGAAATCAGTGCTAATGTCTCTATAGTGCTTAGAATCATGGATTGTTGTTGAAAGCATTACTCCTGCACTCACTGGGGTTATTATTTCACCGCAGCTGTCAAGACCATGCTACCTGACTTGGTGTCCTAGGAAGTCTTATGTTCTTACTGCATTTTTCTCTTTAGGATAGTAATTATTTCACATCCTGAAAGAGCACCTAAATGTTTGCACTACACTTTATCAGTGCTGTCTAAGGCATGAGTGAGAATCTGAGATTCTCAGTCTATTGAAACAGCCACTGAAGGCTTCCAGCTCCATGTTGTCTGTTTAATCCACTACAGTGTGAGAAACCCACAAGCCACGTAGCAAAAGAAGGCCTCTGTAATGCTGTAATAATAGGATATATAACCATGGCATGACCATCCCTGTTTGGCCTCAGATGGCTACCTAAACATGATGAGGCAGTTTCCAGGCATTTTAAATGAATTAATCTGAAGCACTTTTAAATTTATGTACTGGGTGACGTCTCGGATTAATAAATCTATGTATAAATGAGACAGGGTTTATTAAGCCAGTCCCTCTTGGCTGTTAAACCTTCATTAATGTAAATTACAAGATAAGCAGGTCACAACATGCAAGTACATATGTGTTAGCAAAAATTAAAAGAAGTTGAGAAAGGGTGTGGGTTATGTTTATTTTTTTTTTATTTTTATTTTTTTATTTATGTGAGGCATATAGCAGAACCTTCCATATGACAAAAACAAAGTATCTGAAGGACTGTAAAAAGGTTACAGCTTAAGATTTTGTTTGAATGCCAGACCACTGAGAAGTGAAATAAGTTTCCACGAGTTGAAGAAGAAATATGAGGAAATACAAAAGTGGTTACTGTTAATGTTTTCAATAATTGGCCCCATTTCTAATAGTGTAATCTCCTATACAGAGTAGTAGATAATAAATTACTGCATAATGAAGCTGAATTTTAGCAAAGATTTGGCAACATAATCGAGAATTTATTTATGTATTTATTGCATTGCTACTTACATGAAGAGGTATGCATTAATCTTAACACTACTGAAGTCAAAATGAATTATGCCATAATATTAAAGGTCTGAAGTTCCACTGTGTTACTAATTAGTAATATATTTAATTATTAGCTAGCAATGGGTACATTAGTCCCTTGAAAAAAGTGTATTTACAGTCTTTGATTTGGCACTACATGATGTCTCCAGTCTTTGCCATTAATTATCCAAGTACATTCATATGAACACTTTACCATTGTTGTTATTCAACGGTACTTGAAAATTGTAATAGTCACATAACAGTTCATTTGAGCAGTATATTTCATGCCTTTTCAAATTCTTTACCTATGATGCATATTGCTGCCACAGCCTCACTGAGATGAATTTGTCCTTTAGCTAGAATTACACTACCTCTCTCTCTAGCTGTGGAATTCCCCACATTATGGCCAAGGGATGATCTGTATGGTATCTTTTTGTATTAAAACCTTATATCCACATATGAAGAAACCAAAAACACATGTGTGTGAGTGTGTATAAGTGCACCTGTATTTTGTCTCTATTTGGCCATGTTTTTTTTTATCTTCTTTTGCTTTTCATATAGACAAATGATGTTATTTTGAAATAAATAAATAAAAATGTTGTTTCAGTTTGTACCATACAAGCATCCTATAAACATGTTTAATAATATCGGTATGCAGTAATTTAATGAGTTTACTGTTTCTTGTTCCTTTCAAAACCAATTCTGTGTGTTCTAAAAGGTAGCAATAGGTCACCAGTAATTCATCTCAAAAAGGGTCTGGCTGCAAGTTCTCAAATAAGGTACATTTTTTGGAGCAAAGATGATTTCAATCTGTCCCATATTGAAAGTTGAGACCTTGTAGCAGGCTTCTACTTAAAAATCTAGTTTTCACAGGTACAGAATATAGATAATAATAATAGTAATAATCCCTTTCATGAAGACACCTTTCATGCAGACTGACATCAATTATCTATAAACCTAGTTAAGCATTGCAAAGCAAATGATAACAGTTATTTTAATTTAATTGAACACATATCCTTTCATAGGAAACCAAGAATATATGCCTTGGTCTTCTAAAGCCATCTTGTCCGATTAACTGAACAGCATACATACAGATAGTAAAGGGTCAGTGGTAAAAATTAGCTAGGTGATGTGATTTACGTTCTTATAGGACAAGGTCAGAAGGCAACATTTACTTTGTCATGGTAATTGATTATCAATGTTTTCTCCCTCTGCCTGATTAACTGGAAAATATTTAGTATTGAGAATCATATTAGATCTTAACGTACAGGATCAGAAAGACAATTTTGGAGAAGCTATTACACTGCCCAATAAAAAAAAATTCTGGAATCAGAAAGATTATCTACTGGAAAAAAATAACAACCATAAAGACATTGGAAGACATTATAAGTGCATTAATGAGCTATAGTAAAATTACAGAACAAAGTAATATTAATGTGTAATGCATTATACAAGGTAGTGAGTTACATTTCTAAACCAGAAAGCTATCTTTTCTCTTTATGCTTTTTTTTTCCCCATACAATTTTTTTAACATTGTATGAAAAAAGATCACATCTGTAAGTAACAGCAAATACCTGGTAAATCAAGTGGCAGCAAAATAAATCACAGCACTTCAGTCCTTCAAAATTTGTGAGTTAACAAGCCACATGAATTTTCAGTGCTTTAATTTTTTTGCTAGAGAAATGATGCATTTCAGTGGTGCCTTGTGCCTTTTAAATGTAATTGCAAAGGCGTGAAAAATGATGGAATTCAGTGAAAAGATAAAATGCCATTTGTCAGATCACTTTGGCTCAAGACTATGGTTCATATTGTTTAAAAAAAAAGACATTAGCCTCATAATGAAGAATTTTTTCCTTTCTATGTGTCAGACTTCTTCAGCAAGCATCACTTTGTGTAGTCCTAAAAGCTCAGATCAAAGTTTTCTGAGGTTTATAGGAGTTGGTTCAGTTACAAGGATGGGCTGAGGGCTAATCTTTACAGCACACTGTATTATCTGTGGGAAAGCCTGGGACTCCCCTTGACATCCTGTACCATGTCTTTGTTTAGCACTCTCCTCTACGTGGTATATGTTTAGGCCTGCTGCATCCAAGACCCCCTCGCCTGAACAATATTCACACATTGTGTTATTTAGCATTCTCTGAAAGAAAGGAGATGTTTTTGGAAGACATCCCTCATATCATGTAAGACTTAGGAAAGACTAAAAGAACATAAATTACTGTGGTGTTCCTTCACACTATAATCGTGGTATGAAAACAGTAAATGTGGAAAAGATAACATAATAAATTAAACACGGCTGAAAAAAATAATGAAAAGTTTTGTGTGTCAAACTAACGGAATAAAATTTTACCTAGATAGCTGCATGTTCTGCATTTCCAGATTTCAACCCTAATGAATGTTTTGCCACAGTCATGATTAAATACTTATATTTAATAGTTAAAACCAAATTTTATAAAATAGAACAAAATGATTAAGGAGATTGCCCTTGGGAACTTAGATCCAGGATGGTAGTATCAAGTAACTTTTCATTTTCAGTCCTATTTGTCCAAAATTTTCTGAGGGAAGAACTTTGTATATGTGAATAAATTTCGAACTTACTTTTGATGAGAAAACTCTCATTGATTTGAGAAGGCAGAGAATTAGATGTATTGGAATTAAAACAAAAAAAAATTCTGACTTAAAAAGTGTTGTCACTGGGAAAGTTACTGACCACCATAACTATGCATTTTTGTTATATTACCCTGTTTAGTAAAAGTTGAAATGTCACCCACTGCTTTCAATAAGAATGGATTTGAGAAGATAAATTAAATCTCAGACAGATGAGGTAGGTGAACTAGTCCTAGCTGGGTGAGGCAGTAATTAAAATTCAGGGAAACTACATCCTCTGACAGTTCATTAGACAAAACATTATGTGGAAAATGTACTGTCACGTCTAATTGCTACAGCTGCTTATATTTCTCTGTTATATTTGTTCATGAGCTATTCATAAACCAGCAGGAGGAACTAATATGTGGAAAGATGCACTTCCTACATTACACATTTCCTTCTATTTGATTGATGTCTCCTGTATTTCACTAAAAGCTGTAACTTAAATAAGAGGCATAATAAATGTAACAGTAGAAATTCTATATAAAGTGATAGTGCTAGATTTATTGAATTGAGCTTACAAGTTCACTTAGAAGTGTAATGCTGCCTGAGTGGGATTATATTGTATTGTCTATCAAGGTAATTTTTGCATATACATTGCTAAGCAGTTCCAGATGTGGAATCTGAACTAGAGCTACTGGTGCTGGAACCTTCTTGAATTTTTTTATGTTACATAGATAAACTAACTTCAGAACTTGGGTGAATGATCCTACAGTATAGCAACATAGCATAAGAAACATATTACACCGATTTTCTGTCATACAGAATGTTAATATGAAATTTGTTCTTTTTTTCCATGATAAAATAAGAGAAACCAGGTAGGTTTCTGCTGGGCATCTTTTCACTTCGAGTTGTTTATAGATAAGGAACTTTCAGGGCAGCACATTGTGTTTCAGCTGCACACTTCCTTGCAAATTTCTGGCACTATCAGAATTTCAACAAAAGAAACTGGATTTACTCAGAACTAACTGAAATCATAGTCTAAATAATTCCCGCAAAACTGATTTCTGGTGTTCACTAAGCACTATGTGTTTTGTTCTAGCCATGTACCTGTAATTAACATTATCTGCTCTAGTAGCTACACATCTATTGAGGGAAAGACACATTAATTAGATAATTATTGAGTGCTCATTTTTTAAACATTCGTCAGTACTTAAGGGCTACTGGGAAATCCAAACAGCTTCTATGTACCTTAGTCTTCAGATTCCCTTATGTCTTCAGATTCTCTTTCAGGGATTATTTCATCATTAAGGCTTTCCAACTGGTGCATGCATATGCTGCATCACGCTGGGAGGCACTGACTTCATAAGGTTTGGGTTTACTTTACATAGGCAGTAACCATGGGACATTTAAGAAAGAACTTGTAAATAAGCTTCTGCATATTTCTGAAATATCGTGGGAGACTCTTACATATTGTGTCTTACTGATGGAATTGAGCAAGTTTTAAAACAATAGTAATTAAAAAAACATGTCCACAGAAACATCACTGAGGCCTTTAAAATGGATTTTCTTATAAAAATTTAAATACCGTGTCAAAAATTTATGAGCCAGTTTGGCCCTGTTCCATAACTAATAGGGCAGTGGAAACCAAGGACCCACGCCCCAGGAAAGGGGAAAGGGTAGGGAGATGGACCTAAAACCAAAACAGCAGCAATGACCTGAGGAGGAAAGCTAATTTACTAAATGTGGTAGCAGAGTGCAAAATAATGCAATATAATACAATATGATTGGAACTGGGGCTAACAAATCACATAAAATGAGAGTGTCAGAAAACTGAAGGCTATATGCTAAAGCTGAAAGTGAAACAGCTAGGGAGCACACACTGCCAAGATGTACAGAAAGGGAAAAGAAGGGTAGACTCGTGACACACAAACAGTTTTGTCTTTTCTTCTGAACAGGAAAAAGAAACTCAAAGTCCTCTAGGTTATGTAGTTCTTCTCTTCTCAGAGCCAGGTACCTGGAAATTTGACAGTACCTGGAACTGGAGCACTAACTCTTTAACTCCCAGTGCTCTACATGATGTTGTGATGTGGAATACTGATAACGAAAAACATAAAACTATGACAATATAACAAGAAAGTGCTCTGATGGATACAGAGTTTAGAACCAGTTATGTGTAAGTAAAACTCACAAATTTTTCATTTACTAGGTTCAGAGTTAATGGAGCTTTACATAAACAGAGTAAGACTGATCTATAAGAAGTATTTATACTTTGACATGGTGGATAAGATGTGGTACGAACCCATACCCCAAACTAGTACAGGCAGATGAAGAGCTACAGTAGAACTACAAAAACATTAAGGAAAATAAACAAGAGTTATAGTTCCAGGAGATTCTGTGAATTCATGCAATAGAAGTAACTATGATGAAAGGTATGATTTTCAAAACTTTTCTCCATTGGTGTAAAACTTCAATTGATTTTAATATTAGGACACCAGGCTGGTGGATTTGAAGTTAATAATTACAAGGAGAGTATATATAAATATACTCTCATATGTCATATATATAAATATATGGCTGAAGTTGAAACATTCTATTTCAAATAAATAATTCAAAACCTCAAACTTCTGGCTTGAAACCACAAACAGAAGTCCAAACTTAGATACTCTGATTTATTTTCTCAAGGAGTTTTCTCTCTTTTGACTTTAGAAGACAAGAAGAAAAGTATACCCAGAATAATTAAAAAAAAAAAAAAAAAAAAAAAGTGATGAAAATTACCAAAGTGCTTTCTAGGGAAAAAAAAAAAGATTAAAAATCTTTACTTGTTATAGTATTGATAAGTATGTCAAAATAGCTCTACAGACTTCGATTAAACTCTAGCAACATATAGTGGATATGTATTGATGAATCAAATTCTAAATTATAAAATTACTAATGTTCACAAAATGTTGTTCACTTCTGCAGAGGATACAAAACAAGGGTAGAGAGAACATTGAAAAATCTGTTTGTTTTCTTATTTTCATGGTAAAAGGAGAAAATATAAGTAGAAGTCAACAGGTGTAAATTCTTTAATTAAGAAGGGATTTACTGTATTTAGCACTTATATTTTTAGGCAATGAGTATATATGCTTTGATAATAGACACGTACCATTCAGCTCTGTTTCCAGTCAGTCCTGGGGGTGACCTCCCACTAACTACAGTATCTTTGATATTATATAGTGACTCATGAGGAAATTATAGAATCATAGAATAGTTTGAGTTGTAAGGGACACTTAAGACTGTCCAGTTCCAACCCCCCAGCTATAGGCAGGGACACATCCGACTAGACCAGGTTCCTCAAAGTGCCATCCAGTCTGGCCTTGAACGTCTCCAGAGAGAGGGCATCCACAACCTCTCTGGGCAACATATTCTATTGCCTAATCATGCTCAGAGTTAACAATTTCTCCCTAATATGTGGTCTAAATCTACCCTACTGCAGTTTAAAGCCACTTCCCTTCATCCTGTCACTACATGACCTTATATAAAGTCCCTCCTCAGCTTTCCTGTAAGCCTCTTTCATGTACTGGAAGGTCACCATGAAGTCCCCCCAGAGGTTTCTCTTTTTCTGGATGAAAAGCCACAACCCTATCAGCCTGTCCTCACAGAGGAGTACTCTAGCCCTCTTTGTGGTCATTCTCTGGACCTTCTCCAACAGTTCAATGTCCTTCTTGTGTTCGGGCCCCCAAAAGTGGATGCAACATTTCAGCCATTAGGCTATTGATTCTTCATAAAAATAGATAGATTGCTTTAGCCTCTGCCACAAAGCTTAGATGAAGGATTGTAACTTGCAAATTGCAATTGTGAGTTTAAATTTCTCAACAAGATGGCAATTTAAAATTTTATCTTGTTCCTAATCTTATTACGGACCCCCTGAGGGTATATTTATGTTTGAGTCAAGTTAAGTTTTTGAACATATCAGCAGGAGAAAATAAACAGCTCTGTACCAAAGGAGCATGAAGAGGAATTCTGAATGAGCTTCAGGTTTTGAGCGAAACCAAAATTATTGTGTTAAACTTGTCACTCAATTTCTCATTACAGTCTCAAAGTCTCTGACCAAGATAATTAACTCCACAACTGTAACTTACTTCTAACACTTCTCTAGATTAAAATATTTATTTTTTTCAAGTTTTTGCTAAAACTATAAATAATTTCAGTGTTCTTTGTTTTGGTTTCAGCTGTATGGAATTGTTTTCCCCAGAGTGTCTGGTATGATGTTATGTTTTAGTTCTAGGAGAAAAACAGTGTTGATAACATACTGATGTTTGCAGTTGCTGCTTTCTGGTGCTCTTTTCAGAGAAGTGCCCAAGGATCTGTGAGGGAACAGAATTAGGACAGCTGGCAAACTGGACAAAGAGATATTCTATACCAGATGACATCATGCAGAAGGAGTTTTGAAGAAGGTGGGAATTCGTCTCTCTCTTTCATTGCATGGGAAGCTAGCTGGACATTGGCCAGGAGGTGGGTAGCAATTGCTTGCGCATCACTTACTATATACATTCATATATATATATATACTTGTCATAATTATTATCCTTTCCTTTTCCTTTTTTCTATATTAGTAAATAGTTTTATCTCAACCTGTAAGTTTCACTTTGTTGTTTTGTTTTTTTTTCCTTTTGATTCTCTTCCCTATCTCACTGAGAAGGATAAGAATGACCAAAGAGCTGTCAGTTGCTCAGTCATCTGCAGGGTTAAACCACAACACTCTTAGTGGTAAAACTTAGTATAACATGGACTGTCATTGTTGGTTTTTGTTCTGTTTTGTTTTATTTTTTTCTTTTCTTAGGACAGCAAATAATACATGATTGATAAGCTGCAAGATTTAAATCCTCTTTTCATCTAAATACTGGGAACCAGCAGTCAGTGCCTAAATTCAATCTGAAGAATACTGCTGCATCTACTTCCTTTAAAAAAAGGAAATGAAATAACCATTCTTAGTAAAAAAAAGCAATTGCTGAAATAAAAAAAAAGACATCTTGATAATAAATAAATAATTAAATAAGTAGCAGTATACACAGATTCTAGGTTGGATTTACACAGACTGTTTCTGGCACCAGCTTTCAAACTCATGACTCCAAACACAGAAGTGTGACTGGTATGGTGCTTATGTGTGGATCCAGCTTTTCTCAACTGGAGCTGCATTCACTTATTGACTTTCGAGACAGAAGCTCTGCCATATTACAGCTGTAAAGTCTTCAGTTTCATACAGACTTTCTTTACTGTTATGCTAAAGCAATATGGTAATAAAAATAGATAAATTATCTATTTGATTATTAATTATTATCTAGATATGAATCTGTTGTCATGCCTTACATACTTCGTCTTCTGATATTTTCTTTACTTAAGAAAACAGGAGATTAACTTTGTTAGAATCTGTCACAAACAACAATTTCTTTTCTAGAGAGACTTGAAATGGGAGAAATTGGAAATTCCTGGAACATTTGTCTTGGGTGGGAGGAACAAGCAAAACAATGGATGGATCAACCTTGTACTATTATAGTGTTGCAGATGTCCTTGCGCTACACAAGAAATAAAATAACTTCTATCTGTTTTTGTAGAAAGAAATGGCTATTGAAAATGTGTATTTTACATTGAGTGGTAAAGAGATTATATATTTTATGTCAAATGTAAATAGCAGATAAAGAATATTTATAAAAAAAGCATCAGTAAAAATCCTGAAATAATAACTTCTTTGTAGTTACCAAGAAGCATTTTCTCCATTTTCTCTCCTTTTTTTCTTCTGTCAGAATAGAATAAATTATTATTATTTTATCCTTCTTCTTATTATTATTATTTATTTTGACCTGGTAATGGAATTGGTATGCTGTAGGAATAATATAGTCAGTAAAATACAGAAATACTGTATCCAGATATTACTGTATAAAACAATCTCAATAGAAGACCGTTAAGAAATGGCTCATTTCTAATTTTTATAGCAGTTCAATTTCCTCTATTATATGCTATATTTTACTCAATATTCACAGCAGAAGAGACATCGTACCACACAACATTTCTAAAATAATCTTTCTTATTTTAAAACCTCTTTATTTATTGCTGTTGGAAAGCTTCTTTGGCAGTTCTTCATTGTGGCTGTCTGGGTTGTGTTTTTCTAGCAAAATCTGCTGAGTCTTTCCCTTTGTAATTCTCATTTTCTATTTGATATTATTTACTGACAATAGTAACTTGTGGAGCAGAATTTTGATGTTTGACTTGTTTCAGACAGCTTTGAACATTCTTTTGAAACCTTCACTATATGTAAGAATATGAAAGGGTTTTTCATATTATAATCAGTTTTTTTTTTTTTTTTTTTTTTTTTTTTTTTTAAGAAATGAAAGCCATAACATTTTCAGTTGATTTTCGTGGGGCTGTTTTCAAAAGCAGCTAGAGATTTGGGCATTTTGAAGTGTATGTGTATTCAGAAGAAAAATTTATAAGTGGAGCAATCAGAAATTTTTCAAAAAGTGAATGAGCACTCGGAGTTACAGGTCATTTGTAAAGATTAAATCTTACAATTAAAGAAGTTCGTATGTCACTTTGTGAACACTTCATGTGATCATTACGACTGACTTCACTTCTGTGTATGAGCCAAGAGTTTAACGAAAGCCATGTTCTCCCACAGGATTCAAAATGAAAACAGGAATGACTCCTGTATGACATGAATTGAATCAAAATTTGCCTTCCAATGGCTCTTTTACATTTGGGTCTGATGTTATTGCTTAGAGCTCTCTCCTTTTTTAAATTTAGTGTTTACTTATTCCAATACTAATGAAGGAGTATTTTGTTTGCCTTGCTTTGCTAGGTTTTTGAAACAGTCAACTCTTAGCAAGCTGTGCCTTGAAACATGTTGAATGCCCAGATGAAGGTAAGCCCCTGGACTTTACTTCACTGTCACCTGACACTACGAAGGACAGGCAGGTTCTTTAGAAATCCTTGGCAGAGTGAGGATTGGACACAGAGTTGTGATTAACATTAGAGATTTGTTATTACATAAAAAATAAATTAACATAATTATTGACAATTTCTAGAACTCTTAAACATGAGGGACATTGACTTTTTACACAGGTAGGTAGTGATAATACAGCGGAGAATAATTGTAAACTAAAGGAAGGGATAGTAGATGTTGGGGAAAGTTTTTTTTTTTTACTGTGAGAATGATCAAGTGCTGGAACAGGTTACCTAGAGATGTTGTGGAATATGGGCATAATGTTATATTAATATTAATATAAATTAATAATCCTTAAACATAGGAATATTTAAGGCCAGGTAATAGAACATTATAGATTGTGTGCATCTTTATAATTCATATTTGTGAATACTTTCTCTAAACTATTCATAAAAGTAGATGAGGATGGGGCCCTGAGCAATCTGATCTAATATTTTATCTAGCGGTTTAGCCCTCTGAGAATGCTGTCAGTGAAAGCGCTCCTTGTAATCAGGGATCAACAGGTTTTGCCACTCAGACACATTTCTAGTCTAAACCATCCTACTTACCATTCACCTAAAACCCAATAGATTCTCACCCACTGTGATAGGATTTTAAGTCTAAAGTTCTAATGGCCAAATAAGCATGTCTCCCAAATTTTTCATTCAGATTGGGGAAAAAAAAAAAAAAGTTAATTTTTGCTTCAAGCACAAGTAGAAACTAAATGATAAAATAAACAGAATTATACTGAAAATAAAAGTATTTGATTTTTTCAAAAGATTATATCCTATTTTAATATGTATTTGCATTTTGTTCTGATTAGATCTGACAGTGTCAAATTGAATAGTTGAGTATACTGTTCCTTATGATTTTCCACATAGTCCTGTTCTTAGCTTTTCAAGTGAGATATATTCTAATTATGCAAACACATGTCTAACAAAATAATGAGCAGCATGTCAGAAACCTGATCTTCATTTAGGTCAATATTTTTTAAAAAGTAAGTGCCTGAGATTTTGTTTCTGAAATCCACATAGAGGAAGATGTACTGAGCCTAAACCAGTGCTGATTTTCATTATGCAGTTTAACATTCTGTTCTAGGACTACCACTGTATTTTTATTATTCTGTTGATGTTTCTTTTTCCAACCACATAAAATATCAGGTAGGCTTCAGATTCAGAATCTAAAATTAAAAAAAAAAAGATTATTTTAATGGCTTTGCAAAGCTCACTGCTCTCCCATTTCCTCTATGTTCGCATATATTATAAAATCATATGCAATTAGAGGGAACTGTTAGTTGAAGGAGGGGTGGCAAAAAAAGATAAAGAGGCAAGACTGAAGAAAGGCTACTGGAGCAGATGAAGCAATAATGAAAAATGAGACCTTTTAGACTCTCTATAGTCACTCATTTTTTTCTCATTCTTTTTGTCAATGTTAGCTGGTAATATTCGGGAAAAGTCAATTAGTTGTTAAAAGGGAAATGGAGAAAGCAGAAAAGAATAGGAGCTGTGATGCACACTGTTATGCAGGTGTACTTACACTGTCTCTGCCTTTTCAAATGCCCAAATTTTGAGCCAGAATTTTGAATTGATTTTTCTGAATAGATAAAATAACAGGTGGACTGGAAAAAAGACACGGTATGCAATAGAAAAATCATGGAAGTTATTAAATATGGTGAAGAGTTGGAAGAATTCTCTTGATTGCGTGTGTTCTCTATGAACAGAAACAAACCAAAATTAATTTAATTGATTACAGAAAAAGAATCATTTCCTAGCAGCAAGATTCTTTGACTTATCTTTAGCACAGTATAATAATTACACTATCATAATAACAGTATCCTAACAGTATCCTTGAACTGAATAGACTTCCTAATAGTTCTTCTAACTATGCACAGGAAAGCAACGTCCCTGTAAACTGGGTTGATTTAGATTTGGAAAACAGTAGGAGATACTTTTGCTGATGTCCATGTAATATATATGATTCCTTTAGCTAAAACGCTTGCATTTATTGTCTCCCAGTATTATAGCAGTGACAGTAGTTCTTTTGCAAATGCCTCATCTCCTGCTGAGCAAGAAGACAAAGAATCTGGGCACCTTTATTATTTACAATATTTGTGAATGATTTCTCTGAATTATTCTTAAATGGAAATCAAAAGGTCCATCCAGCTTAGCTCTTGTTGATAGTGACATCACATGCCCAAGGAAGAGAGAAGTATATAAGAATGATTTCTTAGAATTTTTACAGGCTATAACAATATGAAAGTCAAATGTTACTCTATGACAGACATGGTGTCTTTGTATTTAATAATCTTGGTAGAAATTTCTTTCTTATTTCCTTCTAATCACGTTTTGAAGGAATATTGGCTAAATATGCACAAAGTCATGAGTCAGCAAGCTTCACAGCCTAATGACATGTGAAAAATAACTAATTATCTATGCTTTGGATTGGTTTCATTTAATACCCTCCTGCATCTGGGAAAAAAAGGAACAATTAGTTTTCCAAGCTAAACTTCGTCCCCTTAACTTCTCCTGTGCACATTATGAGAATCAGCCCCTTAGATGTGTTAATAGACTTACTGGACTCTTTAGTTTATCCGTGCTTCTTGTGTATTTAGAGACCATAACCAGACCCAGTAGTTCACTCCCATAACTGCTGAATAGAATGCATCAGGCACATAGAATATGGCACAGTGTTGGGACTGTGCAAAATTTTCCATCCTTCAGGAATTCAGAGGATAAGGGCAGATATATGTACACTGCTTATTTTACACTTCCTAAAGAATGAAAACAAAGGACAAACTCCAAAAGTCAAATGTCATAATTAATTTTAAATCATAATTCTTGGAACTAGCTCGTTCTGGAGCAGACTGGCTTGATCCACACCATTTAGCCTCTGGCACAGCTTATTTGGTGGCTTTGTGGCCTTAAAGCACAATGACTGTTTCGTGTGATTTTTCGTTTCAAAACAACTCAAATCATTTCAATACTTCTCAGTCTTTACTTTGGAATCTGTTGCACATCTAGACTTGTACTTTGTCTTTTAGACAGTGATTTTCAGAAATTAAAAAGCAGGTTTAATCTCATCATTTTTGTTTTGGTACAATTCAATTCCAGCATATACAATCATATCTAAATAATCAATTCAGTGAGAATGTATACTCACGTAATTCTGTTATTTTGTGTATTCTTGAGCAATCACTTGTGTACTTTCAAGCTACTCTTGTAAAATAAAAATAATTAAAAAAAAAGGCAAAATGAGGTCTGAGATCTTAAATGACAAAAGTCTTTTTGTTTCATGGTGAGTGAACTACTGTTTCTCGAAGCTGGGAAAACTTCTTTGGGATCTTGATTTTAATATTGACAATGTGGCTTCTGTTCTATGCACTTTTATTTTGTTGACTCTATTCTAATTTTGTAACATCTTGGTACTGAATACACCAGAGCTAGAAGAGTTCAAGTTTACAATAATATGATTGCTTGGGAAAGTAGCATACTATGAGTAGATTTGCTTTTCACTGGCTTCACAGAGATTACTAATTCAAATTCAAGGTCTACAGCACAGGTCTTCAAGTATCTTAATTCACTTCAAGAATAGTTTGAAATATTACCTCAGATTGTACTCACATACATATACACACACACATACATATATATAGTCATATGTATTTTCAGATTTGGATACTTTATATTTTCAACATGTCCATATTTCTAGTGACAATTATCTGAACATTTACCCAGAAGATGAATATTTTCATAATGCTGGAACAACTCTTCTAACATACTGAAACTTTTTACAGTAGAACCAATGCATTTCTACGCACATGCGTACACATACACACACCACGCACACACAAAACAAAAAAAGCGTCAGCAACAAAGAACTCTTTCTTCTCAAAACAATGAAATTGAATATATAAGGGTCATCTTTATCTTCATTATATACACTGTGCACTTTCTCTGCTGTAAACTGGTGTCAGTAAAACTAAACATTCAATGAAAGATGAGAAAAGGAGGACATGGAAGAAACTACATGGCAGATGTTAACCATCTTGCTTCATTTTCTAAAGGAAGAGGCTTAAATTATATGTTAGTAAGAATTATTTTACATGAGATATCATCTTGTGCAGAAAGTCATGAAATTTCATTAGTAAGTTTCTGATTTTTTCGTACTGCATATCTAATTACAATATCTAACTACAACTGTTCAAACAAAGCAAAAGGAAAGTCTGAACAACCTGTGTCTGTTCAACCTGAAGAAAAGAAGACTAAGGGGTTCTCATTAATGTTTACAGATATCTAATAGGAGATGGGAGGCAGACGGATGACACCAGGCAACTCTCGATTGTCTGTAGCAATAGGACAAGAAGTAATGGCACTGCTTTCATGCATAGCATGTGGTGCTCCTGTATTACTCATATTGCAAATGTCAAAACAGCTTTGAATAGCTTTTTCTTGGTCATACTTCTATTTAAATTAAGAAAAATAGAAAGTCCAATTTCTCATTTTTTTCTCATAAGCTCTTTCAGAATCACTGACTAATCATTTCCCAACCAAAAAGATTTTGTCAAAAGTTACCGATTATTTTTTGATAAGATTTATGGATGGCAATGAACAAATTATTATCTATGTCTCATAGTCCCTAAAGCTATCCTTGCTGAACATCTTCTCAGTAACAAGCTCTGCTTTTAATGGTTTTTTAATTGTTAAAAAATAAAAACTATCTTTCATTACAAAATTTTTTTAAATCAATAATGTATACTAGAATTCTATACCAGGAAGAAATTATGTCCAGCATGTAATTAATTTAATGCAATTTTCCAAAAGCAACTTCAGTTTTCACTTTGTGAAGTGGCATTTTCACAAATTGAGTTAGGCACCACCTTGTAAAAATATTTGTCATAAGTGGATTTAGGAAAGAGTTATGAACTAAATTCTTGCCCTTGGAGTTCTTTGCTTATTTTGAAGTTGAAAAAGATTTATTTAATTTTTAGTATAAATGGGTATGATTAAATAAGATGTTAAATGATACTATTACCAAGAAATAGGAGATCCTCTTGCATCTCTACAGCTGTGCTTGGTTTATAGTTTTAGCTATTTTATTTAAAAGACCCAGCATTTCTTTATCTATCACCTTCTATCTACTTTTTCAGTAATATTTCATGGTCTGAAGTTTACATTTTTCTGTAGAAATACAAGCACAGGGAGTTAAATGGCAAATATAAATAAGTAGACTGTAGTCATAATTATCTTTTCGCTATGCATGGGATGAAACTTGAATCTAATAAAGTAAATGCAAAATGGCAGTTTGCTTCAATTGCATGGTAATTTCAGCCTGGAAGTAGAATAATGAAAAATATTGTTTTCTAAATCTCTCAGGAAAATCTTCTGGCCTCAATGTTTCATTTAGCCTAGATTCAGAGGTGATAATTTCAGGTTAAATTGTCAACGTGTTCAACTGTATTTTATTTCTAAGCAAAAAAAATGCATGAAGGCACAACATGATTTATTTTATGGGACCAGCTTGTGAGTAGTGAGTGCAGAGCTGACTTCAGCAGCCTCTGTGAGTTAACTGTTTATGCTTCTCATATTGCCACTAACTGTTCTTAGCACAGCATGGCTATTATTTTTCTCCCTGCATTATAGTTCACTCTGTACCAACACCTTCACTGACACCAAGTCAAACAACTCAGTTTAACAGATAATTAGTCTACTCACTCTGTTATCACTTTTAAGTTAGGAATCACATATGCTTGACTGTATATAATATTGTTTTATCATATCTTAGAATAATGACTTGGTTCATATAGTTAATTTCTTGGTAGACATAGTTTATGTTGTAAAACCACCACCTTAAAAGTCAGTAATATCTTCTCTAAATGAAATCACATTTTTGAATAGAAAGACAATTCCTAAATTTACTGTACAGTTTACATTCTCAAGTCATCTTTGGAGGTAGTCCTTCCAGGACATTAGAAAGGTGGTCAGAAACATTATTTTTCATGCGTCCTTAGATATATCAGGATTAAATGTCCGTGTTTGAAAGTCTTGCTATAAGCACAAAATACACATCTAAATGCTGTGTGGACAAGACTTATATAGTTATTAGTAAATTTTTGTTACATTTCAATATTTTTATTATATTTGGCATGGATTTTTGTTTGAATATGTTCTTTCCCAAGGACAGCAGATTGAGATAACTTTACTCTGGAAACAAAAATTTGATTAGAAATAATTTAGACAAAGTAGTATAAAGTAACAAAACAAAGTAAAAGTAAAGTAAAGTCTGAGCTTGTGCATATGGCAAAAAATGTTAATTGAATTTCACCTCTCATTCTATGGCAATTTCAAACATTCAAGTGTGAGTAATGAAGAGAGATTTGTTTCTTTCTTTAGTTTTTAAGAAAATCACTTTTGCTGATGAAGGAATTATACTCGATTTTCATCTTCCTTTCTTGGTGTTAATTGTTTTCATCAAAATTAGAACACATTTTCACAGGCAGATAAAACACCACCACCAACAACAACAGCAAATAGAAAAACAGATAAACAAAAACCAAAGTGACCCCACATAAATTACTGAAAGATTTGTCATCAATATTGTTTTGGAGTACGTTGTAACAAACTACTCAGGTTGCATTTCAGTGAATAATATGTTTTAACTAATATATTCCCATTTAGATATTTTGTTTTTATTCAATGAAAGCAACAGTTAGTACAGTGAAATAGTTCCTATGGAAAATTTCAAACATTCCTGACTTCAGAATTTGAAGAATGAATACATGGGCAAATATCAGAATCTTTCTGCTATTTATTTATTTATTTTTCTCTTTCATGGGAAAATCACATTTAATGATCTGCAAAATGAAACAAAAATGAAATGTTTATCCAAAGAAATTTTTAATGAAAATAGTTAATCAGTAATTATTAATTGCTATTTTCTATGTTTTCTGCATTTATTTCTGGTAAGTGATGAAATACAGTGAAGGGAGATTGGTTGTTTTATTGACATAGACTGTGGAGCAGCATTCTATCTCAGAACTGATACAGACATAAAACCAGATGTGGCCTGGCTTATTCACTTAGGTAAAGTGAAACACTTATTCTTAGCTGTGTTACTCTTTTTGTTATGTCAGTAAAACTATAAAAACGTACAAACACAAACTTGTTGATATTTCCTTAACTAAGGAACTAAAAGTGAAGTATGGGATACCGTTTTTTTGATCATTTTTCCCATCATATAAGTAACTAAGAAAGAAAGAAAGAAAACTTGTATTTTTAGATGAAAACAGAATTTGAAAACATTTGGGTTTTTTTTAGTGCTTCTACTGATTTAATGCATACTGTTTTCTTGTGTTCTGAGTTGGGCATCTTTTTGTTTTGTTTTCAATAGAGAGCTTTTGCACACCAGACTGCATTCTTTCCACTCTGCTGAAGCTCCAATTTATGTTCATTAAGAAAAAAAATAAGGAGTGAAAGAAAAAAAGAGTCTGAGAAGGAGCAGGGAAAAGAGAGACAGACACAGAGAGATGTGAAAAAATTGGTCTTTTACTTCTATGGAGAATTTAAGACATTAAAAATATGTATTTAGAAAATGAGCTGTTCCTGAAAAGAGTTACAAATGAATATGCTATACAGCAATCACACTAATTATGAAGGAGGTACCAAAAAGAATCACACATGAAGGAACTAGCAATGACTAAGAAATGCTTACAGAAATTATCATGAATACAGTATTTCTACTTCAGCCAAAATAAAATATTTACTTTTTCTTCATACACTCTGCCACACTCTACCATGTTAACTAGATTTATTTTTCTACACTGAACATGGGAAACAGACCACTGTTTGTGTTATGTGTGTCATTGTGTTTTGAATACATGTGTAATTGAGTCTATAAAACTAGAATTTATTTACTTGTTAATGCTCCCTGTTTGCCACAGAAACATTTACTCATGTCTGAAAAAAAAAAAAGACAGACGCAATATTTTCATCTGCATATCTGTTAGAATTTGTTAGGCAAATGTTTAGAGTTTCAGTTGAATAAGTCATCAAACTATATATGTCTATATATAGGAGTTCTTATAAATTCTTCATTTTAAATGGAAAACATTTATATATAATCAGTTCATACAGTGTCTGATGGAAAATTCAAGAATGCTGCTTAGAGTGGTATTGTTGTGAACTGCAAAGAAACGGATCTCTTTTGGTTTTGCATTTGACTCAGAATAAACCTAAGGTCTGGAACACAAGTTTCCTGATGAACCATTTCTGAAATTCAGAAAGGATAAGGTATAAAGTTTCAGACAGCAACTATAGCTCATTGCTTTGAGTTGGCTTCCTCAACTAATGTCTAGACACATAAAAGGAGACAGCTATTGAAATGCTGAGCACTGTGCTGATTAACTTTTAAATGACTTGCTGCCTAGCTTGAGATGGATAAACAGGCTGCAATGAATGGAGAGAATAATGACTAAAATTTGAATCCATGGGAGCCAAATTGTTGAGCAGGGAGTTGCTTAAAAATACCTAGTAGCAAATGGTGAGGATCACTGACTGGCTAAAGTCCCTTTCAGAGAATGACATCAGCGTCCACAATTAAGAGTTACGCATCATAGAGTTCAACATCACTAAGTATAAGAAGCTAGGACTTGACTAACTGAGATCATCAGTCCTACAGGGGGCTTCTTCTAGACATTTGTAGAGTAGGTATTTTTACAAGTCAATCTTCTTGAAGTGAGATCTCTGTAGGTCTAAGGACAACAGTGTAATCATAAGGGTAGGAATGTCCTTGGGCAAGGAGCATCTGCAGGTCAGCATAAGTTACTCTGTGTAGACTCTTGGCTGTTGGACGGATGGAAATGTCACTAGGTTTGACTCTGTACTTAAGTGGCTTCATGAGACTTTGAGAAAATATAGTTCTCCCTGTCTTTATACTGATTGAAGTACTCTTTGTCACTGTATTTGAAATGGCTGTAAATTTCACAGTTCTCACATCTCCGCTGATTTACAGAGACTCTATAGATGTTAAGACATTTTCTGGGCTTGAGAAAAGTGGGTGTTAGTGCCTTCTTAACAGTTAAGAATTTCATCTCATGTGAGCTAATAACTGATGATTGGACCTTATTTATCTCAGATGAATGACCTATTTGTGAAAGTTGCCTCATGTCTACTCCAATACTGCCACAATGAACAAAATGAACAAAATCTAAGACGTGGGCTTGAGGCAGTATCTTGTACACGTGAGTGTGAGTAAAATCACAGATGAACACAAAACCACAAGTACGTACCTGCACGCACAGATACCTGTAGCTGGGAGTTGAGAGTCAAGAGTCATTAGATCAGCCTGAAAAGCAGTCAGAACAGAATTTCCAAGGAAAATGCATCTTGACTAACCATTATACTTAGTGACTTCATTAATATTAAAATTTGCTTGACAGAGTTTTCTGAAGTTCTCCTTAATATTTCAAAAATACTAGGCAAAAGGGTAAAAAGTGTTGAAAAAATCAAATAAAGAACTATGATGATTCCCCTAAATTTATTATCTCAAAAATTTTTGTGTATTGACTCATGACAATAGAAGAAATAAGGATATTAATGAAAAGATTTACAAGCAAAAAAAATGACAAACTTTCATGATTCTTAACTGAAAAAAAGTCTTTTATTTAGCAGATTAATTTTCATATCATCCGTGTAGTGTGACAGAAATTATTATCTACCTTCTACTGACTGAGAATGGTTATAGCCCACATTTTACAAAATAATCCTTTATTTGCATGTCTTATTTTTTTGAGATCTAAGATTCTTCTTCTTATGATCAGTTTTAAGTGAGATGATTTTCTAAAATTGTTAAAGTCTCTAGAAATTTTATACTCCTCTGCTGGGAATCCAGAATGCTGTGCTTCTCACGTGACTGGAAAATTCCAGCCCTCCCTAGCCTCCTTTAAGAGATATCCTCCAAAAAAAAAAAAAAGAAGAATGTGTGCTGGATGAAGGCTACTACTTGAAAGGGGTGGAAAATGTTCTGTAGTCAGAGTTCCTGTTCCCAGTTGGGTGAGTTAAGTTTTTCTTGTATATGATTATTGACATCCTTAATGACACTTTGCCTGGTACTGGAAAGAATATATCAGAAGTAATTCCACTATTTCCAAGGATCAACACTTGTATATTCTGTTTCCTCATCCTTTGAATTTTGAATAATAAGCAAAGGATTATTATTATATAACTCACCGCTGAAGACAAAACTTGTAATTCTTAAACGTAATGTAGCTGGAGGATCCAGGTGGGAGTGATGATGGACACAAAGTTCTGCTTGTGCTGCTCTCATGCCTTCCTAGTCTTTTAATTAAACTCCTGGAATACGATACACTAGCCTTGGCACAGAAGCCAATACAGGTTACTTACAAGTCTCTGCCTTTTTAGTTTTCCCTCGTAATAATCCACTGACCAGTTACAGAAGTTTTTCTTAGGACCTGTTAGCTAAAATGTGTAATTAAATCAAAACTAAGTATGACGGTGAGGAAAGATCACAGAGAGTGATGGAGATCTCATATGTGTACTTTTATTGAGAAAAGGCAAGTGGAGTCATAATTGCAGCAGCAGCAAGTTTGACCAATCCCATAACAGTTCAGGAATGAAATGTGTTCTTCTATAGATAAATTGTTTATAATTGTTTTGTTTGATTGCTTGTTTCGCTTTTCCCCAGAAAAGCTCTGTATAGTATCTCATAAGAATCCCAAGAAGACACAGCTTCTGTCTACACTGTAATTACTTCTTAGCATTGTTGCTCTTCTTCATTTAGTTCTTGTTGAAATGAATTGACAGTTATAGTTCACTCATCTTTTAAATGAAAAGCTTATCCAATGTGAAGTTACAGACACAATTTAATGAATCTGAAAACCTGGAATTTAAGGGACTTTTCCTTAAGAGGAAAATTATTATAATAAACATAAAAGTTACTGCCTAATATTCATTTATTATTTGTACAAAAGAAGCACTCACGAGTTACAATTGGTCCTTCCATACTTATTTTTCATTTTCACAGTTATTTTTTAATTTGCTTTTATTGTATTCAGGATGACATGTATTACTCAGTGGAGACTGCATAGACTGAGCACAATCTTTGCCAGTGTAACTACCTCCTGGCAGAGTTTATAACAGGTCCTGACTGTTAGCAGTTCCTGAGTCCCTCTTAAGATTTACTATGTCTGCTTTCCATTACAGCTTCCCCATTTGCCATCTGTTGAAGAAAGTATGTAATTCATTCCAAAAGTAATGCCTCTATTTATTTCCATGGAAACAATAATGATACAAAGAGCATAATGACCCTGTCAGACAAAGCAGATTTTCAGTTAAAAAACACTATTTTTTATAGTCACCACCATTAGCTATGAACTTTTGCCAGTGATGAGCAAAACCCTTCTTGTCTCACATGTCAAAATCTGCACCAACATAGGTGATCCACTGTCACTGTTGCTAATGCTGGAACATACCACTCACTGCCTCAAGATGCTCACATCCGCTGTTTGGTCTCTACAAACACGCAGCAAGTGTTGTTGAAGTGTAGTGGGTGCTATTTTTTACACATGGAGGAATTCAATTACACACTTTTACTACATCTACACTTCCATGTCAGATGCCATTGTGTCAGACTGCCCCTCTGCTGCCATATGTTGCGCAGCAACAATATGTAATGGAATATTTGTGAGAAGGTTCAGTTTCTACTCGCACACCACCAGAATCTGCTTTTGACACTGTGGGCCAGCATAGTAAAATAGAAGGTGTTATTCTGGGGCCAGCCTTCTTATTTATCTTCCCATCCGTAGCACTTACGGTATCTTCTCTGTGCTCTCCAAGCATAAAATCTTGCTGTTGTTTGTAAAATATTGTAGAGCATTATTATCCTTGTAGAATATTTTCAATGACAATTGTACATGACATTGCTCATTTCTAACTGAAGCCTTATTATCACAGGCTATATACACTATGGTGTTGGTTTATAGTTACCACTAGGAGTTTGCTTTTCTTGAGCACTGCAGTGGAAACTAAAATAATTTTCTTATCTTATTTCTTTACTATCTTGGGATACCTATACATTGATTTCCAGTAGAGGTGGAAGGAAAGACAGAAAAAGAGTAAAGCCCAATTTACATTTTTATCATTCAGAAAATCAGTATTTTATGAGAAAAATATACATTCAAAAATAGTCTTCATTATTTCCTGATCTGTAATATCTGTAGGAACTTCAGGCATGGGTTCAGCCCTCACCAGAAATGGCATATTATCTTTATTATCTTTATTGCAAGAGATGATAATACAGTGACTGCTACACCAGAGACAACAGAAGTAATAAATATTTGCTTTCGTAACACCCAGTGAAAATGAGACAATGCACTCCAGATAAGCACCTTATAGTCAGTTTTATTAGAGGCAGCTTCTCCTAGCTTTGCTTTGGTCTCAGTCATAGTGAGATAACCCACATCATGGATAAACTATAATGCATTTAAATCCTTTTATCCTTAATATAGACTCCCTTTTGGTGTTGGTCTGGTTTGTATTGTTTTTCAACTGAAACTGACATAATGCCACAGAGTAGTCCAACAGTATCCCTGATATTCAGGAAAACAGGATAAATATCCACTGTCTGTCCTTGTAATACTGATCTAAAAGTACTTGTGCTCTAACTATTTCCCATGGTAATTTAAATTAATAACAACTGCCTGTATAGGTTTGCAAGAGTGATTCTTGTTTTTTTGATGAACTAATCAAGCTTCTACTCAAAAACTCATTGACATTTCTCTTACTAGGGAGATGGAGCTCTGCATATCAAGCCTGCACTGTTGTTTGCCTCCAAAAAATCCTCAGCTACTGGGTAATAAAATAAAATAAACAAAACTAAAACTAAATAAAAACAATAGCAGTGTTAATTCCCCTAAACAATAGAAATAGATGTGATGAGAAGATCCAAAATGACACAGAAACGCATTGAATCCATATGGCCACTGGATGTCATTGTTTACTCCATCTCTGTAAATAGGATCTGCAACAGGATGTAGTTATTCTATATTATCGTTTGAATGGAATAATTATGATAAATTTATCTCGCTTTGTCTAGTCCAATATTTCTTGGATTTTGACATTTTGAAATTTTATACAGATGTGCTCTATTATTTAAAAAATAATCAAACAGTATATATATATATTTTTAAATATATTGAAGTTATTGTGGAAAAGAATGACAGTATATCAACTACACTTCCATTTAGAGTTCAAAGAAAAGAAACACTAAGATGGTATTGATAGAAACTTTTGTTCTCCTCATGGGTTTTATTTTGCATTTGGAGAAGCTGAACAAGAAAGGTTTTTCTCTATTGCACACTATTACTGATCTTTTTGAGATGAGGTGAGTGACTATAGAATAGTCTGTCTAGATTTGGAGCTCAGCATGATAAATTCTGTTTTTTTCTATCAGTTCCTTTCCACTGTGTTCAATAGTGGAATTTAATAATAAATTGTTAGGTAGACTAGATCATGCATGGAAATGATAGTCCTGTCTCCACAGACATTTGGTCTGTATTTTTTCTTCCCAGACAACCAAACTGAGTGCCAGTATGAGAGAAGATCAGAGCACCTACATTCTTCTGCCTATTGTTTGATATATTTGTACTATGAATTATTTTCTTCATTAAATAGTAAACAGTTACCAAAAATGAATGATTTGTGAAACTTGAAATGCACCTCATACACTCACAAACAACATTATTGCTTTAGATAGTCTGCTTGATTTAAGTGGAAACTGTTGAGCTTTTGAAGAGCTGTGAGAATATTTCATAGTTCTGTATTGTCAAAAGATAAGAATCTCACAAAACATGTGAAAACCACAGGCTGAATGAAGTGCTTATGGTTAAGATTAAAAAAAAAACAAAACAAAAAAAAACGAGAATAGGTAGCCAAGTAGAAATGAAACGCAACGAGTAATGAGGACATTACTTATAACTTTACTTGTTAAACTTTTTAGCACTGGATTATTTTGTCAGAAGAATTGAAAGAAATTTCTTCACTACATCTAAAGAAAAGGGATCTGATAGACTTTATTGTCTTAAAAAAGGTCAAAGTACAGCTCTCTTCATCTGACTGCCAGTACCACAGTACTTCTGCTTAAGGCCAGTTGCAGGCTGGCTCAGACACTGTGAAAACTAAGCCTCTGTAGCCAGTGTGAGTGATTAATGAACCGGAGAGAATATAAAGGGAAAGAGCAAGCCAAGGAGAAATTCATAGTCAAGACATCCATCCGTAGATATTCATGTAGCCAAGGATGTGGTTGGTTTTTTTTTTTTGTTTGTTTGTTTGTTTTTGTGTATTCCTTTTCACGTAAAAGTATAAGTACATCTATATAGATAGATGGAAAACAAAACAAAATAAAACAAAACAAAAAACAACACAATTATTTCCTTTGCAGAAGTCTCCTTTCAATTTAAAGACACTACCACTATAAGATCCTTTAATTATTTCATTCTCATTTGCTGTAAGAGGGTTTTTTTTAATGAATGATTTATCTTCCTTTTCCTTCGTAATTCTTAGATTTATTTGCATATCTAAATAAATATGAAGCTTTGGAAGAAAAGTAGATATATTTCTTTTTCTTTTTTTTGAAGATATATGACATGAGAACACCTATAGCTTCCCTCACTTTATCTGATTCTTGTTAAAGTTCTTTTCAAATTTGACCACACTTCTCGAAATATTCTTTTTCAAATAAATAGTTCTTATGCGCATTTAACATTACTATTTTTTTGATTGTCACCAGGCATTAGGAGCCCTTTCAGGTTTCTGAATCTAATTTTCTCAGTTTCTACATCACATAATTGGGAATAAGGCGCAAAATGAAAACAAATTATATCTTAAAGAATAAAGACTTTGACTCTTTTGCTGTATTTCAGTTGAATCAGTCTCCAGAGTAAAAATTGGAGAGCTTAAAAACATTCATGAATTGATTAATCTTATGTCATTTTTGGAAATAAGTTCTAGATATTTCTGAAAAAATCTTAAAAAAGAAGCTCTTTCCTCCCCAGCTCCACGTGTATCTCTTCCATTCTGTTGCACAAAAGATGGTTCGTAGATACTCATAGCTGATTCTTCCCTACCTTCTGTACCTCCAGATTAATTATAGATGCTCTTGTCATTAGCTCTTAAAGAGCAAGTAACTTGACACCAAATTGCTGTCAGGAGAAGGTCGTTAGGATTGTGAATAAAAAATATTATATACTTTGATTATCCAACACAATTTGACAGAGGATCCTCAATCTTAATTAAATTACCTTATTTATATCAGTAACGAAGTCAGTGTGATGAATGATCTTATCTGAAAGGTGAATTGACTAATGTATTTTTGAATGCATTTCTTTTTTAATGCAAAAAAAAAAATCAAAAACAAGCATCCACAAACATGCATACCTTAAAAAATAAAAAAAGCAATTCCAGAAAAATAGCAGTCGTTAAAGTAAAAATGAAAACTAAGTTCATGGTATAACAATAAATAATTGTCACAATTTTTCAGATCATGTCGGCATAGATCAAAGATATTATTTAGTATAGATTATATTCTACAGTTGGAAGGATTATCTCATAGATAAGTAGAATATTTGATCTGTCTTCATCAAGTAGACATGTTCACTCATCTCTAAATTATTGTTTTATCAATTGAAAAGTCACCAATTGCTTTCAACAGCATCTGACCTGGAAACACTAGTCTGACAGTCCCACTCTTCACTTGCACCTGGGCTTCCAAAGAGTTGTTTATTGTCAGCATGAAAAAAGGATCCATACAAAAACTTCTGTCAAATTCTCAGAGGAATTTTTGTTTTACTCCCAGACAGTAAAACAACTGGTGATGGGCAAATAACATCTACCATTAGTGTTCTTTGTCATCTCTGCACTAGCTAAGAAATGAATGTACTACACATTCTCTGAACACAAGCACAAGCCTTTGTAGTGTGCTGTACCATTTCATCCTCAAATCTGGTACTGTACTCCAAGCTTGACACATGCAAAATTTTGAATGCTATCTTCAAGAAGATTTACTGTGTGAAAATCTAGCAGTACCTATACAAAAGTGATTCAAAGAAACCTAACTCCTCAAAATGATTCTCCCAATTTACTTTTGAAATGTGCTTTTAGAATTTTTTCATTCTTTAATTTCTCTCTTGGCAAATAGATACATTCAAGCAGTGAGTAAACATAGGATCTGACAGACCTTCAAAGAAATAATCAGTGAGCTATGAGATTAATTTATCCAACCCAACAAAAAAAAAAAATAAAAAAAAGGGGGGGAAAAGATTTAAAAAAATCAAAAAACGCCACTGGGCATCTAGTTAATCTTAAAATCCTTAAGCTTAATGGAAATGGTAGTTCTTAACTTGGAAAAATAATACGGTACTGTTGACACATGAAGTCTCTGAATAAGCCTCTCAAATAAAAACAACATATTGGAGTTTTATGCATTTATCTGAGGTCAGTATGTATTTACATATTACATATTTACATCATGGATTACACATTGATTTACTTCCACATTTCATCTGCTCAAAAGAGATGCAAATGAAATGTAAATTCTATTACAGCACCTTAACTGCATTTTAAATTGTTAAAGTGTTTAGAGGTAGAACAGCACAAATATTTGATGTGCATTAAAGGGTAAGTGCATTAAAGATTAAAGGGTAAGTGGATTGCAACATGGTGGCTGATTACCATATAGAGAAATAGGTGCAATGATATCTTATGGCCTTAGTTGCGGTGTGATTTACCCGAACATGTTTTGCATGATTTTGTAGAGTGACAAACAAAGTAATTCTGCTTCACCCTAAGACATCAAAATGCAGAGCTTTATTTGTTGGCATGATAGTTAAAGATTATAAGGGATAAAAAGATGATCTTCCATATCAATCTTTTATGGCATCAAAATAAGAGGGTTGCTCAAAAAGTAATATCTCCTGTTTTATTACATTGGCCCAAATGTTAAAGGCAGATGTTGGTGATAAGGGAATAGAGGTCGAACCTTCCTGTCAGTATTCCATTACATTTTTCTGCCACACGGCAGATGGCAGCAGAGGAGCAGTCTGACAAAATGGCAGCTGACATGGAAGTGTGTTTGAAGCAAAGGTGTGTCACTAAATTCCCCCATGCAGAAAAAATGGCACCCACTGACATCCATTGATGCTTGCTGAATGCTGATGAAATCCAAACAATGGATATGAGCACAGTGAGGTGGTGGGTGGTATACTTCAGCAGAGGCATTAGCAACAGAGGATCATCTCTACTGGTGCGGATTTTATGTGTGGTATACATATATAAAATGAGCACTTGCAGAGACCAGTGAAGAGGTCTTCCCCTATGCCAAACAACATATTTGCAAATCTTGTAGGAAGTGTGAAGTAAAGCAGTGCAGGCCAGTTCTAAATTTCAACATTCTTGCTTCCTTCAGTATCAGAAAATGACATTTGTATTAGCATATGATACGCTGTTTACAGCAGTTCTATTATCAGAGAGTCCTTACATTTTAAAAGTGTCTCTTTCAATCATTTCATGAAGAATATCTTTTTATTAAGATCTGAACTGGAATAACAACTGATACGCACTCATGGCCTAGATGAAAGGTCTGTAAGAATTCATTCAGGATAAGAGGCTTAAATCAAATAATCTCCCATTAAATGCTGGGGGACAAAAAAACCACCAAAATGCTTTCTGTCAACACAAATTTTATATGAAGTCAGGTTATTTGTCTGTGATCTTGACTGGCTCTGATCAAAAGAAAACTAGGGACGTAGAAGGTGGATGAGAGAAACATGCTTGTACTTTGCTTTTAGATCTCACTGATCTAGTCTGCTGGTAGTTAGCAACAAATTACATTACTCTCCCTCTTCTGAGTCTGCTTTGCTTAAGACAGTAACTGGTGAGTTCTGCCAACTTTTGAGTCCTTTTTCACCATATTTCTTTCCATCACTTTGAGGAGGGAGAATGAGAGAACAGCGTGGTGGAGTTTAGCTGCACTCTCATCAGAGAGAAACCACTACACAGAGTAAAAAATGAGTTGTAGTGGACACTACTGCAGCAGAGGAAGTTCAGGTTATGAACAAAGTTGTTCACTAGGAAGGATAATGCAACATTAGATCAGGTTCCCTAGAGCATAAAAGGACTCTCCTTGGATATTTTCAAGGTGCACTTTTACAGATTGATGGTTTGAATGATCTACTGATGATGGTAGCCCTACTCTTGCTGCTAAGTTGGTTTTCTACGTGTAACTTGCATGTGTAATTATATAATACATTGAATCAAAAGTAGAAAGTGTAAGAGAAAACCATATATTGCAGTAATGAGTCATAGCTATAAGTATATGCTATTTACTGATTCATGAGACTATTAAGAAGCTTTAATTAATCAGATTTTTTGTGATCTCTAAGAAATCTCACAAATTCCAACAGATGGAGCATTCAAAGTTAGCTCTGATACCTATAGTATATACAGAGACCATAATTAAGGAATATTTTTAATACAAGGGTTACATATGGAAATACACTTAGAACTACACTATTTACATGTATCTAATAAGGTTTTGGCTTCTTCGTTATTCCTTAGTAATGAAAGCAAAAACTATTCCTGTCTGTACTGAAATATATTAAATAATGAAAAAGTGTCATAGAAAGAAATTATTATTTCCAGTTGATCATCAGACTGGATTAGGTGATTTAGGATTACCAGAATAAATTTTTTTTTCCATAAACACTTGTAACATATTTATTAATTTGTGTCTGATTGGAAAACAAATAAATATTGAATTTTTTTAAAACAATAGTGACTGAATTTATTTATTTCATGAAATCTGTCAGATTTCAAATGTTCTTACAAGAATTATCAATCACACATCAGATCCAGTGTGACCCTTATGTATAGAAAGAAAAGATATTGTTTTCGGAAGGTCTGTCAGTCATTTCTCATTCAACATGCCAGACTGATTCAATTTTGATTATGGACTACTGAAAATGAGACCGTTTTTTTAGGATGTGCTTTTGCAGCTTTTCAATCTTGAAAGAACTGGCACTCTTCAGTCTAATAAACCTGTCAAACTTGCAAAAGCAGGAGTCTCCCTCAAGTGGCTTGAGATGCCTATCCTTCACAGCGTTCCTTTAATACATTAACAAATAAGACATTTGTCTTTGATCATATCCTTATAGTCTATTAACAAGAAATCCAAACAAGTGAGTGAAATCCTCAGTACACTGAAAAGCAATTGCAAAGCTCTCAATTAGTTCAGTGGTGACCAAGGTTTCACTCAGTTTCATGAGAGGCTTTTAACTCTCTCTGATGATTTAGAAATACTCATTTACAACATCTTGTTCACTAATTTGAAATTACCTTAGTTTTTGCTGCTCTTTCAACTTGTCTTGATGTGTTGTACTTCTTTCAAGGGGTTCTTTGTACTACTTTACAGGATTTAAAACTTTGCCCAGATGGTATCTTAAGAACAGAAGAAATCATGTTACAATTATACACCTCTGAAAGTTACATTCTGACAGGATTTTTGCTCATTGACCTACTTTCAGTAACAGTATAGAGGACAGGTTTTTGTCTCCCATAGTGTTCTTCTGGGACAGCTGACAGCTCATGGCTTGAACAGATACAGTGTTTACGTGGTAAAGAACTGGTTGGACAACTGGGTTCAGAGATGGGTGGTGGATGGAGTTAAATCCAGCTGGCAACTGGTCCTGAGTGGTGCACCTCAGGGATCAATATTGGGATCCATCCTCTTTAATATCTTTATGGATCTGGATGAGGGAATTGAGTGCACCCTTGGTAAGTCTGAAGATAAATCCAAGGTGGTGAAGAAGTGTCAGTTTGCCTGAGTATAGGAAGGCCCTTCAGAGGGATCTAGACAGGCTGATAGGCTGAGGCCAATAGGATGAAGTTCAGCAAGACCAATTGCTGAGTCCTGCACTTTAGTTACAACAACTCCAGGCAAAGCTACAAACCTGAGGCAGAGTGGCTGGAATGCTGCATGGAGGAAAAGGATCTGAGTTTGTTAGTTGATATCCAGTTGAATGTGAGCCACCAGTGTTCTGAAGATATAGTAAAAGAAGCCTTCAAACTTCATGATGCAAAGCAGCTATTCAAAGTTTACACATTTTAATGTGACACTTCATTTTCAAGCACTTATTTTATATCTGTACATCAGTATTTTCTGACACTAAGAGTTTGTAGATGTATCTCACCATTTCGTCAGCATATTGTGTAATTTGTATAAACTAGGCAATAAAAATATATGACACATTTAATTGTTTCCAGATTGGAAAATGTGACTGATAATGCATGTTAGTGGTCTCTTACATTTTTATATGCATCATATGAAGTATTTCAAAAGTCAAAAATGAAAAGCTTCCCAGTCATGACAAATGCATTTTTTCTCATGATATTCTATCCAAAATAATATTCATCATATTATTTGTTGTCAGATATGCTCACTGTATGGACTTCAACACAATTTGAACTTAGATTGACCTTGATGTTTACAAGCTAATATGAAAAGCTCTGTAATTGAGAACATATAAAAACAGAAATGCAACCCAGCAGAAATGATTCATGAATGTCTGGGAAACCTAAAGGCTACTAAACAACCAGTGTGAAAACTTAATTTCCTGAAGAATTTTAAAGTTGTCCCAAGTCATTTTTGAAAAGTAGGTGTTTTTGACATGAAGTGCAAAAAATTATTTTAACCCTGTCATTGTACCATAATCATTAAATTATGAGATATGCAAGTGTTGAAGTACTTGGTAGATTAAACTAGACAAGATGATACTGATTTCCTGTGTTTTGCTGGATAATAACTCATCAATTCCATAAGTTGTTATTAATAGAATAAGGCAAAATCATTTAAATTCCTCTTTCCCCTTTTTCGATCTTTTTCTCTCACTTTTTCTGTCTTTTCCTCTCCATAGATTTTCTACAGTAACTGGAAATCGTTACAAAAAGTCTCCTTAAGATTGATTTAAGTGTCACCTTAGGTAAGATTCTACTGAAGCATAGAACCCAAATTATGAGTTACTGGTCTAGAGTGCTTAGATTCAAAGGGAAAATAAGCACTTCTAGGATAAAAATCACAAAAAGAAAGTCTAAAACAAACCAAATGAACTATGTCCTAGAAGTATTCAATTCCCAGTACTCTAGAATTTTAATTTTTATGCATCCAGAGGGAGGAAGTATTTTTTCGACATTTAAGGAGTTGTATTGTACACCTACCTATCTGGCGTACCAAATCTAGATTTCTTTTGCAATTAATAAAAATAAATTGACTTTTTTTTTTGCAGGAAATTTTGAAGAAGGTGTCTACGTTGATTATTTGTTTATTCTCACAGGTAGGTAGAATGCTTTTCTTGCTTTCTTTTGTCTTAGTGAAAGAAATTGAGAGTTGATTGAGTTGGAACCTGATGTGATATACTGGTAGCAAAATCCAATAAAGCATTTGTCTAAATTTGTTTTCAACTTTCAGAAATACAGACTCCTTTGCTATCAAAAGCAACTAGAATATCCTTGCAGGTAGTTTAGATCTTCTGAAATTATTTTTGAATAACCAGTTTTTACATTCAATCTTCTTTTTAATTAAAATGAATCACAACACATGGATGCATACATTTTAACAAACAACACATACAAAGATAAAGCTCATTAAAAAATACAAAGTAGTATACTGCAAGTATAGAACAATGCAGCTCTTCAGTAAAAAAGAACAGTATAGAGCAGTATAAAACAAAAAACAAAAAAACAAAAAGTGAGTAATTTATGTTAATTCTTCAATAACAACTGTGGGTTGAGTTGCAGTATAAGATGAATGACCGATGAGCTTTCAATGTCAAGGAACTTACATTAACTATAACCACATTTTTAGATAATTTTGAGATTTGTGTGTGAGGTGGATTCCTGCCCATTAATAGAACCAAATCAAACAACAAAGAAACCACAGTTGAATGCATTTGTAGCAGACAAATTACTACCGAAAGACATATTATAAACATAGACAGATTAACAGTACTCTAGTAGAGATCATTGGAAAAAAGATTATGATGTGCTTCCATAGACTACCATTCAGGTAGTGCTTGGCATGTAGGACAGTTGACATGCTACAGGGTATATCATGCAACATTTTGATTTAAGGAAATAAATTCGTGAAAGTACATGACATTAAGCTGCTAACAACTTTTGGAATACTATCTGCCCCTGTGCTAAAGCATTAAAAGCAAACAACAAACAACACCAAAACAAATAAATAAATAAATAAAACACAGCAAAACCTGAGCATGAGAAATGATAGCTGGAATGAATTCAACATATGAGTATGAAGGGGAATTATTATACATAAAGGGACAGATTGAGTTACTGGTCGATTAGAACATCACAGTGCCCATCCCAAAAGGAGAAGTTGAATATTATGATCTCTTAGAATCTGTGATAAGATGCTTGTGCCTAATACAGCTGCTTGAATGAGCAACCTGAAGCTACTGCTGTTAAGTTGAACATAAAATAGTAATAGTAATAGTAAATAGTAATGGTAAATAGTAATAATGTAACTTTTGAAATTATTTTCTTGTGGTCTTTATCCATTACACAGGAAGAGTCTGCTGGTAGTAATGAGAAATACCTGGTTGTATAGATTAACAAATGACTGAGTATCCTTCACTTCTATGTTTTCAGCATAATTTTTGAACTTTGTTAGGATACTTCAACATCTGTCTCACACACTCATTTTACACTGCTTCTTCTCAAAATCATTTCTTCTTGGATTAATTCATTTCATTTTGAAGACAGTAATAAATTTTCCAATAATTTAATGTAAAATAAATGAGTTATATTAAATGAACATTTGATTGCATTTCAGTTATGTGGCTTGTACAGATCAGAATCATAGGTTCATAGAATGACCTGGGTTGAAAAGGACCATAATGATCATCTAGTTTCAACCCCCTCACCATGTGCAGGGCTGCCAACCACTAGAGCAGGCTGCCCAGCATCACATTCATCCTAGCCTTGAATGCCTCCAGAGATGGGACATGCACAACTTCCCTGGGCAACCTGTTCCCCCACCCTCTGTATGAAAAACTTCCTTCTAATCTCTAACCTAAACCACCCCTGACTCAGTTTAAAGCCATTCCCCTTGTCCTATCACTATCCACCCTCATAAACAGGCATTCCCCCTCCTGATTATATGCTCCCTTCAAGTCCTGGAAGACCACAGTGAGGTCTCCCCAGAGCCTTCTCTCCTCTAAGCTGAAAAAGCCCGTTCCCTCTCCATATAGAACTGGAGAATGAGATGCTGTATGTATATTTGGTCACAAATGGGAAACAAAAGAACACAAAGAACTTTCTGTAATGAGAATGTAGGTGAGTTTCCCAAAAAGCAATCCTACTTCTTTTTTTTTAATTTTTTTTTTCTATTGAATTCTATTTGATGGAGAAAATTCTCAGCTACAAAAACAATAGTTTCCAACATAGACACCACCATTAGCTTTGCATTTTTGCCAGCATTTAACAAAAGCCTGCATGCCGCACTGATAAAAATCTACGTTAGCAGAGGTGATCCACTGTTGCTATCACCATTTCAGAAATGCACCACCTCGCTGATCACATCCACTGCTTGGTCTGCATCAACATTCAGCAGGCATCGATGATTGTCAATAGAGCTGTTTTTTCCCACATGGAGAAATCTAATGACAAGCCCTTGCTTCAGACGCTCTTTCATACTAGCTGCATTTTGTGAGACTGTCCCTCTGCTGCCATCTGTCATATGGCAACAAAACTGAATGGAATATTAGCAGGAAGATTCAGCCACCACTGTCATATCATCAACATCTGCCTCTGACATTTGGGCCAATATCATAATATTGTAGGTAATGTTTTTGGAGCAATCCTCACAGTCCACATAGCTCTCACTCTTCAAAACATTATGGAGTCTAACTGACTTAAGTCTTCCTGTCTGGTTCTGAGAATTAAAAACTTAGAGGAAAAGGACACAGAAAAACTTCAACTTCCTAATCATTCTTACCAATACTTCAGATATCACTGTTTTTGCAAGTTGAAGCACCTTGAGATTCATTATATCAATCCAAATCCCTCTGAATTAAGAGTCAGAACAGAGTCAAGCTGTTGACCAAGCAAAAGTGTGCTTTTATTTATCAAAAGATGGGAGAAAAAGAGAGGAAAAAAAAAAAGTAAGGAGTGAGAGAGAAAAAGGAAAGAAATGCAAGTCATCAGTGCAGATCCCATTACGTCCCAAGGCTCCATACTTCTTCTGGGGTGATGAGGATACAGTGAGGAATGTGCTGATGGAATCTATTTGTAAAGATTTATTATAATTTTGATGTGGTGTTTTACTCAGGTTTTTTTACATTTCATTTTCAGTCATACAATTTGTTTTTTATGATTGTTTTGGGAGACTGAGTTTTTGATTACCTGTAATGGTATAAGTCTGTCTGACTATGAAGAAGGAATTAACATTTATCTGCTTAGCAGAATTTTGGTTTAGCTGTCCCAATTATTTCCTGAATTTCTTGGAAATGTATTCCAATAATTTTATCATTATAAAAAAAAATCTTATCTAATATTATCTAATATTTCATATTTCATACAGAAGAGCTTCTTAGAACATTTGTTTTCCAGTAGCTTTTTCTGTTTGTCTTCCAACTTTCTGTTCATTCCTAATATATTCTCTCCTGTCCCATACTGTAACCTAGTGAGGCATAATAAACTTCAATACTTAGCACTTTCTAGAGTATTATTGACAGGATATTGTTATGCATCTTTCTTATAGCTGGGAATTCTCATTCCAATTCTCACCACATTCAAGAGATCTCATGTGGATCTAATTTGGACTTAGGTTGAGAATATCTCCAGCATAGCCCAATAAGGATATTCATAATGAAGACATATGTTGTGCTTGTTGGGAAATGACATAATGCAAAAAAATCTGTTGTCTTAAAAACAGCTGTAATATCTACAAATCAACTTGCAAGTCAATATGGTTTAGATTTGCTTGCTGTTGCTATTAGGGGAGTTTTATTTTCTGAAGTTTATTCAGTATGATAAATATTGCCAGAAAAGATTTCAACAAATGGATTCCATTACAAAAGTTTGAATGACAAGTAAGTAAATATAGTGAACAGCAGTACTAACACAAAAATGATTATGCCCTCTGTTAGCCAAAACATTGATTTCTATTTTTCTCTTACATTGAATTAAGCTGATATTATCCTATATGCCTGTGAGAAAGCAGTAGATACTATATGACATATATAAACATGCAAGAAAAGAAAAACGTACAACTTTCCTCTTCTGCATTAGAATAGTATCACAGGACACTTTGGGTAGGAAGGGACCTCTAGAGTCCAAACCCTTGATTGATAGGACCTTCTCTGGGTGCAGACCAGGATTCTCAGTTCTTGGTCCAGTCAAGGCTTGAAACCATCCAAGGACACAGACACCACAGCCTCTTGGAAGGAACTGATCCACTGCCTCACTGTCCTCCTGGATAGGTTTGGAAGCAGATCTGCCATCCCAGAGAATGGGTGAACAAGAACATCATGAAATTCAGTATGAAGAAAAGCTAAATCTCTGTCAGATCCCTGTAGGGAAAGAAGATCCCCTGAAATGACACTGATTTAGGAAGAGCAGAAACATCTATAAGGTGCTTCAGGGAGCAGGACAGTTTGGAGTGCAGTCAGTAGCACTCAAACCTCAGGCATCTGACATTTCCTGAGAGTTGGAGATGGGCTGAGACCAGGCTGCAATATCAGTATCAGGCCTGGTAACCAAAAGCAAACTATGTCCAGCACTCTCTGTGACCCTAAAGAGTTCATATTACTGAAGTCTCTTCTCTTAAAATATTTCTTTTGAAATTCCTATTCATGCGATCACTGATTTTATTTTATTTTATTTTATTTTATTTTATTTTATTTTATTTTTTACTTTCTATTTTTTTATTTTTTGTTCTTACATTAATCTGTGTACTCCAGAGACTGATACACCTAGACATGAAATATAGATTCAAACAGCAGTATTAGTTACACAGAAAAACAGAGCAATTACTTTTCTCACCAAATGAGTAAATCGATTAACTTAAAATACCTTCTGTGTTAAACATTTATACTGTTTATTTAGAATTTGTAACCAGTTTAAGTCATTAAGATTGTTTGTATTCAGCATTTCAATAACAGAAAGGAAAGGAATACCATTATAGAAAAAATAATTCATAGAAGTAAGGAAGAATTAGCATTTGGGTTGTTTTTTTTAATACTGGAATACAGATTATCAATAACGTTACTTCTTTGACAATTCTATGTCAACTCAGTACTCCCCTCCTGCAGCATCTGCAGCATGAACTCAGATATGGACAACCCAAATTGTTTATTACAGGTTCTAACATTCCTTATTTACATTCATAAGTTTTCTCTTTTAACTTCCCCACCCACCTTTACAAGTCAACAAAATACTCCCCAAACACTCCTTTACTGTGCATACAGGTGCTTATCCAATCAGTTGCTCCAAGACAGTCTAGGTCTGCCATCACACAGCTTACTTGAACTTTTATTCCTTTTCTTCTGGAACATCCTTGGTTTTCAGCCTTCCTTTCTCATGCTGTTTATCTTGCTCCACAGCTTCTGATCTGAATGTACTTCCTTGTACTCCCACACCCTCCCTGCCTACTTTCAAAAATAGAAAGACATTTCACTGTAGGTATTTTCTACCCTAATTCAAGCAAGTCATCTTCAAGTAACATGAATTCTCTCTCAAAATGCTTTATTTTCCCTCTGGCACTTTTATTTTTTCCTTTCTCGAAGGATAGAAAAATAAAGAAATGTGACAAAACTGTGTTTAATTTAGTAAGAAGATCAAGCAGGCCATGCCAGAGATGTTTTCTGTCTTGGACTTGGTCACACCTGCCAACTGCTGAGATCTGCTTTGTTTGCACCTTTGCTAAGATAATGCAGTTATGTTCAAGGAATGTGATTTCCCACAGTGTCAGTGACTTGGTACTGGTGCTTACCTCTCCATCTCTGCTTTCTGCCACTCTTTACATTGTGTAATATATCCGTGTAAGGATGGCTTCCAGTAAAGATAAATGGATAAACAAATTCACAGACTATAAGGAAAAAAAAAAAAGAAGATTGTTATTTAAACTTATTGACTCCTATGTCAATACACTTAAATTTAGTATTAAAATCTACTCACGAAATCACTGGAGAAAGATCAGACTGTAATTTATATTCCATTTACATAATTGTTTAACAGGAAAAACAATGGACACTAAGTTATGTTTGTCACCCGTTTCAGGGTGCATGTGTGAGTTTAGTGTTTCTGTTCCAGAACTCTCACAGAATGTTTCTAGTGCTAAGTGTCAACTGCTGTAATGCTAAAACTTTAATATTTTGTTTGTTGTTAAATACATGCTGTATTTCCTTGAAACATCACTGAAAATTTTATTTACTCAACAAATAGACTTGGAATTTTCTAGAAAAAAATGTAAAATAGATTTTCATTCTACCTCTGTTACACATTACTTAATGTGTTACTTAAAAGCTATACAATTCTTGTCTTAAAGATTATTTGTAATGTTGCCCCCCTATAACATCAGACCTGCAATTGTAATTGGATATACTGCAAAATTATCTTTCTTACAGCTTTTCAGAAAATCCCATCAAATAGACAATGAAAAACTATTAGTGACATATTTCAATGAAAAACTGTATGTACATTTTAATAATTGTATCTCATTATTTGCCTCAGGAGCAAAGAAATAGAAACAAGTCTTGGTTCATAGTCTGAGACTACCATGCAAAGCAATATGATTACAGGGAGACTATGAAAATGACTTTTCAGTGTTTTTCTTGAGGTGCTCCCTTGAACAGATTAACTGATAGAGCACTGGCAGTCACCCCTAAAAGCCAGTGAAATCCATTGAGCATAAGAACTGAAATAAGACCACAGAAGCGGGGAAGATTACTCAATAGACCGTTTTAGAACTAAGCATGTAGATAGTGACTAGTAATGTCAGGTGAACTGTTGTGAAAAAAACACAAATCATTCAAATCTTAAAACCTTAGTTCAGTTCAGAAACACTGCTTTGTGAAGTCAATAAAATGAAACTGTTTCAAAGGGCTCACTTGTTTGTGCATGTGAAAAATTAGAAGAATCTGAAATGAAGGCATGTGTTTAAGAGACGGAAAAGAATGTCATGTTTTCATGGTTTTTTTTGCTTCTCAATACCCAAATCTGTTTTAGTTGGAAAAGAATTAAATTCATTTTCCCCTAATTGAGTCTGTTTTTCTTGTGATAGTACGTGGTAAGAAATGTTCACCTCTATTCAACAACCTATAAGATTTATTATTCCTTCTTTTTCCAATTTACGTTTCCTCTTCTTTCTGAGTTGGGAAAATGACCAAGTATCTGAGTGGGCATCTATTAACCAAGATAATCACAATACGAGCTTGTGCTATGAGGATAAGAAACTTGTTAATTAGCATGATGAGAATTCATATTATGAAAACAGACTGGCTATGAGATATATCAGTAAGTGTGGAATCCTTTAAATAATGTGAATGTTATGGTTATTCCTAGTGCAATTCTCCTGTTTTCCTGTCATATATCTATCTTTTGCAGACATTTAAAGTATTTCTATGGTCTAATTTATGCTTATTTTCTCCAACTTTAGCCTTGCTGGCTTTATCTACTGACTGGTTGTTTCTTTTTTTTATTCACTGGGTCCACTGTTAACATCTACAAGCTTAGAGGAGGTTTGCTTAGAATATTATAATTCAATAAACCTTAGAAATAGTTGACAGTGTTGCTGTGGTTTAGCCATGGATGTAATTGCTAAAGATCTGTAACTACATGCAGATTTCATGGAAATGATCCTTCCAGAAGTGCATAAGAAATAAAAGGAGATACATATCAATATCAAAGACAGTGTTTTATCAGGACTTTAACAGACTTTGAATAATCTTCTGAAACATAGTGCCTAAGCTTAAGTAATTCTCAGGATCCACTATAAGATGAATACATGTTTTATTTGTTCAGGAAACTAAAAAGTGATTACACGTAGTCTAGTATTCTGAGTATTGTTTTTCTCTTTTCAAGCAGATATCTTTTTACTCACTTATCTATTAATAGTTAACTGAACTACAATTAAGTATTATTTTTAACTTATCTTGTAAAATTATGCTTATGAACAGATGTTTAAATCTGCATTTATATTGATATAGTCTAAATATCTTACTTGTGTATCTGCTATTACCTTAATTTGGAGAATAAAATGTTTCAGCATACCAAACTGAAGAAACAGGTTAAGAATTAAAGCACTATCACAGACAACAATAATCACAAAACAGAAGTAAAACTTTTGTAACAATATTTACATACATAGGCATCTTCTTGTTCACTTGCAATATGAAGAGGTTACTTCAGTAGTTTAAATATTCCACAGGTTTTGTTTATTCAAAAGGTAACGAAAGTATAATAAAAACAAAACATCAGTAATTGAAGTGACTTTACACCTGTAAAGTATTAACAAGGAATTAATGTCAGATATTGTTATTTGTTAGGCATGGATAGTTGGAGAAGCACATGGAGAACACCTTGCAAGTATTAGTAAGAAATAAAGGTAAAGAAGAATGCCCAAACTGGGGAGGAAGTGAGAAGAGTTAGACAGTCAGTGGTTAAGCCATTGTAGTTAAGTGTAGACGGTGTACCATCTGATGAATACTTTTTAATATAAAAATATGTCATTAACAGTCACTTCTGTGCATTTTCTAAGTGCTCTAAGTGATTTTTGACTACAATACATAGAGCTTCTGAGAGAGTAAGAAGAAACAATGGAGATAAACCACACTAGCACAGTTCAATGACAAAAAAAAAAAAAAAGTGCAAAAAGCTGTGAATTCAGACATGAGATTTGGTACAGCATAGTACAATTAAGACTATAGGGATCTGTCTGATGCCTTCAGGGCTGAGCTTCTCATTTCTAATGAAGATCATCAACACAGGAGCAGATGAGTAGAAGATTTTCATACTTAACTCACTAAGACTTCTTGAAAAGTGGTTATACTCTAGAGGAGGCTTATTTCCAACTCCATTACCCACAGAAATTCCAACAAGAGATTAAAAAAAAGGATAAATACTGTAGATGACATTTGCAATTTAAAAATACACTGTATAACAAATCCACTAAAATTTAAAATGGGTGGGAGCATCTTGTACGATCTACTGTGCTAGGAAAAAACATGCATTATTTAAAATATTTAAATTAATAAATAATCCAGAAAATAATAGCTAGTCTATATGGTTAATATAGTTCAAGGATCTATTATTTTTGATTCGAGACTAGATGTTCAGGCTTTGATAAATGCCTCTGATAGTCGTCTGAATGACATGATAATAAAAAGATATAATCATAATAAAAAATGCTACTAAAATAGTTCAAATCAGATTGCATAGATGACAATGAATACTCATGACAACATATAAAAATGACTTGAGAGCTTGGTGGGCACTAAACTTGGAGATTTCAGTTCTACTCAAATTCTGTTTGTCACAATATTTGCAATTAAAATTGAAATGTTTTCAATACAAATAAATAATTGAATGGATAAATGAATGAATGAATGAATGAATGAATGAATGAATGAATGAATGAATGAATGAATAAGAGAACATTCAAAATGCAAAAGAAAGAATATAATCTCCAGAATAAATTGCTATGTGAGGTATCAGGATTCAAAACTACATACTAAAGCAAAGGGTGGTGTCATTTTTTCTGAGATGCATTTCTCGCAGTTTTTTATTGAACTCATCACAATATAATCACATAACAGTGAAACTAACTGATATATCCAGAAGATCTGAAGAAGGCTGTCAGTTATCTCTCTTCTCTTAAGGTTAGCATAAGAAGATATTTGAATATCTATAATTAGGAATTATTGCTATAGTTCAGACGGAAAGTAAATAAATTTTACATGCTATACATTTGCAGTAAGCTGCAATAAGGTGGACTGGGATCAGATATGAGAAAAAATTCCTTGTAGTGAGGTTGGTCAAACTCTGCAACTGCTTACAAGAGAGGCTGTTGTACCTCCATCTTTCAAAACTTTCAAAATCTGACTGACAAAAAGCTCTTAGCAGCCCCTGTGTGCTTATTACATCTAATTTGAATAGTAGTATTACCAAGATGACCTTCAAAGCAACCTACATTATTTTATTGTTTCTGCACTTATATTTCTGCACTAATATGGAACATTTAAATTCTAAATAAAACTTCAGTTTTTAAGTTTCTCTAAGGGATTATTTGTTTATCCTACTCTTCCATGGCCCAACAGCAGCCCTAGTAAATTAAGAAAAAATTAAATTGAATGGATTTCAAAATTGCTGATTTTTAAGCCAAGTCTTCTACCAACATAGATTTTGCACGAATTGCCTTGAGTTAGAAACTGAAGATATGAAACATTTAGTTTGCTGGTTTATTTCCACTCTTTCCATGAGTTTACAAATACTTATTTCCACAGATAGGGGAATGATCTGCATTTTCTTTTCTGTGTGAACGAATTCAGTGACACACCTTAGCTTTATTTGCACTTTCATGTCAGACGCCATTGTTTCAGACTGCCCCTCTGTTGCCATCTGTTGCACAGCAACAAACTGTAAAGGAATATTGGTGGGAAGGTTCCATCTTCTATTGCTGTACCACCAAAATCTGACTCTGACATTGTGGGCTAATATAACAGAGTGGAAGGCAGCAGTCTTTGTATATCCAGTTGACTTTGAGTATAAACTGATCACATAAAGTGACTGAGCACAAAATTGGGCATGTAAAGTGTTATGCCTATGAAAATACCATTTGGAAGTTAATAAATCAAATTATGAAGTAATTTTCCCCAATACTTTTTGTCAAAAATAATAGATTTGTTACTGCATACTTTTTAAAGTTCTTGCAATGCAGTATGTGCTTTACTTAGGGTTTATGGTTTCTGTAGACTTTCTATATAATGGTATTACTATAATTATAACAACTAGGGTAAGTACCTCTTTTACAGGCACAAAAGGAAATAGATGAATATCATCCTTTTTGCTGTCAGAGATATTATGTGTATTGCATCTTCTGTAAAGCCATTTTTTAAGGCAATATTTTTCTTTCACTTCTATTTTTAAATTCAATATTAAGATTATAGTACAACCAAAACCCCTTACCTCCCCCCCAAAAAAAAACACAAAAACACCCCAGTTTTAAAATCCTGGAAAGTGTGCATGAATGTGTAAACTGCTGACTCATGTTGAGTGTTTTGTCCACCAGGACCCACACCTCCTTCTCATCAGGGTTGCTCTCAAGTAGTTCTCTTCCAACCTGAACTCATACCTGGGATTGCCCTGACCCAAGTGTAACACCTTTCACACAGACTACTTGAACTCACTCTTCAAACTTGTCTGTTGATGGCGTTGCTAGGGATGCATTCAATCCCACTTTCTAGGTCACTGATAAGGAGTACTGGTCTTAGGATGGACACTGGGGGGACATCACTCATCACCAGCCACCTGCTGGACATACATCTGTTGACTGCTACCCTCTGGCTGAGATCATCCAACCAAACATTTATCCACCAAACCATCCACCTTTACAATCCATATCTCTTCACTTAGGGATAATGATGTAGTGTGGGATCATATCAAAGGCACTGCACAAGTCCAGGTAGACTAACTACGTTAGCTGCTCCTCATTTGTCCACTGATGCTGTCACTGCACAAAGGCCACCAGATTGGTGAGGAGTGATAGGCCTTTGGTGAAACCATACTGGCTATCTCAAATCATCTCCTCATCTTGCATGTATCTGATTTAGCTTGCAGGAGGATCTGTTCTATGATCTTCCCAGGAACAGAAATGAATCTCATTGGCATGTGATTTCCTGGGTCTTCCTTTCTACTTTAATTAAAAATGACAGTGGTGTTTTCCACCCAGGGAACTTCTAGTTTTGTTTAATAACTTTATCAATGTCTGACTGACAATGTCTGGCTTTTAAATCTGCAAGATGACACCAAGGTTGGACTGCTAGGAATATGGACACAGAGTGCAATCAAACACTGGCAATTTGATGTGAGAAAAATATCATTCAGTACAGAAAAATCATCGCTTTCAATCAGGCATGCATAATCAGGCTACACTGGATAAAGATCAGGTCTGATAATTGAACTACACTAATGTCAGTCTTTTTGAAAATGAGCTATGGGTTATGGTGGATCACAAGAACAACATGAGCACCCCAGTGTCGTGCTGTTATGAAAAATGCAGATATTATACAGACAAATGATCTTTCTGTTCTGCTCTGCACTGACAATGCCTCGACCTAGTATGTCACCAGTTTTTGGCAGCACTTCAAGAACCTTCATAAACTGCTGGAGAAACTCCAGAGAGGTCTAAAGAACCTGACCGATGGGAAAGATTGAATGAAATTGGTCTGTTCAAATAAAAAATGAAAAGAATAATTTGTGATATGACAGCAGTGTCATATCAGTGCTGTACAAGGGAACAGTTTTCTGCCGGAATAGGACAAAAAGCAGTGGGCTAAATTATAGCAAACATAAACAAATCTGCATTTTAGGATAAACATCTAATGGCTAGTAATAGAGTGTAATAGATTATCCAGGGTACAAAGTGAAGCCTCATTGGGGTACATAGCGGAGCTTTATTGCTGAAAGCTTTTAAGAAAAATTTAGCAACATGTCCTGCTGGACAAGACAAAGTAAGATACTTGAAAATTTGTGTTTAATTTGTTGTTTGCCTGTAATGTGAGATTTAATTCTTCATTCTTTTTTAACACCAATTTTCCTACATTTTTTTATGAAGACTGAAATACTGTACCACCTAAGAGTAGAGAGGTTCTTAGAGGAAGAGGAAAGACAGAAATTTTTTTCCTCCTTCTTTAATCATGGGTGTAATAGAGAGTGTAAAATGACAGATTTAGGTTGACTCAACAAATAAACCTCAACTATGAGAATAAAAGACTCAACCTGTAGAAAAGCTGATTTGTTCACATTGTTGTATAGCCATGGGGAATTTCAGAAATGTAACAAATAATATTCTGTCCTGTCCCAGAGAAATGTTAATTCTTCCCAAGAAAATATTTGCAGTCTTGGGATAAGGAAAAAAATTATATGCAGTACTGCCTGTTACTAAAAATAATCCTCTTTTTAATTTTTTTAGATAACTATGTTAGATTCCATGAAGACATAGATCTTCAATAAATACAGGATACTACAGGGTCTATGGATGCAATTGTTGGAAAAGATCACCATTAACTGAAGATTATTGTTTGATTAAATAGACTATCTGATGATAAGTCTTCCAACAGATAAACACAGCCAAGAATTTAATCAACAAACTGTATCATTTGCATATATTTCAGATTCTGTCTACTTAGAGTAAGAACAGATGCAGACTCAGTAGGAGTCAGAAAGAGAGGAATCAATAGGGAAATACTCTATTAAAAAGAAGTTTCTGAATTTATAATCCAACCTTGACCTAAATATGTTTAGATTTTCAGTCTGTTAGTTCTCTTGAACTGATGAAATCTGAAATCCATTTTTTCTTCCTCTAATAAAGTTTCCTGGCTGGTATTATTAGTCTAAGTGAAATTCTCAAAGAAATTCAATTTTAATTCCTTCTGACATATGCTAGCACAGTTGCTACTCTAAATTACTACCTCAGTATGGGATTTATCTTAGTATTTAGCCTGCAGTTGGTTTATAAGGATTTGTCCCCCAAAATAAATAGACAAAGAAGTCAGTTTCAATCCATCTAGGACACAAAACTGTCACTTGAAGACTCCTTTCGAGGGAACTCTTTAGAGACATGTAGAGGACAGCATTATCCTTTACAGTGTTGTTAATGATGCGCCAGAGATAGTTGAGTCCACTTTCATACAAGCAACTCTACAGGTTACAGCTGATTCACAAATGCATTATTAAAAATATCTCTAGCTGTCTAAACAAACTTTCACCACTACCCGCCCTCCTGGAAACTGCAGATTTATCACAGATAAAAGCTATAGCAAAAGTCTATTTCACTCAGGACAGTGCAGACAGGATCTACTCCTGCCCTCTCTCCTCCTCCACTCCCCCTTTTTTTTTCACCCCAGACTTTGGTTTTAGTTTTGCAGCTGAATCCTGAGTAATTATGAATTAGATTTACGGGACTGAGTAAAAGCTTATAGTTAAAGAATTATCCTCTCATTAAAGGCCTGTCAGAAAACAAAAATAAATAAATAAGTGAGTGAGTGAGTGAGTATCATGAAAAATAATCTTTCCTTGGAATAAACAAAACACTCTTTCTCAGTGATGTCTTTAGTTAAATAATAGAGTAAGCTTGGAAGTAACGGTCAGGTGAAATCGTAAAGAATAAATGAAAGTCATTTTAAAGGTCATTTGAATTTTTTTCTCTGAAAATTGTGGAATTGTCAACAATACCCAGAATAAAAAAATACACTTTATTTCCCTCTTTAACAAGTTTATCATACTAATGTTGCATAAGAGTCAGTGTAACTCAGGAAGTAGGGCTTTAGAAATAGCTGCAAAGACATAGAATTTATTCCATATTTAAAATATAGTCATCATTTGTTCTAAATTATCTTTTTACCTGTGGAAAAGAAGTATCTGCCCAGAGGATTTAGGCACATGCTTATGTTCAATTCTCAGGGATTTATGTAGGAAAATAGACATATAAAAATAGTGAAGGCTATATAGCATCTAAAAACATGACACTACACTATAAATATGTGTGTGTGTGAGCATCTATAAAATTGTAAATTCATATGAATGCATAAATTCATATGAATGCATATTGGCCACAATAACCCCATGCAATGCTATTGGCTTGGGGCAGAATGGCTTGAGAAGTGTATAGAGGAAAAGGACCTGGGGGTGTTGGTTGATGCTCGGCTCAATATGAGCCGGCAGTGTGCCCAGGTGGCCAAGAAGGCCAATGGCATCCTGGCCTGTATTAGGAATAGTGTGGCCAGCAGGAGCAGGGAGGTGATCATCCCCCTGTACTCAGCTCTGGTGCGGCCGCACCTCGAGTACTGTGTTCAGTTTTGGGCCCCTCACTACAAGAAAAACATGGAGGCCCTGGAGCGTGTTCAGAGAAGGGCAACAAAACTGGTGAGGGGTCTGGAGCACAAGTCTTACAAGGAGCAGCTGAGGGAGCTGGGATTGTTTAGTCTGGAGAAAAGGAGGCTCAGAGGAGACCTCATCGCACTCTACCACTTCCTGAAGGGAGGCTGTGGTAAGGAGGGGGTCGGCCTCTTCTCCCAGGTAACTAATGACAGGACAAGAGGGAATGGCCACAAGTTGTGCCGGGGAAGATTTAGATTAGATTTGAGGAAAATTTTTTTCTCTGAGAGAGTGGTCCGGCACTGGAATGGCCTGCCTAGGGAGGTGGTTGAGGCACCGTCCCTAGCGCTGTTCAAGAAGTGTTTAGATGAGGTGCTAAGGCATTTGATTTAGTAGCTTGATGGGTAAGGATGGTGGTGTGAGGATGGTTGGACTAGATGATCTTGTAGGTCCTTTCCAACCTAATAAATCTATGAATCTATGAATCTATAAATACCTATATGTAAACTTTATGTGTACCTATATGTATACTTTAATTTATAAAGTACTTATACAGCTTCAGTTAGAAGTGTAAGTGTAATGACTTCATCTGGAATAATGAATTGTACAATTGTATGCTTCATAACTTAAAGCATAGAAGACAGAATAATCTGAGTATGTCAGATCGTTTTGACCTGACTAAGACCACAGAACCTCACTATTGTCCATTGGTCCTGTAAGGAGTTTTTATTGTTGTGACTGTCTTATTAAAGAGGCCTGAGAAATTATGTCCTCAGCAGACAGTCATATGCAGTGAATGCATTTCTTGACTGTTTCAGATGTCAGGATAGTGAAAATTTGAACTCTTAATGTCTGTCATCTGCTTATAGAGAACTTGCATTTCAGATTGATTGGAAGTAAAATTAGGGGAGCACCTTCTTTAAAGAAGGTTCAACTTCCTCGCTCAAGATGTAACTGCAGTGACAATTTATTCACATAGAATTTGGATATGTTAAAACTAGGAACCCTCAATGGCAAGATTTCCAGGCATCTTCCAAGATCAAGTCAACCTGAGTCAATCCATCATAAGCAAAGGATCCTTTGAATGCAGCTCTCTCCTGGAAGAGCCTTTATCAGGTAAAAACAATCATGAATGTGTGGACTAGAGTCCGAAGAATTTAAGATGTATAAAATGCATAAGATTAATTTTACCTTTAGTTGTCTGTACTACCCTGTGTCCCTGGTGCTAATTTTCAGATAGAGAAATTCACTGAATCTTTATAATAAACAAATGACAATGCTTGTCTACACTCCTTCCATGGGAAATATGATGTACAGCATACAAGTTAGATAAGCAGTCTACACGTTTGCTTAATCACATCCACTGTTTTGTTACTGCTTCCTCTATGTCTAGAATAAAAAACATTCTGCAAGGGAAAACGATTTATTGTAAAGGTAATTTCCTAGTATTTTATATATGTGTATCAACTTTTCTTCGTTCATGTTGTCCACTTTGATGTAAAATGTATTAATTATTAATTTTTCATATTATAAACTAAAAATCTTAAAAATAGTCAGGCTTTTTTTTATTTTAAAAAATCCAAATAAAAATATCATTTATTAAAAAAAAAAAATCCTTGTATTTTATCATTCTGTTTAATTAAAAAACACACTGTTAAGTTTTTCATGTTTTAGATGACCAATCTGTTTCTGCTAGGTGACTCCATCAAACATAAAGAAATGGAAATGTTTATGTTCTTAAGATGCTCAAATATTCTGTTATAATTTCTTCTGGAACCTTGGTATAACAGACATGAGAGATTTTATAGTTACTGAAATAAAGCCTGCATTTTTGGGGTTTGTTTTTTAAGGACATTGCTTATAGAGTAAGTAAATGTATGGAGCAAAAATTTGTAAAACATTGTGAATAACTTATAATGAAAAGTAAGTAAGGTATAAAAATTTTGCATGCACATCAATAAAAAATGTTTAAAAAATCCACCCAAGTAGCTGGAAATGCTATTAATTCCATAACAACTGAGTTCTTTTTGATGACATTTATGATACAGCACTTTCCAAGTGAACACAGTAGGAGTAATATTTCATTGTTTAGAATAGAAGTACTGCCGTAGAAATTTTCTTCTTTCAGAATGAAATGTTCCAAGCATATTATTAATATGGCTGTTTCAGGGAGTTCAGAGAAAATATCTGTTTTTTTCATTTATGTTTCTCTTAACAATAGTAACATTAAGTTTAGCAAAATCACATTTTCTTTCTCTCCTTTTTTTTTTTTCAATCCCTCCCACACTGTAAGTCATTCTGATAATAGAAATGATTTCTTTTTTACAAAGATGAATGAGTTTAAAATCTTAATTTTGTTTCACTACTTGAGGTTTTTTCTAAAAGAAATCGTGTAGTTAAAATGAACACAATCTTGCTCTATTTTTCTAGATTTATACTATACCATCTTTCCCTTTAAGAGACACCTCAAAAGAAAATCATCTGTGGTACTCAGGGGCATATTAACTTGCTGATTCAAGATTCCAGTATTACTAGGTTACACTCATATACTATTTGACCTATTGATGCACTGAAGTATGTGTTCAGATTAAAACAAATGTCTGAATCTAATCAATAGTTAGAATTTTTCTGCTACATCAGGTTTGATGGAGACTTTTCAGGCTGTACTATATTCCTTTGGCAGATTAAATAAGTATATTCATGTATCTTGTGTCTTTGACAAACTAATCACTGGAAGATGAGATATACATCTTCCACACCCAGGCTGCCTGTTGCCTTCAAGCACTGTAGGAAGAGAGCTTCACATTTAATGCCTGACTACTTCTGTCAAATCTGCCAAAAAACAGGTTAAATGGTTTAGGGAGTACTTATAATAAGTAATTTTGATCACAGATGCCAGAAAGGAAATTGTTTGATTATCTTATTCTTAATAGTTGTTGTTTTTTGTTTTGTTTTTTTTTTAAATTTAATTGGTATTAAACACATATTCAGCTAATCTGTTCCTCACAAAATTATGAAGACATAAGAAAGAGCTGAGCAAATCACTTTCAATATCTAGTCAATGTCAAAAAAATTTTGGTGGTATATTATACCATTCATGGAGCTTGTTGTCATCGTGGATAAGTTGGGAGCCAATGTCTGAAGTTCAAAGAAGGTAGCAAACACAAATAATGATCTGACAAAGTGGGCAGATGTTTGGTAAGCAGTAAAAAGAGAATTACAGTCCTTCAATGATTACACAACCTATTCTCTTTGATGGAGAACTGAATGGAAAGTGAGAATTAAGAAAGCTACTCAGCCCTAAGCAATATAGTTAAAAACTTTAGAATAGTAAGTTCATAGAGGCTTGATAGCCTCATGTGAAATATTATACTTTTTGAATTCTACAGATGATTAGTTGTAACAGATTCAAAAGGATTTAATCTCTATCATTTAGTCTTGAACCAGAATCAGATAGAGACTTTCAGGATGGTAGCCTGGCAATGCTAATTATAGTAATATCTGTCAGACAATGCAGCTTACAGGGTTACACTATATACATTTCTGTGTAGGAATGTTTTAATCTTTCTATATTGCACAACATCTCCAACAGTGATAAACTGAGCAAAAAGGAACATATCTGTACCACTGACTGTGCATTGATGAAAACTTCTCAGAAAGACTTTCAGCTGAGAATAGATCATTTTTCTGCTTCCAAATCAGTTCTGGATTGATATCAGCTTACAGAAAATGAATAAATATATTAATCAAACCCTGTAACAGGAAAGGCTGTGTTTATGACAATTTATGACAAGTGCTCACTTACCTTACATATATTATGATTGATTTTGCCAATGCCTATAAACAGGAAACTTCATATTTCAAACGGCCTTACCAGGATCGTACAAACTAACCAGATCTTGGATAGACTTTTGTGGTCGAGCCAGAAGCAGTTTGAGTGATGCTGATGAAAGTCCTTTAAGAATGTGTTAAATATGCATGGCATGTACTTTACAAGAATATGTGGACTGCTTTAGATCATCTCCTGGAAGATGACAGAAGTTGCTTCCCTATGTATTTCCTCAGGAATACTTCAAGGTCATGTTCAATGGAATACCACATATTTACCATTTTAACAGAGAGTTAAAATAGGTGCTTCTTTGCAAATCAACTCTTGGCATTATTCAATAATGCAGATCACAGTTGCAAATCATGACACCATGTCAAGGGATAAAAGCATTTTACTTAGTCCATGAAATAAACCTCTGACACGATAAAAGTACTAGCTCTTTGGAATGTAACGCCTGACATACCAAATCTTCAAGGAGAAGTCTTTTATTTTTTTTCTCTGTACTTCCAGGAGATTATGAAGTAAAAAATTACCAAAGTGAAGTATTTGCTTTTAGCAAATAAGGTTACTAGACTGGCTCAGACTTATTCTATGAGCCTTGAACTTGTCCAGGAACTCCGATCAAACTATAAAAATAGAAAATAGAAGGCAAACCTAACAGATTACATCAAGAATGCACTGCTGGGAGATTCATTCTCAGTTAGCCTAGAGAAAATATTGCAATGTGTATGGGTTTCCAGCTATATAAATGTTGTTAACTTTAAACTAAATGTTGATCTGTAACTCTGTTTTCAATTAAAATGAACTTTGCTCTAGGTGCTTTCCCTGGGTGATCTTGGAAGGACGGGATTTTTATTAATTAGGAATAGTCTGAAAAGATCAGTCTTGAAAGTAATTGAAAAATATGTTAAAAAAAATTAACTTAAAAAATTTAAAAATATTAAAAAAAAATTAAAAAAAGTCAGTAATATTGCAACATTTTATTCACATTTGCAGATAAAACTTAATTCTTTTGCAGATGATTGAAGGAATCCATGAATGCAAAGATAAATTATGATAGTATAATTTTGGCTGATGGTTCATCTCTGCCTCTTAATTTCATCCCAGCCCCTGGGATGAAAGAATTGTATGAATATTGTAGCACCATATTGAAAACAAGTTAATCAATCCTACTGAAATTCAGATTTATTAGTATGAGAATACTGCCAGCGACGTACACTTTTTGGCTCAGAAAGCAAGCAAAAAACTCTTGATTAACCCATAACTTAGAATTTAAATGTATTTCACTTATGTAAAAGCAAGATACATAAAGGACTGATAAAATGGGGTATCTGTTGTACTAAGAAGCATAGAAAGTGCCTCTGTTATCCTCTTATGAGAATCCAGTATGTTACTTGACTAACATGAGGGTAACAGGTGGTTAACACACTGTACTTGCAGTGTTTGCAAAATGTATCTCCTCCTGCTCAGGGTTGACCGTGTCACTGAGTTTCTATGCTGAGGAATACAGTAGATTCATTGATAATCCAGGCTGACGTGTAATGACATTTCTCTGTCATGAACAATTTGGAGTACTAGAGTTCTGGTAAACAACAGGATGATCGTGAGCCAGCGCTGTTCCCTTGTGGCCAAGAAGGCCAATGGTTCCCTGGGGTGCATTACAGAGAGTGTGGCCAACAGGGCAAGGCTACTATGCTCTGGTGAGGACACATCTGGAGTCACATCCAGCCCTTAATGGTGTCTACTGTCACCACTGAACTCTCATCATGTATAATGCTGATTTTATTCATTATTAGACAAGGGTAACCCCTTGAATGAATAACATTTGATTAACATTTGTAATTATTTTCAACACAGCTTGTAGAACTTCATTTATGCCATTTTCTATTGAAAAGAGAATAAAATCTGTAACATCCATAATTCATTCTGTACAAGGCCAAATATTTAATTGACCACAATGGCATGTATCTATTTTTAGCTAGGCAATCTGAAGAATAAATAAGAGTATCTTCTGTTTTAATACCTTATTGAACTCTTTCAGTTCCTCATATAGCTTTACAGAAGCCAGTTAACCAATAGCTGAATCATTTTCCTTTCTGGAAAATCAAGAAAATGATCTTTTCTTTTAAACCACACTTCGTCATTAAAATAATGAAAATAGTATTAACAAAATCAAATCTCCCATTCTGTGGTAGATACAGAGCGACTCAGCTTTTAATTTCACAGAAACAAACACATTTTTCACCCCTGGCTGGGTCAACATGCTTTGTGTCTGAAAAGATGACAGTGATTGATATTTTTGAATTCTGTTTTAAATAGTAACTGGATTAGTTTCATTAATGTTTCAGTCTCAATAGTTCAGCAGAGATATATAGCTTATTTAAAATAACTTAAGTGATAATGGAAATATTACCACTGATTTACCTTCACCACTTATTAAAACACTTTTCCACTGTCTTTCTCATTGTCATTCCCCAGTGTACTGAAATACATTTTAAAGTGTTAAAAGTACATGGGTATACAATTCTATGTACAGATAAGTCTGTAAAAAAGTGGGTCTGTGAAGATGTCACAAGGACTGGATGCTGTGAGGTTGCAAGCTGGGAGTTAAGGTTATCCACAAGGCCAGTGACTATTTTTCTCCTCTAGCATCAGCAGTAATATCCTGCAAGGGAGGAGGATTGGGACCAGGACAGTGATCAGAACAAATCCAAAGCCCTGAGACTGCCTGGCAAATATGCAGTGACAGAAGGACCAAGATTCCTACCTGTGCAGCCTTCTCTACCTGTGCAGCCTGCTGTAGGGAGCCTGCTTTGGCAGGGAGGGTGGACTCAATGATCACTAGAGGTCCCTTCCAACCCCTACAATTATATGATTCTGTGATCTGGCTGAGAGCTAGCTGCTGCACTAGAATGAGGACGGTGAAGTGGATGAACAGGGACAAACCCACGAGAAACGGAAAATATGGGCAGCTGCACACTGACATATAATGTACTTTATCATAGTACTGCCTGAAGTCCTGACTGAGGTCTAAAAATGGAGCTCTCTGGCCTCAGGTGTCTCACAAACTGAAGAAAAGCATGGGAACAGAAACATGCTTATACAAACAAAAGTACACAACTTTATCAGTTTGACTCAGCAAGGCAAGGGCAAAATGAAGAATAGGTTTTGGATTGCCTAAATACTTCTATCTCATCCTTACAGGAGACCAAAGGTACTTCCTTTTTTAAGCTTGTTACATTTTCAAGTGAATACATCACTTTTTTTGTAGCTGAGCTTCAATATTTATGTCAAAATTAGTTATTTTGTCATTTTTGTGATGTCATTTTGGAGAGTTCAGATTGCACTTTCATTTTGAAGATTTAATAGTTCTTAAGATCCATTTCAATGCACAAAAAAAATAATACTCGAGGCAGTATGATGTAGAAAATGTTGGCTGAAATTATTTCAAAGGAATAGATAAAATCAAGTATGTAAAACTGATGTTTAACTCAAAGAGCTCTTAAAGAAAGTAAATCTGTTATTAAATAAGAAACATGAATTTCAAAATCTTTGTCCTGATGGATGTTTTTTTTACAACAACAGGTATTTGATGTTGTTGATAACTTGTTGTTGATAACTACAGTGTAGTGACGATAAGCTGCAGGAGCTTCAAGATACACAGAAAGAATACAGTCCATGTTGTTATAGAAACAATTAAATCATAACATTATAACATTCCTAATGTCAATATTAGCAATAAAACAAACAATATAGCAAAGAATTTTAAATTGAGATAAAAAATGGAGGTGTGTTATTGCAGTCTTAAGATTCATCTTACAGAAATAAGGAAGAAAGCAAAGGTTAAAAATTAAAATTAAATAAAAATGGTCATATCCATATAATAGAATCATAGAATTGTAGAATGTCTTGGATTGGAAGGGAAGAGTTCTAAATAACATTTTTAAAGGCACATCGCCTTCCTCTCATTCCATACCAAGAGTTACTGTATTAAGCAGAAAAATGGTAATTCCTTCAATTTATGTATTTTTTCCTTACAAAAACTGTTTTCCAGGGCTTTAAAATAGAACAACAAATGCAAATTCTACATTCTTCAAACTTTTCCCTAGATGATGTTTGAGTAAGTTTGTTATTTCTGAGCACAAGTTTGGATAAGAGTTTCCTTGCTTGGCAGAGGGAAGAATTGGTGAGGAAGAAAAGGGAGTTACTTTGAAAGGGTTTAGTATTTTCTTATCAATACAAAATGAGAGAAAATGCCGTATGTGATAGTTACTTTTTTCTTAATAATAAGCTATAGCATATAGAGGATAGTGCAGTTTTAACTAAGAAGTGCAACTTTTGACGACACTCTTTCTAAGGAAGAATTTGAGATATTATGCTGAAATTACAAAGGAAAATATAATGCAATGTACAGAAATAAGTAGAATATATTATTTTGTCGTTTGCCTTAGGAAAACTATTGGCTATTGGTTCATTAAAAGAGGTAAAAAAATAAAAATAAAAAAAGATAGTGGTCTAGCTGTAAACGTGTAAGGACAACAGAAGTATTTTGTCTCTTCAGTTTTCGCTGCTCCCTCCTCAGTTTCTCCTAGTGTTGCTCTTTTTATACTTGTGTACCTGCTCTGTGATGTGAATATCTGACTTCCTTTGCATCCAGTTTTTCTACCACATTTTTAATTCTTTTAATTGAAAAGGCAACTGGCTTCCTTTCCAGAAAAAGTCCATTTCACATGTCACCGCAGAGTGAAAGTGCAAGGCTGAAAATCCATAGATCTGAGAACAGTGTAACTCTTCATATTGATAAAGCATATGCTAAAGAAGGCAATGATTAATTCTATTTTTTTTTAGACTAACCTCTCTTGAGTCATTAATTGTTAGAGGTTCTAAATGTCATAATTTTGGGAACCATGAGTAATTTAAACTATTCTCAAACACCATATTTTTACAAGCTCTACCCACATATGATTTAAGTCGACCTTCCCTGTATAAGTAATGAGAGCTTAGAAAATCAGATTTATCATTCTAAGTGAAATGATTAATATAACACAGTTTAGAAATTGTCAGAGTGATTTTACTGCTGCAGTAGTCACTTGTGTAAACTGAAATAGGTGGAAGGCAACTGGTTAATATTAGAGAAGTAATAGTAGTGAATATGGGAAGAGCTAGTTGGTGACAGTATGAATAACAGCATATAAATATAGAGATATCAGGTGCCAACAGAAGAATGAAAGAGCCACCAGGAAAGTTATATCAAAGAGTACATCATTTTAATTGTCTTTGTGCCTAAAACTAGATACAACCTGTTTTACTTCAATGAGTTAAGCTTGTGTAAAATTGTATTTGAAAGGTAGCTCTTACTGTCTTTCATGTGCTAGTATTGCAAGTCTGATATCTCTATCTCATGACATATTAGATTTTGCCTATCAAACTAACTTGTCTAATTCATAAAGTATGTGGCTATACCACTATGGAACATGCTTCCCTAAATAGTGTATCAATTTGCTTTTTTATCTAAAACAATTATCCTATCATGACAATAGAATGAATCAGAGCTCAAAAATTATCCAAGATTTTGGTAAACTTAGAGTTCAGATGAAAAGAGAGAAAGAGTTGCTTTTCTTTTCTGCTACAGAAATATCCCATACATTTGATTATGTGGACCTACCACCTCTTTCACCAAAGATAAATCATCCTAAACATTTTTTGAAAAAATTCCTTCTGAGTGATTTCTAGGCAAAAGAAAGAAGGAATGGTGATTAGCAGCAGTACAGCTGATGACTACAGCTTTCGTTGCTATAGTACCATTTTTTTTTCACTGACCTTAGCAACATGGCTAGTTGAGTATTTCAGACAGCTTTTGATCTCCACTTCCACTTCTATTACACTCCTTATGAAGAAAAATAGACTTCTATGAATTTAAGATAAATATAAATAAAAACAAGTTTTAAAATAAAATCAGGACTTCTCTACTTTGTATATATGAATCTCATTTCTGAAAGATTAATTCAAATCTGCAAAAGTTTTATGCTCAAGGGGATTTGAACTTTAGATGACTGAATTTCAAATATTCCATAAAAGGTTGCATAAAAGGCACTATGCAGGACATGAGAATACTGTTTCAAGTCTTTGCTCTGTCATTAACTTCTTGTGCAATTAAGACTGACATTTAACTTCCTTGCTCTTCCTCACTTTTCATGTAAAAGAGAGTGAATAATATTTTCATATTTTATATGGTTTCGCTAATGACTAAAAGTTGTTTAAATATTGGAGTCATGGGGTGTGAAAGAGTTAAGAAGTCATCTAGTTTCTTGGACTCATTTTATTTCTGACACTGTAGTATAAGGCCGTTCTAAGCCCAAAGCTAAAAAGCAAACAGATAAAAATCACAGCAGACAGGACATGTAATGTAATATCAGGCAAAATTCTCTTGATTCTTAGAATCTAAAACTCATTCAGTTATTCTGGAGGAGCTGAGGAATCTCCTCAGAGTGCACAATTATATGGCAAGATCTATGAGGCCATATAGCAAGATTCTGAAATAGAATAGTAGTATACCCCCAGGATCTTTAGAACCAACTCCTAACTCCACATATGATAGAATCATAGAACCACTCAGGTTGGAAAAGAATTCAAAGATTATCAAGTCCAACCATGACCTAGCCATACTACCTGAACTCTAACAACCATTTGCTAAATCATGTCCCTAAGCAAACTACCTGAAATTCAAACCATGTATCTGAGAGCACTGTCCAAGCACTCCTTAAACTCAGGCAGCTTCATGTCATGATCACTGCCCTAGAGACCCAGTTCCCATGCAAACCAACCTCTGACAAACAATCTTTTCTGAATTTGATCTATAAACTTAAAAGGGTATTGCAGAGGTCTACTTTTCTACGGATCCTACCCTCAGTTTAAAAATAGAACATCATAGACTTTGTCCTGAAAATAACAAAAACACAGCTTGAAGTAACAACTTTATGATTCCATTTCCATTGCTCTTAGTAGAAAGATGTTTTTTTACATCATAATGATTTGAATGTCATCAAGACAGAGAACAGTGACTGAAAGGCATATCATTCAACAGAGCTGGGTTCTAATCTCAGATTACTTCAAGCAGCACCACTTGTTATCACATTAGTAAATAAAAAGGTGCTCTCACAACTGCACAGGAACAGGCATGAATAGTTCTAGCTCCTGGTATTTTCTGAAAATACAAGGAGAAATAAATACCTCAAACACCATTTCAAAAATGTAATAGAAAAATGGTATTATTCGTGATGGAAATGCAGCTACAGTGCTAAAAAAGACTCAAAAAGTGAGTCTGACTTTCCTAGACAGTGTGACAATAAGCTAATAAAGAGTTTATAAACCAGCTTCTTCTTCTATCTCTCCTCACTTGACCAGTCTTGTTCTAGTACCCCATCCAGGAAATGGCTTGTATAATGGACTTCTGAATTCTGTCTTGTCAATAGGATCTGAAAATGTTTAGTATTGGGTTTATTCTATCTAGTCATTTGGATTTTGATATGCTATCAAAATCCTAGACAATAATATTGCAGTCAGTATACATAACAGAACTGCAATGATCCTTTCTAAACAGTATTAATATGCCCAGAAATTGAAGTTGCTGAAACAGCATTCTAAAGCTGTTAACTACCAACATCTTAAAGAAAAATGCCTTCAGTAAGTGGACTAAATATATCCTTTATCACAGATTCAAGTTGCTTTCCTTCATCTTCCACTACCACCAAACTGACAGGCACCTCTTCACACTGTCTCCAAAAGAACAGAATGAAAACAGTCCTAGTGTCTGAGATCTTCACAACAAGAAAAAAAAACTCCATTATCTTTATTGTGCTGAAGGCAGTGATCAATGAACATGGACATTTTGTCCAAGAATAGGCACTTTTTGCAGATGCCTTACTTAATTGTTGACAGTCTGGAAAGACACAAAAATATCTGAAGTATCAGGATACTCTTTTTTTTTTTTTTCACTAACATAAAGGAAAAATAGTAGATTGACATATCGTAGAACAATTTGTATGCTGATTTTTCTTCTCCTGGATACTATATAGTCCCATAAACTGGAAGTGTCTCATCCTTAATTTGTTACTGTTTACATTCGTTGTCCTTGAAGACCTATACTGGGTCACAGGTGTGGATGCCTATTACCTCAGAAAGTAAAGCTGGTCTAAAATGAACCAGAAAATACTTGAAATTTGTTTTCCAGAGATATAATGATATCTTTACAGTACATCTGAGCCTCCAATCTTTACTGTATCTTTCAAGAAGCCTCTAGAAAGGACTGCTGAACACAACTTTCCATTTCATTGTTCTTGCTATATTTTTAATCTCCTCTTTCTCTTTTATAAAATCTCCATTTACTTCCTAATTTCTTTAAATTTCCCTTGGCTTCTATTAAATTATCCATAAGGTTTATGTGTTTTCTTGCCAGGCAATTTCTCCTAAGCTCCCATGACTGTACTTTTAATAACAATGATATATTTCCCACCTTATTTCTTTCTCTACATTTCTTCTGGGTCTTCGATTTTTACTCAGAAGACCATGACTTTTATGAAGTGTTGTTATCATTACCACAAATTCATGTCAGAAAGCAATCAACTTTTTTGCAGAACGTGGTCCCAAAGAGTTACAAGACTGTCAGTGTCTTTATGAATAGCAGTTTAAATAAACTTATACATCTTACAATGCATGCTGAAACTGCAAAGATTATGCTTCAAATCCTTTCCTTAATATCATGTTATCTTGTTTGTTTGATTTTGTTGTTGTTGTTGTGTTTGTTTTTTTTTATCTGCAGAATTACTATTTATCCCACTGCTTTTGCCATTAATTTGCTATGTACAATTGTCTGTTTATTCCATTCCTCGTGTCCCATTTTACCTGATGAGAAAAATGGTAAATGAAACATGGTCTAGGCATAATTAAAATGTCATGTCAGTTCTCTCATGTCATAATCTTTTAAAGATAAGTCATGAAAATGATTTATTAAGAAGGACATTACCAATAAATTTGGAAAAGGAGAGTAAACTAAAAAAGACAGGACTGACTGATATGATTAATTGTATTGTTTTCCAGAAGTGCAGTGTACCACAGGTCTGGTACAACTGGAAAAAATCTTGTTCAATTGCTTTCATTAGAAACTGTAACCAATGTCAAATTCTTTTTACAAAGGAAAACTAAAGAAAAAAGGATAATAGCTGACATGACAAAATGACCAAGTAATTTGTTAATTTTGATTGAATGGTAGACAGTCAGCCACCTATGCAGTAATAATACCAAGCAGCTTATTTTTGAGGTAGCATAAGATCATTGTGCTGGAGCAAGTAACAAAAGGATGGTGCCAATCCAGAAGAGCATCCATCCTAGAACAACCACTGTGTGAAATGTTAAAGTGAATAAGAACTAAATACAGCTTAACAATCAGTGACTATGGAGACCTATAGAGCCACCATGTACCTGTCACAGTGTTTTGTACTAGTTATAAGGTAGCTGAAAAGAAATTACAAAAAAAGATTAATAACATAACATAGTGATTTTCTTATGAGGAGTACATTCTGTGCATAAAAACTGGGCTGGAAGAAAAGATAATATTGTTTGTGAAAAAATTGACTAATGATCAATCTAGGTGAGCGTAGTTGGCAAGGTGGCATTTGACATAATTTAAATCTGTGGTGTTAAGGAAGCATTTGATGTGAACTGGCTCCCTCACAATGAGTTCTATTAATAGCTTAGATCTGCCAGTGACTTGTGGTGTTATAAAAATATATATGAATGTTCACTTAGTTGTGTACCAGATTGCCACAGAAATTAGCATTGATTAATGTTGCCAGCTGGACTACTATCAATTTTCAAGCTGACTTTAGCTATCCATCAAGGGCCCCACTGCAGTATGTGATACTGGTAAAAGCGAGGCACTATAACATACTTACAGCCTTAGCAGCAATAGCAGTGGTACAGTAGCTTAATTGTTTCTTTCCAGGAAAGCAAATTCCATAGGTCATAGGAAAACCAAAGCATCAGGAGCAAATTCAACACTGCATACTCAAACCAAAAAATGTCTTTCTTTTGTTTGCATTCTCAGTATCACAAAGAGTAATACAAGTGCTGAAAAACCATCAGAATCACTTGTCTAGCTTTTTATCAGATCATTATTGAGATCAGATTACCACTGAGATGCTGTCTACTCTCTAAAGGACAGGTTTGAATAGAGACCAGCTCTGAAGCCTCAGATTTTGTAATTGCACCTTTCTGTCCATCTCAGCAGAACATGTTAATGACTTCAGTCTGTAGAAACTGAAAAGTTCTCTTAAGTTATTGAAAAACATATTCAAACTCTACTGAACTACAGTCCAGCCTCACCTATCCTCTGATGAGGGATATGTTTTATCAAAATACCTCTACTATCTATGTAAAGTAAACCTTCTAAACAACCTCAAATAAGAATTTGGCAGGGCAGCTGTATCTGTATCAGAATCCCTTGCTGCTAGGAAAAAAAAAGTGTTTCATATTTATTCAGGCTTACATTGATGGACATGAAATAAAATCATTGAAGAAAACGTCAAATTCAGGAAGACATTTTTTCTGCACTCCATAGCCAGGAAAACATTCCACATTTGAAGATGGTCATAGCAGTCTCAATACGAAATTTTGTTTCACTTGATTTTTTTATGACTTTTGAACAAATTTGTATTAAGTAATTTGATGAGGTTGTATGGCATCTGAAAAATTGCCTAGAATAAGTAAGATTAATTAAAATTTATAGACTCACGGATTAAATAAAATAAACAGATAAATAATATCTTTAGGCTAAAGTTATATTCATGTTGCAGTCCACATGTCACACAGAAGTCCTATTTTTGAGCTAACTCTAAAAGAGACCTTTTAAGAGTAACTTTGTTTCGGTTTACTTCAGCTGTGAATACAGTAGTATACAATACCATGTAGCATCTGATGTAGTCTACTTTACAAGCTTAACTGAACAAATCAGATTCTACCTAAAACCATAAGGAATAGTTTATGACCACTTGAGTTTCCTAGAATCAGCTTTTGGCAGTAAAACTCCCATACTGATCCTTCACAGCTCACTGGGAATAATTACCGTACCTGGAGTTTGCTGGCATTGACAAGTTGTTGAGGGGTGACTTCACACTAGGTATCTGGTTCACATAAGAACTGACCACCCTGGTTTTTAGATTTTCAACTATATTCACATTGCCTTCTGACATCATGAATGTTTTATAGAAAAGCACAGAAGAATTAAATTAACAATTATATTCAAAATGTCAGGTTTTATTCTTTAACGAATAAGCTTTGGAAAGAAATAGCATCTTCCACATTCCTGCCAATATTACTAAGCAATTAAGAACATTAAATACATCAGAACATTTTAAAGAAATATTTTAATACAATTCTATGTAATTATTAACAACAGATATGATAAGTTTGAGTTCAAAGCAGTCATAATACAGCAAAATACTGCACAGAAAATCTTTCTGCCACTTTCCGCTGCAGAGATCTTCTTTAGATGTGGCTGAGTAAGGTCACTGCTACTAGACAAGGTAAGTATAATCCTATTTATGTGAAGTCAACAGTAATCTCCATATTTAGAATACTAACTTGTCATATTTCAGGATATGGGCTTTCAGTATCAAGTGGACCAAACCATGATCAGCCTCGTGTGATCCCAGAAGAGACCCTGGAGAAGGTTAGACTAAAGACCTCCTACGGTCCCTTACTGCCTGATTTATTCTGTGTTTTAGTGAAATCTGCTTTCTGACTTCTCACTGTCCCTCTCACCACTGCTGATATGCCACCAACAATCACTTCACTGTGCTCACATCCACAGATTGATCTCCATAAATATTTGCTGTAAGTGTTGCAATTCATGAAATATCGGAGTGTTCTGAACACACATTTACTTGAAAACAAATGATCTGTATGAAGATCATCTATGGGAAAAGGATAAATCGTGCTATCTGGCATCAGAGAATGGCACTACTATTGTCTTGTTTACTTGATGTAAGAAGTAACTATAAGCATGAATTCATTTTTTGTCTGATTAAAAAAGCTGAAGTAGCGCTAAATTTATTCAGCTGAGACCAGTGAAACATTTGCTGTTTCTGCAAGTTGCTTGCTTAAACACTTGCTCATAGCCTTCTGCAGTTCCAGGACAAATCTCTAAAGTGCACATATTAACTGTTTTAAAAAGTTAGTGCTTCTCACTTGAGCTATTGGGCTTTTACATAGGTCACTCTGAAAGTAATGCCTCATATTTGTGACCATGGAAATTACAACAGAAAAAGGGAGCACAGTAACACTGTTTGATAGAGGAAATTCTCAGCAACAAAACACTCTTTTTACAACATAGCCACCTCCATGATCTATGCCTTTTTACCAGCAATAAACAAAGGCCTGCATGCTGCTCTGCTGTAAATCTGCACTAGTGGAGGTGACTCACTTTCCCTCTCACCACTGCTGAAATTCAGCAACAATCGACTGACTGTGCTCACATCCACTAATCTCCATAAATGTTCTGCAAGTATAGATGAATGTCAGTGGGTGCCACATGTTAAAATGTACCAACTGATCCTTTTTCCTTCCTCTTTCTGTCTTATTATCTACACATGAAGGATTTTTTTCTACTGTTGAATGCCGTAGATATAATAGGGTTGACAGGATAATTTCTGCAACCAATGAAACAGGAATTAACACCAGATTAGCTTATACCATAGGCAATGGCATCATATTTTGAAATTAAGTATCACTTTGAGTCTAAATAAACAAATTTGATTGCAAATTTTCCATAATGATCTTTAGTCTCGTGTAAGATTTGAGTTTTTAACATTTGTTATAATACATGTTGGGAAGTATCTGCCAAAAGACAAAAATGATCTTATGGCACTATCCTCAAACTCCAGTAGCGTTAGTATAGTAATCATTTTCCCATTGCCTTGTTGAAGTATTTCTATTTTCATTTTTATATGTATATATGTGTGTTTATGTACAAATTATAATTTAAAAGTTAACAGATCCAGGAGATGGAATTTGAAACAAGGAACAAACCTGAAGAAGTAAGGAACAAACCTGCAGGTGTGTATTTTTAATATTTATATCAGTATCCTCAGTAATTCCTTATATTCTAACAGTATTTAATACATTACATCTCACACGTAATCAAATCATTACAAATGTTTTGAAATAATGTTCAGATTAGTCATATGAGATCCTAAAAAATTGAATATTTATGGAATTATTAAAAATAATCTGTATACACTTCTGCTGTTCTGAATATAATTGTTGACTCACATCCAGTAGGTATTCCATTTAATAGGCATACTTAGGATAGGATAGGATACACAAGTATCACCTGTGAAATATGCTATTTAGGGAAAGAGAAATGGTCAGTTAACACTGTTATTACTTAAGGTAAAGATTTATTAAAAAATAAATAGGAAGATCTGTTGTCTAATTCTTACTAGAATAACTGGAAATTTGATACATGTGTACCCATGAAATTCTTGAGCATTTGACACACAACTCCCTTACAGCTAGTTATAACTGCTTGTTACATACTGTATGAAAGAGGAATTTGCCAGAATATTTTCAGAACTCCTCATCAGTCTGGATCAACTTTTTACCTACAAGAAAAAGAAGATAAAGATTCTCTATTTAAGAGATTTTTAAATGATTTGTTGAATTTGGCTGACAACATTGCGGTGAAAGCTTTATTTCAAGGGCAATAGATTGTTTATGGATAAGAAAAGTAATGGGATTCTGCTCTCTCAAATAATACTATCAGATGGTTAACAAAGTAAGAATAGACTGCAAATCAGTGGGAAAAAAAAAGAGTGATGAGGGCTTGCAGAAAGTGAAACCAACCAAATATAGCCTATATTTTCTTGTCTTCTCTAAGGAATTTTTTCCATCCATTAATTTTGCATGACAGCATGTTAAGAAAAGTGTTAACTTCATTTACAAGTTGTCCCAATGTGTCTCATACGAAAGTTCACATAAGACAAAAATGGATTTATTCTAGTCTTAGCTATTGTTTTGAACTGTATATGTAGAATTATCAAGTTTTTGTTATATTTTTCATAGAGTGTGCATGCTTACTAGGGTAAAGGCACAAACAATAAGACAACATTCATTCATCATCATTCATGCTGAATAGTAATAGATTATGTTGTCTTTTTCTTGGTTTCATATTTTACATAATTTCAAAAAAGCTGTTTAAATTCATGAATCCTTATAGGAAAACTTCATCTAAGGTGGTTTATCTTTGGATTAATTCAGGCTTCTGATGAAAAGAATAAAATATTCTCTATTTTGTGTGATTGGATATGTTTTTCCTTCTTTTGTGTTTTTTGGTTTTTTTGATAGACCAAAATAGGTGAAATATAAAAATAAATGTTAAATACTAGAAGATTCAGATATATTTTTGCTATATATATTTCTTAGTATGTCACTTCATACAATCTCTAAGCTATAAAGTCCTCCTTTCTAATCAATGGAGGAAGATGCCTTTCCTACCGAAATGTGAGCGGAGACTGGTATCCCTGCTCTTTGCAGGTCTCTCTCCCTCACTGGGGTTTCACGTTTCTTTGGTTAGAAGAACAATGTGGCCATTGCTTTTCACCTAAGTTTGAATTTTAATTCAGCCTCATCCTGTCACACAGCAGGTCTACAATGCCTTTTGTTCATTATTTTCTTCTTATTCAGTGTATTCTCCCCCTCAAAAATTGCCAGTGACTGACTTCACCAGCATAACCTCTGGCATGGTTTTAATTCACAGTAACTGTCCTGCATCTCTGATCATTTCTGTCAAGTTTCCCTCACTTATCAGGAGTCAGATGTCTTGTCAGGTGGGAACAACTGTCATTTTTATACCTGCAGCACATATTATGAGAAAAATACTATTTTTTAAGCAGTATTCAGGTGATGAGCTGTGATTTTAGATAACGACTGAACAACTCGGGGTAACTCTGGAAAACCTTCCAACCTGGTACAATGTGGGAAGGAAAAAGAAACAATGGAGATGATTTTGAAGGAGTAGTGGTCTATCATCCTCATGTGCTGATGCAGAATCAAGTGGTTCTCATTAAGGAATCTACAGCTTATACACTTATAAATGCAAAGATTTGGGATGGGATTTGGTGTCATGCAAACCTCAGACCCAAGGCCCGCTAGCTAGGTGCCTGCTTCTGAACAGCCAGCAAGGAGTGGGAAACCTGGCCCATGCAACTAGCAGGTAGATGCTCTGTAGCTCCTGCAGGGCCCTGACACAGGCAATTATGGAGTTCCTGTGGTAACCTGGAAGTTTAACAGTTGCCACTCTGGGTCTTGCAGAGCTTGTCTTATACTTGCCAGCCTTGGGTCTCACAGGAAATAGAATGAGACAATTATTTTTAAATACCTAATTTATTGCCCCAAATAATCAGAATCCCACCCACCATTATTATCACAATCAGCTTTCTATTTAAATGACATATGTAATCTAAAATATCCCAGAAAAATAACGGCATTCCTCTGGAACTTTCCTTCTTTTCAGGAGAGAGTTTTACCAATTTATTAGTAGGATATAATTTTTTCTGTTTTTCTTACAAGTCTCAGCTCCCAGAAGGCTTGTACTATTTTAGTTCTTGTTTTGTTCTTGTTTTTGTTTTTAAAAAAGGATATGGATTAGATGAAATACACTTCTGATTGTTGTTAATCAACATTGTTCTTTGCAGAAGCATTATTAAGACCTTCAGATTGTTAGGTAATTTACCTAAAAAATGTTAATATGTTTTATTTTCAAAAATATTTTGAAAATGCTTCACTAACATGACATATATTTCATTTGCAACAGTCAGTGATAAGGAACTCTACAAGGTAAACATGACGATGTCAAGTGGTTGATTTTGATTGGGGGATATTACATGGATTTTACTTTAATCTTGCTTCTAAGTATGGCACGTGTCTTCTGTGTTGATTTCCGTTATATCTACACAAACATTTACATTAGTAGAAAATGAATATGGATTATTTTAATGCCCTTATGTACAAATTCATTTTAAATTTTTTTACAGACCTTAGTGCAAAGGGCTACAACAAAGGCCTGGCTGTATGGAAACTATTTCATTGAGAAATCTGGAGGAGATATTATGTAGGAAAATATTTCTGCTGTTAGCTTGCATAGGAAGTATCTATATAATACAGGTAAAAGTATGATCACTTCTACTCTCAGAACAAAAAAGAAGTATCAAGTTGACACCAGCACAGCATGGTGATTACACAGATGGACTTTTCTGCTCCAGAGTCTTTGCCTGTTTTCCTTTCTACAATATTATTTCAACTAAAAATACAGAGAAAATATCACCTAGATCTGCATATAACAAACAACATACAAAAATATTAAATGGTCTGCAATGTTTTCATTCTAATTATTAAAGAATCATTATGTCTTGCATGTTCATTCATCTGGATTTTTCAGTATAACATAAACTGAGAAAGCAGGCCATTGACCACTTGTGAATGAAAGTTATCATGAACTTCATGATAATTAACACATTATTTCAGGAATGAGAGAATTGAAACAAAGAAAATATATAAGCCTTATAAATCCCAAAAATATATCATGGTTACTCTCTCTATTTTCTATAGAGCCTCTTAGCTAAAGGGGGACACTGTATCCATCACCACTGCAACCTCTTTCTCTCCTGACTGCCAGGACCCACTGCCTCCACCTCTGTCCCACCTTGTGATTAATGAGCAGTTCCTAGGGGAATACTAGCCTCCTCCCAGTTTACATCAGAATTCAGCACTATCTAGGCAATCTCGTAGCACAGACAGTGAAAATAAAAAAAAGGAAAATCCAGATGTAAAAGTTGTTTTAACAGTCCAAGTCTTAAAATATAATACTGAAAGTAGATTTGTACAATGGTCAGTTAAGGGAAAAAACAATCATATGAAGTGGTGGCTACATATTTTCCCTTTCTTTTAAACAAGTATAGCTATCATTAGGATATCCAGTGACTCAGAAGATCTCTAGTAATAATCTAGTCTTACATAATTTTGACAGAAATGATATCTGTATCTAGCTAGATGACTTTTTTTCCATTTTCTAAAAAAAAATAAATAAAGATACCAATAAAATTTTACTGAAAGGAAGATTAGCAGTTAAAGACCCAATTCAGCAAAACACTCACAAATACTTCTATCTAGAGTGTATCTAACAGACACTCAAAGTGAGATTTAAGCATGGATTTTAAAGTCAAAACAAGTAATGCCAGATTTTCTACAAAATGGCAAGATAAAGCTCTAAAGGAAGATAAAATTGAAAACAAAAGAAACAATACAAAATAAAAACTTCCTAAAATTTTCAGTTTTGCTCAAGATGCTAATGAAAAAATACAGCTAAGGTACTTGGATGCAGTATTTTTGTTTATTTGTTTCATTTACACTACAGTAAATTACAGGAATAGGATAAAATATCTTAAAACTGGGAAAAAAACTGAATTCTTCTCCAAGTTGACTAAAATTTGGCACTAGTATTATTTCAAATTTCGGAATGGCACAAATGTAATCAATAGCAACATTTTGAGTCAAGACAGGATTCAATTTTTTGGGGTTAATTTTTTTCACTATCCTACAAAATATGTTGATCTTGACACAATTCATCAGCCTGTGGAACATCAACTGCTGAAAAATTAATTTTCAACCAGGTCTTTTATATTCAACAATTTTTCCACCAATAAAAAGGTGCAGCTATAATATGACATACTGCTTTCTTCCAAGGGAAAAAAAAAAGATTTGTGAAAAATGTTTTCAAGCTCCCAACTGCTCTAAAATATGGCAAGTACAGACAGCAGCATCAGTAAAAAAATGCAGTGCCTGGATTTTCACAACATTATTATTATATTAACTTGCTAAGGCTGAAGACAATAAAAATGGTGCAATGAACTTGTGCCTAGTCAGTTAGACTCTACTTTTCAAACTAATCTATGGGAACATGTATTCAGACACTTCTTGATGCTAGCTCTACTGTATATTAACCATCTGATTTACCTACACACCAAGAGCGTAATGAGATTTTTGCAAATGCATACTTGCAGACTTGACTAGCAGGTAGGAATTCAGGACATGAGGATAACTGCAAAACTAAGGACAAATTTACTGATTTGTTGGCAGATAAATGGTCTTTATTCACATAGAACTCATAGAAAATCTAAATAGCCTTTATCACAGGGTGACTGGGCACCTAGGTTGTACTCCTTCCATATCAGATATTTGATGTCTCTCATTATAAAAGCTATGCTGTCTGCAGCAGCAGAATTGTCCATATGTTGTATTTTATAACCTGTTTTAATTGTATTACCCCCTGAGACTACTAAGCAAGGATAGAAAGCAGGGAATGCTTTCTGGCTATTACAGACACTTCAGAGGCTCCTCAAGAGCCCATCTCACTTTACGACAGCTATAGACGGAAAACAGCAACCTCTCTATAAACTTATTTGTTAATAATGACCTCCATATGCTTGAATACCTTAAGGAATATTAGCTCATTAGTGAAGACGCTATACAGTATTGTATATACAATACCTATATTCATCGACTTCTTAGAAATAATGCTGACTTTTGTTTCAAGTAACACAATTATATTCTATATCCTCAATAGTTCAAAGAGTGTGTTAACTGTAATGTATGTTCAAGCTTTCCCTTGAATAGTTAAGGAAAATATTATATTGTTCCTGGCCCTTTGTTATCTGTATGATTGTACATAAATGAATAGAGCTTTTACTTGCTTAAAGACAAGTTCATTCTGAGACACAGTATGTGCCTGTAGCTCCCATTATAGATGTGTTTTAAACCTGGAAAGCAGCTAACCACCACGTAGCCACTAACCTACTCCCCCTGCAAATGGATGGGCACAAGAGAGGGAATGGAAAGGGAAAGGGAAAAGGAAAGGGAAAGGGAAAGGGAAAGGGAAAGGGAAAGGGAAAGGGAAAGGGAAAGGGAAAGGGAAAGGGAAAGGGAAAGGGAAAGGGAAAGGGAAAGGGAGGGGAAGAGGCTGGAAAACTGCCCAGCAAAGAGGCGCCTTAAGCTGCTGGTTGACAGCCAGCCTGTATTTGATCAAGCTGCCAGTTATTTCAGTGCAATTATTAAATACATTCTTAACAGGATATGTGATTCTAATAAAGCACTAGAATTATTTGTTATGTACAAAAAAGCACATTGCATGTTCATCACTTTGACTTTTCTAAGAGATTTTGATTCTGAGTGATACCTTATAATTTCTAATCTTTACCACTATAAAAGTAACTTATCCTGCTCTTAACAGATGATTAAATTAAATGTGTGTTTCTCTAATCAGAGTAACTGATAGGAACATACAAACAATTCTGTGATGGAAATTGACTAGAAAAATTACAGGTTCCTTTGAGTAGTAGTTAGATAACAAAAAACTTTGTAAAAATAAGAAACAGCGCAATTTCAAATAGCAGGGTGGTTTTATACCAATATATACTTAAATATTACATATAAAGTATGGAAAAGGAATTATCAGTATATGACAATACTCTGAAATTTGTGCTTCTTTGGTTGGTCCTCATGGAAAATAGAGAAATGCAATTTCTCTCCCAAATTCCTACAAATTTGTATGGGAAAATGAATCTAGAAAGTTAAGCATTTGAAAATGCTTATAATAAGAAGAATTGTATATTCTTGGTCAGTATGCAGACTGAGTTACAAGATAGCACTAGGTTTCCACTCGTATTTCCTATCAATGTGATAATCTCATCTTAAAATATAAATTCCTTAAGAAATAATAGAGGAGGTAAAGTTTTAGGCATTCCTCAGGCATTTATTTGATTTTAACCTCTGACATTTTGCTTTTGCACCTTAGCTAGTTCTCAGGACAAATACTAAAAGATAACTCTAGAGATATATGTTCTTTACTCTTCAAAAGTTATTTTGACTTTCTACCAGTAACTTGTTATTTTAATCAATTTTTTCATAAATTAGATGGGCCTTTATCACAACCAGTTTTACATTCATTAGACTTTCTATAGTATGCTCTAACAAAGAACAAGGAAAAGTTTGGGAACAAGTTATTACTACTGTCTCTTAACATCTCACATAGAATTCTGTAATGACTATAGCGCTATTTACAATCTGTTCTTGCTGTGCTGTTCCATTATAATGTCTTGTCATTCAGGCAGTTTGCTTACCATAATCCTCCAAATGAGCTCAAATTCCATTCACATCTGACTAAAATAACATACACAGCATTTCTGAAGAATAACATACTCCAGACTGTCTGATTTCTCATCACTAGAAAATCATTTCTAGTTTTCTTCTAATTCAAAACAATTTGCAAGGACTCCTGAATTCCAATATAAAAGCTTTACAAAAGAACACTTAAAATGTCTGAAGGTGTAACATTATCATTCATAAAAGTAAGTCAACATCATTACAGACTATCTTCCTAAAGTGAGACAACATTAGATATAAATTTGAAGGAAAAAAGTCTGGTTTGTCATATGACAAAAAAAAAAAAAAACAAAAAAAAAAACCTCCACATTAGCTTTGGAAAATCAAATGTGGGTGATTTATTTATGTATGTATTTATTTATTTATTTATTTGCAATTTGAGAGAGGAAATGAAATAGTACAAATAAGTAGGAAAATCAACAACATCTGCACCCATTATGGACTTCCTATTTTTTTAAATGAGCACATTAATAGAAGAAGTCCTTTTGAATAAACCTAAAGCTGTAATTCAGATTACTGGATAAGAGATCACTCTTCTTACCTTTTCTTTCCTTATCTTCTCCCTTTTCTACACTTCTCAATCTCTTCTTCTGCTCAGCTTTTATTAATTCTGTTATTTGATTTGTCTCAATTAAGACTAGAAGAAGCTAGTAGGATTTTCTAGTCTGACTTCTTGCACAGTAGAGGACATTATACTTTTTGGATTACTTTTTTCATTACAAGAAGATTCTTAGAAATTTTTTCATTTTTTATTGGTGTTATTTTTAATCTTTATTTTCAACTAATTGATCTGCATGTCTACTCGAAGTTCACTTCTGAAGAACTTCATAATAACTGTGACAATTTAATGAACATTCATCCCATTACATAAAGAATGCATTACGCGTCTCCATGACTTCTTTTTTAAATCTAGTTAGAATCATTTTTAGGTGTACTGTATGATTATTTTTCGAAGAAGAGAGAAGACAATTCAATCAATATCCATTATATTTGCTCCAAAATAAAGCCTCCTATTTTAAAATATTGGCCCATGATATCAGAGGTAGATGTTAATGGCACGGTAGTAGAGGCTGAACCTTCCATCAATATTCTGTTCAATGTTATTGCTAAAACAAATAATTTCAAGTCCCATAATTTTTTTTTTCATGTCATGCATACATGAATTGAAAATATTCCTTTCACATACCATTACTGAGATAGATGCAAATGGGAGTCTAACTGTAATTTAAGAATAATTGTTTGTCTTGTGCATCAGGTTAACTATCAATTTTGACCCGGCTATTTGTTTCTGCTAGAAAGAGTCAGTTATTAGCTCTGTAAATCACCTTTATGAATATAAATGCTGATCTTCTTTACATATGCTTATATGTCTGTATATAAATTAATCTTTGAAAGGTGATAGTGGAAACTATGCAATCACAGATTTCTCACTCTGTAATGGACTGGAACTGATAAAAAAAAAAAAAAAGTTAAAACTTAGAGAGCATATAGTGGGTAAACACATTCGTAAAGTTGTAATTACTCTGATCATTCAAGAGGATAAATATTGTCTGTTTTACTGATAAAATGGAAAATTAAAACTTTCCTGTACATTGCACTATTATTCATTCAGGTATACATATTCCCTTTTAAAAACTAATCAAACTGTTTTTACTTCTACAAAATGTAACAAAGACAGAAAAATATGACAGTTCTCCTCAAAAACTTTAATTAAGCACTAGGTAGTCATAGTAAGAAAATGGAAAAAAATGGAATAATATGTTAGTTCCTCAATAAAGAAAATTTTCAAAGTATATCCTCTTCTTTTTCTTTTTCTTTTTCTTTTTCTTTTTCTTTTTCTTTTTCTTTTTCTTTTTCTTTTTCTTTTTCTTTTTCTTTTTCTTTTTCTTTCTTTTTCTTTTTCTTTTTCTTTTTCTTTTTCTTTTTCTTTTTCTTTTTCTTTTTCTTTTCTTTCTCTCTTTTTCTCCTTCTCTTTCTCTTTCTCTTCCTTTTCCTTTTCCTTTTTCTTTTCTTTTCTTTCTTTTTTTTTTTTTAAACCTAGAATAACAGGGTCGATTTTGACCAAGCTTTGATGTACAGAAGTGTCGATATGTTAACTGCTCAGACAGCTGATATCTTAATGCCTGTGGCTTATTATCTTTAATTTCAGGAATACTCATCTTCTCACTGTATAATGAGATTACCTTCTGCATTTAAACTATATTAAACTATCCCTCTATTAATCTAAAAACAAAATTTTAGGTGACTAAAGCATAATGCAAGAAGCTTTTTAATATGAAGAGTATCAAAAAAAATTCATATATATTTATAAATAGAATTGAGAGCTCATGAACTACTTTAGAACACAAATACTACTATTTGAAGTGCTGCAGGTTTGTGACCATTCTAACATAAAAATAAAATTGAATCATACTGTGAAAAACATTATGGCAATAAATCAGAAAAGAACTAATACCGTGTCAGGTAATTATGAGCAAACAAGGGATCATAAATACTTCCACCTGTGAGGAAACAAAGGCATGCAGAAAGACTGGATATGGTGAGAGATGGAAGGTGAGAAATTGCATTTAATTGATTATAGTCTGCACCATTCTCTCTTAAGATATATTTAATCAGGAAAATAATATACCATTTCTTTTTTCGTAGTAGTATTTTTTGAAAAGGAACATATCTGTTTTACTTGGCCATGCAATATATAAATTAAGGTTAGTTAATATAATTTTGTTATTAACAATTGGATTCTAATTGATTTTTTTTTTTTGATATCTTGAGTAAATGGCACATCATGTCAATTAACTAATAAAATTCAAAGATATCCGTATGATGAAGATATTCCTTAAAGATAAAAATAGCTGAGAAACTATAATTAAGAGAAGATGACTAGTTCACTTTTTAATGTGGAAGAGTTAAAAACGTCTATGTGGAAAAAGATGATTAACAAGATCTGATTGGCCATTTGTTTTCTGGTTCCACTTTTGTATGTAGTCATCTCTGCATGGGAAAAGTCCAAACAGAACACTTTAGAATTAACTAGAGTAGAAAATGCTTACCTTATGTGGAAAATGTATTTTGGACCACAAATAACTTTTTATTCATCTAACTGTTCAATACTTTAACTATGGTCTTGGACTCACTGCCACCTTTTCCTACCAGTAACCTTTTTTCTTTTACATAGTTAAAACTTCTTTCTTTAAAATGATTCTAAAATATTCAAAAATAGCTAAATAACTTTGTTTTTATTACACAAAATATGAATTCTACTTCATTCATTGTACTCATAATATGTTTATGGCCATTTTCTTATCTTGATTAAAACAATCCCTATATAATATATATATATATATATATTTACATCTGTGCAGTTTGAGAAGCTTCAAATTTATTAACAGGAATATAATAGCTCTATTTGATGATATCATTAATAATAATACTATCTTCTTACATATACAAGCAATGTTTACTTTTTGTTCTAATTAAAATCCATAGTAAGAGCCAATTTCCTTTTCTAAAACAGCAAAATGCTTCAATAATATGAGACAACTCAGCAAATTAATCCAACTCTGTAAAATGACTGTAAATTGAACCCAGCTAAAAGCTTCTGTCAGAAGTAAACAGTTGTCTAAAAAAGACTATAAGTAACAATGCTGAATCCTTTCCCAAATAGCCAACTGTGCTTCTCTTAGAAGTGTCTGAGGGCTGGTGGCCAAAAATCTATGAAAAAGAACAGAAAGTTAAGCCTCTTCAGATATAGTTAGACATCTATAGTTCTGATTTCCAGATCTTTTGTTTAAGACAACAGCTCCTGATGGGATAAAATGGAATAGGCTGGTTCTCAATGAGAAATGAATAACTTCTGCAATTTCATGAAGGGAACTTCTGTGATGGCTTTTTCTGTTGTTGTTGATGTTGTTCTTTTTTTACACATGACATTATAATAACTTATTGCTTGTATTCACTGTGGTAATTAAGTGATGCATTAAACATACATCCTCTGTAACAGATTATTTAGTGGAAAACTGTTTATTCATCATCTCTGAACAAAATATCTGAAAAAAACTGAAAGAGAAGAGGGTTTTGTTTTGTTCCATTATGTTTTTTCTGACTCTTCATGATTTGTTATTTTACCCCATTTTTTATGTTGAAATATGGCCTGTTATTAAGTGCAGTGAATGATTCTGGAACTAGTAGAGGCTTCCTCAACCCTTGGAAGGCTCAGATGATTTAGATACAGAAAGAGACAGATTTCTACATTTGTGAGCATTCAAGTCAGGAGAAAAAAACGTATCTTATGATGATGATGACTGCTAAATTTAAAGGAGAAGTGTACATCTCTTAAGAGAAGTTCAAATATACTTCTAAGTGATGGTGCGAATGCCACTGCTGAAAAAGAAGTTGCTGGTTTGCCGGATTAGATGACAAGGCTGTTCTGAAGTTTTACTTTGAGGGATTGTCTTTTAAAAAAGCTTTTATAACTCTTCATATTATTCTCCTAGCCTTCAAGAAGTGCCTCTATCTTTCTTTTACTAATCACTTCTTTTCTTTTTTCAAATTTGTAAAATTTCTAAAAATTGCCTTTCACAAGGCTACAGACATCCAGAGAAGACAATTGATTTATAATGCTTTCACACATGTAGATTTTTTTTTTCATCTTTTATATATCTTTCTTCTTAAAAATGATCTAGTATAGACGGGCATTAAAATTTGATTCATATCTGGTTTTATTGACTTCTTAGCACACACAGACCAGATGAACCTCCTGGTATATGTATATATTTTAAGTAGCTTTCACAGTTGGAATGGATGCAACATACTCCTTGTGTTCTATAACAATTGGGTGAGAAATTACATAATTCTTTTACCACACATTTCATGTAATAAACTTTCAACTTCAAGCAAATGTGAGCAGTAAAATTCAGTTGATGAACTTGCCAGATGTTGTTGGTTTCAGTGTTTTATATGTACATTTCTTCTTTCAATACACTTTACTTTTACTTTTTGACGTATGTCTTTAACAGAAAAACCTGTTAAGTGATCAGCGGGGTACACAGATGTTAAGCCCTGATGTATCATTTTACCACATCTTATATGCAATAAAAGCTATACAGAGAATAACAGGTATATACAGCATTTACCACATATAGTCGTATCATGGTACCACTGATAAATGCTTATAAATAAATAGCAGTAGATTTTTTTTCTCAGAGCATAGGTCAGAAGATTAATATAGTGTATGTTCGCATTCTGTAGGTGACGTGTGTTTGCAACTCAGACCTTACTCGTATCTAAAGCTGCTAAAGATACCAAGTTTCACAAGAGAATACAAGAATGTAAGAAATGGAGTCTATGGAGGGAAGGGATCCTATTTTTGACTCATTATTTTTATTTCAGTTAAAATAAAGTAATTATTAAAACAAACTAAAAAAATAAAATAAAAACACAACACACTACTGAGGCAGAGTAACATTCAGTGATGTCACACACACTGATGTTGAAATCTTTCCAGTTCCCCATGTATCAACTCCTAATAACAGAAATGGAAACACTGAACACATTAGTAATAAGACAGAAGTTTTGGGGCACTTTTAAAGCATTTAGTAAGTGACATAAATCGGTGATGTCACCTCTGAATACACAGTCTCACATTCAAGGGGGAGTTATAAGTTACAAGTGAACATATTTTCCTTTTCAATGTACAAGTTTGTGTTAAGGTATTCTTCCCTCACAAAGGTTGTATTTAGGCTTATCTTCAGTTAAACTTAGTGAATTCCATATGATGAAAGTGTGTGAATAAGAATAAACAGAGTACCATTTTGCTTGAAAAGTTTATTACTCTGTAAACTATCATGTACAGTCCTGAACCTCAGAGAGACTCCCTGAACTACCACCGACAGGGCTTTCTCACGAGACCTCTGTTAACTGTCCTTGATTCAAATTCAAAACTGCTTTCAATAATTACAGCTTATTATACCTTTTACATCCTCTTTTGAATATTTCTTTTAAATTACTATTCTCCTCTCACTAATGTCTGTGAACTAATATTTTTTCAAACCTTTCCCTGTGAAAATCATTGTAAAATTTTGGGTTTTGTTTTCAATTCTGTCCTCATGCAGGTACGTGTATTGAAACATCATCTTTTCAAATTAGAATCTTTAAATACTGACACAATTTCCTTACAAATTAAGCCTAGTGCCTTATTATTTGTCTCAACAAAAAAGTACTTATCCATCCACTTTTTTCCAAACACTCTTATTTTACAATTTTCATATTTTTGAGTTATTTTTCCTTTTGAGACAACATTGGTTAGGCTGAAATATTATTATCAGTAGTCACTGTATTTTACTTAGTAAGAGGCAGAAGTGCAGGTAACATGTAGTGCATATGTGTTTAAATTAACTGGTTAAATTTGACTGAATGTTTGTGGCAGGTGTGAAAGGTAGTCATCACTCCCTTGTCCTGATTTCATAATAGTGTTAGTAGCACACAGATGGTTTGGTTGTTGCTGTTACAGGTGAATATCCAGGACCCGGCCTCTAGGCAGAATTGACACTGCCATGATGGTGTACGGCACGGAATAGGGAAGAGCTAAGACAGTGCCTGAATTAGTCAAGGACTTATTTAATTTGACTGAGTGTGTGTGGTTGTGAGAGGTGGAGTTAATACTGCACTGTGCTCTCCTTTTCACAGCATTCCATTGTCACCTTTGCCATCCACACTTGAGTGCAATCATATCATGAAAACTACTACCAAAAATCACATAACATAGTAAAAGTTTATGATATCATGCATTATTAGATTTTGTGCATTACTACAGCATTACTGGCTGTGCTGGGCCATATGCAGCCTTCTGGCTTGTGGGCTGGACGCGCCTGGTTCACAGTATCAATATTTACATATCTACAGAAATGCCAGAAAAACTTTAATGTCCAAAAAATAATCTTCAAAGTTCTAAAATATATATGTGTATATATATATCACTGTTTCACAGTTTACATAGCATTTTTAGAATATACTATTCATGGAGGAATAAATTATGCATTTTATGATGAAAGAATATTTGCTGTAGTCTGAATTAATTGTGGGCATTTATATCACATATCAGAGGAGCAGTAATAGTTAACTGGGAATTATTGAAATAACTGTTGAAATTACAAAGTAATCTAACTGCAATAACATTTTATTCCCACTTAACTGCTGGTTCTTTCAGAGTTCCTATTAGTGTGGTGAAGGGCCCTTAGATCTGTGTTCAGAAAAAGATAATGATGTTAATGCTGAAATTTATTTTAAAAGATTTTTCTGATAACTACAAGTAATTTTTTCTCATAATCCTAGAGGAAGTCTGTTACAAATAATAAAAAAAAAAGTCCACCAAGTCTAGGTTTCCTTAGTCCTCACATCTTTACTTCTCCTTAAGGTCTTCTGTATAAAACCATTAACTGCCTCTGAATTATTTCTTTTAATGTTGTAGAAATATATTACTTCCTTAAATTAGACATTTAGACTCTTATCAAGTATCCCAGAGGTGTTGTTAATGCATTTGACTTTTGCTCTTATTACTATCATTTCAACAGTAGTGCTTTTGATCTTTAAAGAATTTTCTGTATCCTACACCAGTGCCAAGTTATTGTACTTATACAGTAATTCAGTGACATTTGCCAGTATACATATATGTTATAGTTTATCTGCAATTGCACCTTAATTTAGTTGGTTTTCATATTTTTATTTTTTCACATAATTAATTATGCCCATTATTATTTATATTACATAGAATGCTCCAATCACTGTTGCAGATAAAAATAATTTTATTTTCTGAAAACATTTACAATTTTAGCCAAGGCTTAAATTGACAAATGTCTTAGAACAAATAAATAAAATAAAATAATTCAAAGAAAAATTAAATACTCTATCTACTGTGTACATTCTCCAGAGTTTATATTTCTTAAGTGATTCATTTCATGCTGTATCTATAATTCTTACTTCGTATGTGGTCTTTTCTAATTTGTTTTGCTATAAAGATATTAAAATAAATGGAGTTTGTGAACTGAAGCTGGATTAATAACAGAGTGAATCAAACAAAAATTTAGACAGTACACTGCTTAGAGGAGGAATTTAAGTGTGATAGTCCTAAAGGATCATCACCTAATTTCAGACTGAATGTTCTATTGCTCACTTCACTGTGACTCATGGAAGAAATCTCCTTCCTCTCTCTTCCCTAACTCCCAGCCCTGGCAGTAGCTGTTGCAGTTCAGTGCTACACAAAGCCCCACTTTTGCTGAAATTTTTAAGGGATAGACTATCAAACTGCTAAGATGAATGAAACTGAAGTTCAATTTACTTTCATATACAACTACTATTAATAGCAGAAATTGGAAATGGCAAAAGAATATTTTAGCAATATCAAGATAATCAATCAAAGTAATCTTTTGCTCACCTTGAATGTAAATACACTTATAGTTCCAAACTTTCCCTAATTAAAAGCAAATAGGAAACACATCTTTTGTTTTAGTCTATAGCGTTAATTAAGCAGACAGCTCATTCTGGGACTTTGCCATTGCTCAAAGTCCCTGAGCAATCCTTGAGAAAGCTAGCTAAGAGCTTTACTTACTGACACTATTGCACACATTTTTTTGGACCAAGGCCAGCACAGGCTATCCTTGTGCAACTGCTCTCAGTTTCTTTTAACCTTCCACTGAAGGATGGAAATTTCATCCTGCAATTTCTCCTAGCAGTATTTTTAAATGTAAGAGAGCAGAAGATATCTAGGACGTGCTTCACTGAACATATGGGTCATCTAACACTGCCACTCAGAATTTCAGGAGATGCATAAATAGATACTTTACATGAAGAGCACTTCAAGGTGAACTGAAGATCATTCAAAGGGTTTATGAATCCAAAGAGACAACGGACAAGAGCCAAAAGAGTGTTTGGATTTCCAGAGATTTTTTCCAATTTAATGGTATTTAGCGCCCTAAAACCTTTGTATACCCGAGTCAAAATTCTCCTGAGCCCTTCTAATGGAGAATATGGAACTTTTCAATTATTTGAATTGGTTAAAAGTTTCTTCATCCTTTCGGAATATATTGCTGTTATTATCCAGCTTAATGTCTATTTTTATTTCTTTCTCTAGTGCAACAGACTTTCTCACATAAAACATGTATTTGGCAAAAGGAAGAACCAAGCTGTTTAGACAGCAGATATTGAATCAGCAGGAGACATATTAATTACACATTCAGCAGTCATTACTTCATTTCTGATTCATGCTCATGAACAAATTTATACAACATTTATCAGCTAAAAAATGCAGCTGTATAACAGTGATTTGATCTGTATGTGCTAAACATTTTAAACAGATATATATGCTTATGGAGGAATATCTTTCTATATTTGTGGTGTTATGTTGTGGTAGCCTTGGAGAAAAAAAAAAATATATCAGTGGTCATTCTCAGGTCTTCCAGTAACCATTTTTATTTGTCTTTTTTTGCAAGTTCCAACCTCTTGGCAACCTCTAGCTTTCAAATGATGTGCCTAGAATTGGGATTCCAAACATCTAGCAAAGTCTTGGAATAACAATGTGGAACATACAATTACAACATATGTTTTTTCATAGACTGCATATTCTTTACACTGTAACAAAAGATCTTTTAAATGCTCTTTCATCTGTAAATAAAAAAGAGCAGCAAATAAAGAGGTTTGATTCTTTAGTGTTTTTTTAGTGTTTGACTCAAACTCATCCATGGTGACCTGACAGATAATAATCCCACTCTTTAGGTATCTCATAATTATTCTACATTGTTTTAATTTTAACAGGTGAGAATAAGTCACTCTGGGGAGACATCACTGGCCTTCTGGTACTTGAAGAGAGCATATAAATAGGAGGGGGAAAAAATGTTTACATTGGTTGATAGTGATAGGACAAGGGGGAATGGTTTTAAACTAAGACAGGGGAGATTTAGATTAGATACTAGGAGGAAGTTTTTCAGAGGGTGGTGATGTACTAGAACAGCTTGCCCAAAGAGGTTGTGGATGTCCCAGCCCTGGAGGCACTCAAGGCAAGGCTGGATGTGGCTCTGGGCAGCCTGCTCTAGTGGTTGGTGACCCTGCTCATGGCAAGGTGGGGTGGGGGAGTGGAGATTGAAACTAGATGATCTTTGAGGTTCTTTTCAACCAAGGTCATTCTATGAATCTATGTCATGATCCTGAAAATCTTTGTGAAACACGTCTTAAAAATGATGGTAGTTGCTATAAAGTATTGGTTCCTAAATCCAGAAGCCAGTAGAATTATAACAGCTTGCTATACAGGAAACTTCAATATACCAATCATATATTAGTAGTTGTAGTAGTAGTAGTGGTGATAATACCAATATTTTCCTAGCATAAAAAGTCAAGCTCAGAAAAAAATACACTGTCCTCTATCTTATCCACACTGAGACTCAGATTCATCTCACCAAGATACTACAGAAGGACTTCTAAGTGATGTGAGCCAAATCTGGCTTTAGCTGATGGCACTAAGTATTAACTAGTACACTGTAATTAATACCTTCCTTCAAAGTATACAAGTCCTCCTTAAATAAACTCATTGAGTTCCTTCTTTCACTGATTTCTCTTTCTCTGGATTTCTTATTTGCAACTCTCAGAGTCAAAAACACATATTGAAGTGGACAGCAAACTGGACATGATCCAGTCATGTGCCTTCGCAGTCCAGAAAGAAGCATCCAAAAAAGCATGGCCAGCAAGGCAAGGGAGGTGATCCTGCCCCTCTGCTCTGCACCAGTGAGACCTCACCTGGAGTACTGTGTCCAGATGTGTAGTCCTCAGTACAGGAGCAGCACAGATCTGTTGGACTGTGTCCAGAGGAGGGTCACAAAAATGATCCAAAGAATGGAATGCCTCTCCTACCATGACAGGCTGAGAGAGCTGGGACTGTTCGGCATGGAGAAGAGAAGGCTCTGGAGACACCTGATAGCAGCCTTTCAGTATCTAAAGGGGAGATATAACTTAGAAGAAGACAGGCTCTTTAGCAGAGTCTGCTGTAATAGGACAAGGGGAAATGGTTTCAAAATAAAAGAGGGAAGATTTATACTGGATATAAGAAAAAAAAGTATTTCACAATAAGAGTGGTGAAGCAATAGAAGAGGTTGCCCAGAAATTTGGTAGATGCCCCGTCCCTGGAAACAGTCAAGGCCAGGCTGAATGGAGCTATGAGCACCCTGATATACCTGTAGGTGTGCCTGTTTGTTGCAGGGGAGTTGGACTAGATGACCTTTAAGGGTCCCTTCCAATTCAAATAATTCTAAAATGCTATAATTCCATGAATAAATGGAAGGCAAAAAATTCTTCTCAGAATTGGACAGTTTTGTCTTTTCTCCTAAAATTACACAAGTTATCCTTCAATACACAAAATATCAAGGAATGAAAGTTGGAATGACAAAAAGAAAAAATGGAATTTGAGAGGGCATAGCATGACTTTCTGTCATTTTCTACATTCAAAGAGACTCAAAGAAGCAGAGATACACTGGTGGGTGTACAGAGACTGTCTAGTGAGCATGCAGGAAAACACCTTTCCTGTTGCTGCTTGGGACAGCTCTCTCTCATGCCCAGTCAGTGAAAACCAATCTTCTCAGTGTTCATATATGACTTGGGAAGCAGAAAGTGTGTCAGGCTATATAAGAATAGTAAAGGGAATAGTGCAGAGGACATTTCTAATCAGCAAATTATGTGCTATCATATTTCAAGGATACTCACTGATCAGAAAACCTTGGATATGACTTGGATGAGAAAAATCCCATCTGAAGAGATTGAATGGGATGAAAAACATTTAGTTTTTAATTTTGGCTTACATAATAATTCTAAAAAATTTCAAAAAATAATGAAAGATATATACATAAAGGCTGTATGTTTTCTGTATCATAAGTGTTCTTCTTCGTAGGAAATTATCTATAGCACAAGAGAGGACTATTTACTGAAGTTTTAAGATAGTGTATAAGTTGTCAATATACACTCTTGGAATTTCATTACCACAAGATTTCAGAAAGTAGAAATCTGGTAACATGCTAAGGATTAAAGGGTAAAATGGACAAAAACTGTCAAATAATAAAGTCTTGTTTTGAAATAGATTAAGACTTCTATTCATTCATTTTTTTTTTAATATTCTGAATTTTCAAACTAGCTTGCTTAGTCTGGATACCAAAAAAGGATTAATTTTGACCTTATTGGCTTCATCTTTTGTCCTCATTTCTGTTTAGTATGTCATTCCATGTAATAAAATGGTTGGCAGTATTAGTTTCAATCAATAGCTTGGTTCTTTGGATTTTAGTTGTGGAAAATCTAGCACATTTGGTGATGCTAATGCATTATAAATACTCTTGTGTAAAACAATAGATATATTTCCACTGCATACAATTTCAGCTTTGATATTATCAGGTTATTTTCTAATTAGCATTTAGAGATAACCGTAGCAGATAAGATTGTATGACATAACTACCATATGGTAAAGTGTTTTTTCAAAGAACAGTACATAAGGGAAATGGTAACAGTTTCAGTGATTTGATTTTGATACATCCCTGTCAGCAGGGGACTCTGGGGACAAGAGGAGATGTGTGAATGTCAGAGAAATGTAGAGCAGAGGAGAAAATTGTTAAAAGAAAGGAGAGCCAAGAAAAGACACGACTGCCCTTACAGACCTCACAGCATAGGGAAGGAAAAGGCTTCCTCATTTCTGAATCAATTACTCCCACTAACTAAGGGTATCAATTGAGGGAGAACGGCACAAAATGCCCTCTCTATACTTCCCAAAAACTAACTGAATTCAAGATTTAGAAAAAGAGACTTGCTGGTGAAAGAAGATGATTCAAAATATTGTTGAAATGTACTAGGGGAAAGCACAAAGAAGTCATTGGATCACTTTTGGAGTATTAAGACATAATTAAGGAAAGATGCCTATGGTTAATTCATCTTTTAAGGTATGAGGGAAAATTAACAAGCCAATGTGAAAATTTTTAAGTTCCACCATATCAGAAAAGAAAATGCATGAAATGATAACATGAGAGTTGTTTAGAATAAAGATTACACTTTTCTGTTTGTTTGCATAATATCTAGCAAATGGTAATACAATTCTGTTGTTAATTCTTGTGAGTTGCTCGAGTCTGAGTAAATAATGATTTAAAGACCCAAAAAAGCTCTTGCTTCCTATCATTCAAGTGTGAAAATTGCTAAAAAAGAGACAAAGACTTTGTACATCATTTTGTTAAGGGAAAACTTGTGTTATTATTTATTTTTTCCTGCATTAAAATTATTCCAATTGTATGGGAGATTCATACCTAATACATGAGTTTAAATGAGCAGAATAATATCTGACAAGTTTTCAAGTTTTGTGTCAATGAAAAGTTGTCCCAGACACTTCAAAATTCAAGTGACCCACTAATGCCTGTCCTCTACACAAACCAAGAGGTGATCTTATGAAAAGTAAATTGCATGAATTTTACCTCTAATGTCAACTTAATGACTTAAATATTTCATCTCATAGCAAGAAATTCGAGTCAGTGCAATCCTGTATCATTCTATGAAATGAAGCCCAGTCTCTTTTAAAAAGATGCACATATTTTTGATGTGAATAAGTGATTTGAAGAGGGTAAATATGAATCATGACCTGATATTAGCAAGTGCTTTTATTCATTTAAGACTAATGCTAAAATTCACTTAACCATCACATTAAAAAGGTTGTTGTCATAGAAGGACACTTTTACTCTTCATGTATATGATGAAGAGCTCTCATATTTTAAACACATCAAAGCTTTTCTGAATGAGAATGAAAGAAAGCCTTTGCAATACTTTCTTCTGCTACTGAAACATAGAATTTTAAGGCAGCATATAATATTATCCTGTATGGATGTTCAGACAGAATGGTCCGACTGATATATGGTAAAGATAGATTCGTCCTTTGCATTTAAAATTCTGTGTTAATAAGCAAAAAAGTATAATACATCATCTGGTTATCGTGACCTAAATAACAGTTTCAATTTAAGTGGCTCCCCTGAATGCTCAGTCAGTTTGCACTTAGAAAATGTGAGGAAATATTTGCAGAACACATGAATGTCAAGTATTCATAGTAAGACAACGGCACTGCCGTAAGTGTCTTTGCCCTCATTTATACTGAATTCTGCTTCTATTCCACTGACATTTGTAATTACTAAATGAAGCTTTTTCCTTTCCCTTGGTCCAGTTCATGAGAATATGACCCTAGCTCAGTACTAGTACTATTTAAATGAAATTAATTGTTATCCTTTGGCTAGGGCCCTGGAGGTACCAATGGGCCTTAGTTGGTGTAATCTGCCTTTCCAGGGAACCCTGATCCACACCCTCTGCCCCTTCCCTGTCATTCCTTGGCTAAGGAAGCACAGTTTATTCCTTCACTGACAGGTGTGATCCCTCTGCTTCCCTGTGGGATGGAGGTACCCAGAGCCTGAGGGCAAGAGACAACCCTGGAATTCTTGTAGAGCTATAACAGCTGAGATTTAAACTACTTAAAGAATCATCACCAAACATAGCAGAGAAGACAATTTATTGAAGTAAAATGTTGTTAAAGTGAGTGTTGTGGTTTAACCTGGCAGGTAGCTGAGCACCACACAGGTGTTTGCTCACTCCCCTCCTCCCCAGTGGGACTGGGGGGGGGAACAAGTCAAGAAAGTAGAACTTGTAGATAAAACAATTTATTAAGATAGAGAAAAAGAAAAGGATAATAATCATGACAAATATTTATATGTAAAAATGTATATAACAAGTGATACATAAGCAATGACTCACCACCCCCCAACCAATGTCCAGCTAGCCTCCTGAACAATAAAACAAAGAGGATAAATTCCCACCTTCTTCAAAACTCCTTCTGCATGGTGTCATAAGGTATGGAATACGGCTTTGGTCAGTCAGGTGTCCTAATTCTGTTCCCTTTCAGCTCCTTGGGACCTTCGCTGAGAATGGCCTTCACTTTGTCCAACGCTGCTTAGCAGCAACTATAATCACCAGCATGTTATCAGTATTGTTTTTCTCCTAGAACCAAAATATAGCCACACCATACCAGACACTGCAGAAAATGGTTTCAGTCTTAGCTGAGAATTAGACAGTAAGGTTTAACAGATTTTAAAGGCAAGGTTCAACTTATTATTTAATACACTGAACATATAATACTAATCCTAAATTATCAATACAGGCTCTTAAAGTCTTGAAGCACCAGTTATGCATGAGATCATTCACTTACCATAAATGTGCTGTTGGTAAACAAACTCTTAGAAATGAAGAGTATCATTGAGAGGTGGCCCAGCTCAAGGGGAGATCACTGCCATGCAACCAGTTGCTTTAGTGGGGATAGTTCCAATAAATGCCTCCCCAAGTTGTCATACTTACAGAATAAAGCAGCTGTTTTGTAATAAGAAGTTGTTAAGCATAAGACTCTTTGTATGTACAGCTAACATCTTTGTTTCTCATTCTTTTTATTTCTAAAGCTCATTTGGTCGAGGAGCACATTTGTCACAGTACATGTCAATGGTCCAGGGCCCCATTGCAGCTCAGGACAGGGCTGCACATACTTGGAAGACTGGGGAATAAAAATATCAACAGAATATTGCATAAGTAAATGTTACCTATGTGTTTGCTACAGTAAATGAACAGCACTGACTGAAGTTTTCAATCTTTCTTCCTTCTCCATAATTAGAGGCACTTGTAATGGAAACAAGGAAGAGCATCTCTTCTCTGCATTTTTTGTGATGAATCAGCCTCAGAAAATATGATTATTCCATTTTAACAATTTTAATAAGCTATTATTTGGAGTGGATGAAATAAGCAGACAGTGTGAGAAAAAATGCCTGGATTTTTAATATTAATTTCCAGGATCTCATTTGATACATTTTTTAACTTGAAGATCTTTTCATGCTAGAAAATATTTTTCACTACAATAATACTAAACCATGAACAATAAAATCACAGATCTTGTAAACAAGTATTGCTTGAAATTACACCAGTACTAGATAATATCTAACTTAAAAATATATTTTAAAAATGCTAGTCTCAATGTGTAGAAAGAAAAATGCTGGCAATAGACTACAAACCACAGAGAATGTCACTCATATTAAATTTCACCCTTTAGTACAAATTTTAAGTTGTTTTTGCAGGATTTAATATCTTTGTGTCCTCCATCTAGAGCATCTCTAATTGTTTGCAGTTGAGGCTAATTTATAGCAGAACAGATAGTAATAAAATGCCCACTTCATCGCTATTAAACACAATCCACAAACTGCTCTCAATTTTATGAGAACCTTTTATTTCCTGCAATATTTGTGGTAGAGGAAGGAGTGAAAGGATGTTAGAGAAATATTCAGCCGTTGGTGTTTGCCAAATAAATGTATAATGAGTTACACTGTGCCTTCAGCCTGGGACACTACAGAGCAACATTTCTTCCCTGCAGAGAAAGGGAGAGATCATAGAAATTGCTTCCAGGAACCTTCAAGAGCTGCAGCTTGTTACACAGGGTAGATCTGTCTTGCTTTTCTGATTGTTGTAGAAAGTGAGGTGAATTCTCTCTTTATACATCCAGGTGGATTCATCCCTTGACAGCCCTGTCTATAAGGTATTGCTTAATTGCTGTTTCTGATGGTGAAGTAGTTTTTTGCAAAGCAGGACCACACAATACTGAAATGCAAGATCATTATAAAACAGTGAGCTACCCTAATTTAAACAAGTTCTTCAAACAACATCTGTACATCAAAAAAGTCCTTACATCAACTGAAGGAAAGCCACTCAAAGCAAAGCCATGCTTTGCTGACAGCTTGCCCAGAGAGGTTGTGGATGCCCCATCCCTGGAGGAACCCAAGACAAGGCTGGATGTGGCTCTGGGCAGCCTGCTCTAGTGGTTGATGACCCTGATCATGGCAGGGGAGGGGTGTTGAAACTGGATGATCTTTGAGGTCCTTTTCAACCCAGGCCATTATATGAGTCTATAATTCATTCTAGTGAAGCGTATGTGAGTTTATTGGTTCAAGTCTGGGAGAAAAGAGAAAATTGGAGGGAAACAGATTCCACAATTTCAGCAGGTTTCAGCCAATTCCCAGCAAGTTTCAAATGATTTTATTCAATATTTATGTGTTTCTGCTGTATATTGCTGTACATTTAGCACATGCTTTCCTAAAACGATTGCCACCCAGAAGGAAGGTTGGTTACAATGAAGAACCATGAAGGAAGGAAAATGCTTTCTGAGACACCTATGCTTAGTGAGACACTGCAGCTGAAGAAAGACAGTATTTCAAAAAAGAGCTTCTCTTTCATATTCCTTTGTCCTGACACAATGGTCTTAACCAAAATATATGCTATATAACTAAGGTACATATTTTGAGGTACTGTCGTACTACTCAGGCTTTCAGAAATTGTCTCTTTTATTTTCCTTTGATTATTTTGTGAACTACAATGATACTGCCACAAGCTGAAAGCCTTTGCATTGTAGCAGAGCTTCCTGAAAAAATGACATTGTCTTCTAAGTAACAACTTTATTATGACAGAATTTCACTGGCTGCCAGATGGGAAAAGATGCAGCAACTAGTTTTGTGCCAACATTTGAGAGAATTACAACCTGAGGCACGGAATATACAGGTTTCTTCAGCATTCAAAATCAAGGAAATATTTCACTTCTTTATTATGCAGGGACTCATAGTGAAGTGAGCTACCTCAAATCCCTCCAAACCAAAAAATCTTGAGATTTACACTCTCCACATCTGCTTTGGTTAAAATGCATGCAGTGTTTTGCTGTCATGGTGACAAACGTGTCCAGTCTGATTTCACTCTTGAGAGCGTGGAGGATGAAAAAGCATTGAATTACTATGGCTATAGGACAACAAGTATCATGGAGAGGGTAAAAAAAATCTATCCATTGTTCAGAATTTATTCTCAAGAATGTACATTTATTTTACAAATTGTCTGCATACAGTTGCAGTCAATGCCTTAGGAGAATATCAAATTCCAAGCAATATGAAGGAAAAAAAATAGGACTATCTGTTCAGTTGTTGTCTTTTATACATTTGTACTCATTAGAGAGTGATTTGGGGATTGGGATGGGAAAAAATTCTTTTTCCCCTTGAACAGAAAAGTAGAAATTCAGTTGGAAAATATTAAAAGAGATTGAAAACAATAGCTTAAAGCATTCGTTAACATGTATGTGTTTTGCTATTCAGGCTGTCTGCTAATTCTACATATTTAAAAACAAAATACAAGGAAATAAGAGAGGACGTTATTTGCTTTCACTTACAACATATTACTAGGAGAAGGAATCTAGAAATCCCAGTAGATGTTGGTCCATTTGTAATTTAAAGAGTAACTGAAGTTTGATAATTATCTGAGGTCTTTAAAACAACTTGATGGAATATCAAGAATTTCCATGTAAGCCAGCTGAGCATTTCTTGAGCTTGAGAAATCCACTAGGAGACAGACACCATTTACTCTCAACAGAACAGTTCATTATTAGTATATAGTATGTCAAGACTTAGTAAAGAATTAAAATATTTCCCAAATATTTCTTACTCACAATACTGCCTAGAATGTCAGTAACTGTAAAGCAAAATAGAGCTGCTCTTTGGTATGTAAGCACAGATATAAAGCTATATTAAACAAAATGTGAGGTTTTCTGTCTCACATTGTTAGATATCTTTTCTTACTACCATTTTTCTTGAATAGTTAGGAATTCATTGATTCTTAGCTGTGATTTTGTGATGTGTGGTATCACAAATCATTCCATGACTTGTCCTTGTTACATCCTTTGCCACAAATAGATTCCTCTTAAAGGCTTGCTCTTGGAGAAAAAAATAAATTGTGATTTCCTACTAAGACAGGGGATTTCACTGGAAATCTTGGCAGCTATATGTCCATCAGAAGCCAAGATTATTTGCAGGTGCAGACTCTGCTATTTGTTTTTCACTCCCAGCATTTATTCTCTACAGATATGTACTCCAGATGTTCTTGAAAATTAGCTGGGATCAATCTCAAGGTTAACTCTGGCTGACAGGTAAGACCTCACTCAATCCCTTTCTCAGTCCCCCACAGTGGGATAGGAGAGAGAATCAGAAGGGTAATAGCAGCTAAACAAAATGAACCAACCAAACGACCAAAAAACAAACATTCACACAGACACAAATTCTCACGAACAAAGACAAAAACAGTTCAAGAAGAAAAGGAAAATAAGTAATGCAAAAGCCAGCAGTAGACTGATGCCCAGACAGTCTCCAAGCAATGATTGCTTTTGAGAGACTTACCCCTATTTTTATTGCACATCATTATCATATCCGGTGAGCAAAATTCGTTTGGTTGGTTTTAGTCATCTGCACCTTCTCCCAAACTTTACTCAGCACTAGTCTGTTCACTGGAGAAACCAAGTGAGAAAGAAGGCTCTGACACTGTGCAAACACAAGTAGCTACAGCACTGATGTGTAATTTTGGCCACAAATCCAAAATCCTGCCATAAAAATTGCTATGAAAAAGGCCAATTCCAGCCCAAACTGTCCCAGTACATTTAGTTTAAATGTTTAAGAAAGCTCCTTTGAGCTTTAAGGCTACAGTCAATTTTGAGTGGCTTCCCTATGACCGTAGACTTTTCATAGCAGTGAGGAAAACATAATTGGGAACAAGCAGATGGTCACACAGCCAAAGGCACAGAATAAACATTTCTGAGCTTTGTTCCCAGTGCTTGTTCTTAATCTGATTCTCTTTATCTGTGAACCAGTAAATGCAAAGAATAAAAAAATATACATATGATTGTCACAAGAGATCACTGATGTCAATATTGCATAGATACAACATGAATTCATTTTCCATATACATAATGATCCCTGTGCAAAGGTAAAGTTACAAATGAGCCAGAACACACACAGTCAAAACTAGAATTTTATTTCCATATCACACACTTCTGCCTGGACATTTTCAAATCCATAAATAATTCTATAATGCAACCATTTTTCATGAAATGATACCAAGAAATAAAATGTGTGATGGAATGTCTTCTAACGAAAAGATGGAATGTGACTGCTTTGATAATTCCTGAGCTATTTAAATTTTATTTTTGCTGATATCTCAAAATGTTTATCATATAAGAAAAGTTTAACGTAGGGTTGAAGAAACTATGAAATAGCTAGAAGCTATTAAAAAAAAAAAAAAGAAAGAAAAGAAAAAATCAAAACAGAATAAGATATATCAGAATAGCTCTGGTTTTGTTTTGGCTTAGTTTGTAGAAAGACAAGTGTGACCAGGACTTGACCTTGTGTTTCTTTGTCATAACACAAGGATGAGAATTTTATGTTCCATATGTAAAATTCATAACAGTATTTCATTAAACAGACTGAGAGTTTATTAATCTTGTGAAAACTCAGTGTATAATGTTCACAGATTTATAGAATTGTAGGGGTTTTAGGGGACCTTGAGAGATCACCTAGTCCAACCTCCTTGACAAAGCAGACCCCCTACAGCAGACTACAGAGGTAGACATACAGGTGGGTCTTGAATATCTCCAGAGAAGGAGACTTCACAACCTCTCTGTGCAGCCTGTACCAGTGCTCCATCACTCTCACTGTGAAGAAGCTCTTATGCACTCTTGTGTGAAACTCCCCATGCTACCATTTGTGGCCATTTCCCCTTGTTTTATCACCATGCACCACTGAAAAGAATCTGCCCTCCCACACCTTAGATATATACAGACTTGGATCACATCCCCTCTGAGTCTTCTTTTTCCAAGGCTGAACAGTCCCAGGTCTCTCAGCCTTTCTTCATAAGAGAGGGTGTTGATGTAGTCTTATGTGAATCATTATTCCAGATAACATCAATTTTAATTTAATGCATTTTTTCCTCCAAAATTATGCTCAAGAGTTCAATTAAATTAACCTAAAAATGACAGAAACTATAATAGGCTTAAGCTTAGCACAGAAAATATTTTTTTCTACCAGTAGAGCATGAGTACCAGATACAGTAGTTCAACTGTCAGTATTAAGATACTACACAGAAAATAATTCTCTCCCTAGTCTCAAATAGAGAGTTGATTTGTTAAAAGGTGTTGAAGAACAAGATCATCTTCCTGATACTGTTACAGTTTTATGACAACTGGGTAGATAAGAAATAATGAAGATACTGTATAATGTTGCAGGTGTGAGAAAACAGTCTACGTACTCCAGAAAGGAATTCCAGAAGATGCTGTTTCTTACAGAACTTATGTAATCATGCCACTAAAATAAGGAAAATATGACTCTGTCTCTGAGTTTCTGCCTGATGTTTGTCTCAGTTTCCCTTTTCATCACTGTTTTAAAGAAATTGAATCCATGTTCTCATAGCAAGTGACAGTTAATCCAAATTCTCCTGAATACTGAGAGTTTTTAGGCTTTTCACTTCTTCTGACTGCCTGTTTTTCAGTCACTTTTCAATTTATTTCTAGTACCAAGATTTTCATTCTCTTTTTGTTGTATAACTTTGCAGTCCAAAATACAATGTTTGTAAGATTAATATTCAATTGAAACTGGGAAACAAAATTCTTTATTTCTGATTTCTACATTTTAACTGTAATCAGAGTTCTCCTAATGTCACAATTCTTATTTGGTCATCTGTAACACACCAAGAAATATTTAATAAGTGTACTGAACAAAGCACATTTCTTTACTACTGATAGTCTATGTCTAAAGCTGTATTCTGATGTCTAAAGCTAGTTCGTCATCCAGTTAATCAATAGAATGAGAAAAAACAACAGCAAAACTGCAAAACACCTATGAGAAAACACAAATTTACAGAATGAAGAACTCTTATATTTTGTCAACATTGACTGTGGAAATGTTATCATCATTCTTACCACTGCTCGACATCATACTATACACTATGTAAACCAGTCATACACATAATTCTCTTCCATTACATTAGTGACAAAGTGACGAGAACCTCTGTTTTTCAGAACATAATGGTAGGGATGCCATTATACTTGGGATATTAAAATTTATCTAAGCCTTCAAATAGCCATTAAATGCTCATTTCTTTTCCTCATAGTCAGAAACCAGAAAAGTCTTCTGGCTAAAAGGCCAAATTTTATGATTTGACAATAGGTGAACATACTGATGTTACAAATGCAAATCATGATGTTCAAGACTTTTTATCTTTGAGGCTTTCTGCTGAACTCCAGTTGAACTTCAGCTTTTCTGTTATCATTTGTTATACCCTTGAGCAAGATTTCTAGATTCCTCCTGAGTAGTATTTCCCTATTTTCTCTCTGTCTACTTCAGGGCTCAAGCCATTTTTCCCACCTTAGCCGAGCCAGTCACCTAAAACATATGCTTGTCTTCTCAAGTAACAGAGTAAACCATCCTTGCAGCACAAAGTATTCCAGTTTTTCCAAGCTCTTAGCTTTACAGAGATATGTCATTGGACTGCTTGCTACCAGTTTCTTGAATTAGAGAAAGTCTTCTTTCCTAAATTGTACACTCTGCTCTCTAACTCTCCTTGTGCACAGTCAGATTGTCATCTCCCATACTTCAGACTTCTACAGCTTAAATTCCACTGATTATGTCATCCTAATCAATTCTTTCTTGCCAATGAATAGCAACTCAGAATGTGCAGTGACTTTACCAAGTTATCTCAACGCTCCCCAGAAATATTAAGGATTGCCCCAGAATGTCGCTCCTCCAGAAGATGACTGGGAGGTGAAAATATTTTACAAGCAGAGGTTGTGATTCAGAAACTTCCTCAAGGGTTTTAAAGAAGACCTCATACATTATTCTTCTTGATCATGTTATCTATAACATTTTTTTCAGGATGTGACAATTATCTCTCTTCTGATCCTGAGTCCCAAGCTTTGAAATACATGGTTACTTTACCTGGTACTGAACCTATCTGAGAACATTAGCCAATGAAGGACACCAATAATATGAACTCCTTTTACAAGATAGTTAAAATGGGGCTAATTTCACTTAAATCTTGACATAGCAGACTTACCACAGAGCTAGCTACCTGTATTTTTAGGCCAGTGACAGAAAAGAAGTGCATTTCAAAGTATTGTTAATTTCTTTTGACATATCTGAAATAGGTCAGATGAACTGTTCACTAGAATCCTTTTAATTTCTATTTACTTTAAAGAATCTTGGTAGGTAGCTCAGATGAAAATTTTTTGCACTCGAAATATTTAAACAATGATAATGAACCTCTTTCTCAGTGGTCATATATATTCACAGAGCTGACAGATTTTAAGATTATTTTGCTGCTCAAACAGGTTATTTTCCTACCCTCATGTACAAGAAAATATCCTTCAGTTCAGAGGTAGAGCAATTCAAGGAGAACTTGATTTTTGGACAACTGATTGTTTCCGTATGCTCTTCAGGCTGTCCATAAATTGTCAAATAGCACAGTAATTTAGATCTTAGATTTTAAATACTGTTAACTTATATGAATACTGAAGACTACCTAGTCAACGCTCCTTCTGAATGAGTAGTCAGCTTTTAGTTGCTGGTTCTTTGTTTTTTTAGTTTATATTAGACTGCACCAGATCTTGTCCAGCGAAGTGCTGACTATCTCCAAGTATAGGGATTCCATGCCATCTCAGAGTAGTCTTTTCAAGTGTTTGACCATTCTCAGGAAGAGGAAACTTTACCATGTGCTTGACTGGAATTCTCTGTTGAAACATTTGTCTTTTGTCTTTTGCTATGCTATACCACAGTAAACAAACAAACAAACAAACAAACAACTACATAAGTGCCTTCATCTGTGATCTAAATACCCATAAGAGAGTTAAGTTTAGAGGTAAAACTTCTCTAAGTCTTCTTCTAGCGAGGCTGAACAAAACTCAGCTCTTTCAGTATTTCCTCAGGTGTTAAAAAGTTAGGAATTACAAGCTAAGGGACACTCTAAGTGTTGAAGTATATAGCACATCAAGTAAGGTCAGAGATTTTCCATTCCATAGTTAAGACTGTAATTAAATTATTTTGCTCTTGGAAATATTAATTTAAAAACTAATTATGTTTTGAGTTAAAAGTATTAACTCTACATCTTTTACAGATTCACTTTACTTTTGTTTTCTTCCCTCCCTTCCTGATGAAATTAACTCTAGTTAGTTGTTGTTGATATTATTCCATGTTAATTCCGTGTTAATTCTTCAGTTCCTTGTTTCATACTAGAGAATTTGATATTATAATGCATAAAAAGTGTCAAATTTATATAGATTATGATAGTTAAAAAACAGTGTTTTCATTGACAATTAGTGTCCCTCAACATTTAAGTCATTAAAACATTTTTCTCTTAAGTGACTTTTTTAGCATTTCTCTTTTGCATCCTTTCTTTGCTAGCTTTATGTTTTATTATACTAAAAGAATTTAACACTATTTTACAAAAACTTTTTCTTGACCTTACTTACAAATACATTGACACGATCAGGGATTAATTCTGCCTTCTGAGAACTCTGACCTGTTGGTACCTAAGATACATATGAACAGTACTGATGACACACTTAAGTTGATCAGACAAATAAATATATCTAAATTTACCCAATTAAGTTATTTTACTTTAAGGATTTCTAAACTTTCTTGGTTACTACTATATTTTCTGTCTGCTGTTTTGCTTCCAGTCCATTTTAACTCATTGTAAGATATTAAATTAACCACCTAGATGCAGAAAGCTTCAGTATAATTTTGTCCAGAAAGAATAACTAGTAGAGTTTCCTGGGTTGAATAGTTATATTGCTTGTTCTTGCAGACACAGAGGAAAGTATTTCAGCAAAATGGATAGCAAGATGAGTACCAAGAGAAAAATAGAAGGGGAAAACCAAGCCTTCCATATTCTGTGTATTAATATATACATATCTTCAGCAAACTGGCAAGAAACTATTACCATATAGCAAAAGGTCTATTCTATTTATTTTCTTCCTATTTTTAATTCCTCTGTAATATTCAGAGCCAACAGGTCAGCATTTTCATAAGGATTCAATCTAGTTCTCTGTGCACAAGGGAATTTGCTTGCATGTTCTTTGAACTGAGATTAATAGCTTACCTAGCCCTTCCTGATCCTACCTTCTGAAATGCTTTTAGGAATATCCAGTTGAACCCATTTCTCTGTAGAGACCTCACCCACCTTCTCTTTCCTGATGAATAGTATGAACCCTACATGGTTCAGATTTCACTGACCTCCATCGATAATAGGAGAATGCGCATGTTTCTTTATTGCTGCTAGTACCACATTGTTTCCTGGGTGAAGGTATCTTTCTTGGGGAAAATATCCTGAAGAGTAACATCATATATCTGTGTATATGATTATGTATATTTATATGGACATAGTATGCATTTAAGCTATCTTGTGTTGACATTAAGATTCTTGCATGACACAGCTTCTCTAGAATCGAATACTTCCTGGTGATTGATGTGATGTTAATCCAAGAATCTGCATGTTGACTGGAGCCTTATGAGTATGTGCACAGTGTGTGAGCTGGAAGTAGCTAGGCACTTGCAGAAGTGTAGTAATTCTCCATTTAGTGTAAAATTTCATGTTAGCTTTGGGATCAAGGCTTTTTTCTTTTAGATCCAAACAAAACCTAACTATGGCACCACTGTGGGCTGCTTAGAAAAAACAACCTCTGCCTTTAAAATGAGAGATTGATAATTACATTTTCTCTGGCACATGGCCTAACAAGGAGAATCCTCGGAAGCATGCAGCCTCCTCTTAACTCTCTCTCAGCAGAAGACAAAGAGAGCTTATAAGAAAAATGAAGAGAGACTCTTTGTAAGGATATGTGATAGGACAACATGAAGAGGATTTAAACTGAGAGTGGATAGATTTGCATTAGATATAAAAAAGAATTTTTTCATAATGAGACACGGGAAGAGATTGCAGAGAGTAGCTGTGGATACCCATTCCTGGAGGTATTCAAGTCCAAGTTGAACGGGGCTTTGGGCAACTTGATCTAGTTGAATGTGTTCTTTCTTGTGGAAGGAGGGCTAGAATTTATATAGCTTGATATAAAATTGATATAGATTGATTGATAGATGTTTAAGGTCTCTTCCAACCCATCCCTATTCTGTGATTCCAAAGAAAATTCCACAGCTAGTCTCAGGAGAAGGAGAGATTAGAAAATGTCAAATTCATTTTTTGAAATCACCTCTCATTTTATATGTGTGATCAAAGTAAATAGAACTGGAATTTACACAGTTTATAACACAAATAGATCAACGGAATTTCATTTCAGATCTGGCCATCATCTGTTCATGAAAAGTAGGTCCTGCCTGACCAAAGTCCTCTCCAATATCTCCAGATGACTCACCTACTGGGTGAGGGAAAGTCTGAGAATTTAGCCTATTTAGATTTTAGTAAATCTTTGACGATCTCTCTTACAGTATTTTCCTGGAGAAGCTGGCAGCCCACGGTTTAGATAGACATAATCTTCAGTGGGTAAAAGCTGGCTGGATGGCCATGCACAGAAAGTGGTGGAGAATGGAGTTAAACCCAGATTACAGAATTACAGAATTGCAGAACTGTAGGGGTTGGAAGGGACCTCTAGAGATCTAGTACAACACCCTTCAAATCAGGCTCGCTACCATAGGCTATTCAGGTTAGTGAATATCTCTAGAGAAGGAGAATCCACAATCCTCTTGGACTGTCTGTTTCCATTCTCTGTCATCCTTACTGTAAAGAAGTTCCTTCACATATTGGTGTAGAACTTCCTACGCTCAAGTTTGTGGTGATTTCCTCTTGTTCTGTCCCCACAGACTGCTGAAAAGAGGTTGGCCATGCTCCTTTGATCCCCTCCAAATATTCTTTTTTCGAGGCTGAACAGTCCCAGGTCACTCAGTCTTCCCTCACAGGGGGAGATGTTCCAGGCCTTTTATCATCTTGTGGTCCTTGCAGGACTCACCCCAGGAGATCTGCTTTTTGTACCATTGAGCTCAGAACACTATCAAGTGTCATGCATTTCAGTCTCAACAGCCCCATCAGGGGGGCAGAGTGGCTGGAAAGCTGCATGGAGGAAAAGGATGTGGGGATGTTAGTTGACATGGAGCTGAACATGAGCCAGCTGTGTGCCTAGGTGTCCAAGAAGGCCAATGGCATCCTGGCTTGTACCAGAAATAAGGTAGCCAGAAGGAAGGGGAAAGTGATTGTCCTCTTTTACTTGGTGCTGCTAAGGCCACACCTTTGTTCAACTTTGGGCCCCTCACTACAAGACAGATATTGAGACACTAGAGCATGTCCAAAAAAATCTAATGAAGCTGGTGAAGAATATAGAGCATAAGACTTTTCAGGAGCAGTCGAGGAATCCAAGATTGCTAAATGTGGAGAAGAGGAGGCTCAGAAGATGTCTTATTGCTCTCTGCAACTAGCTGAAAGGGAGATTTAGTGAGGTGGTTATTGACCTCTTTTTCCAGGTAATTAGTGATAGAAAGAGAGGTAATGGACTGAAGTTGTCCAAGAGGAGATTCAGGTTGGATATTAGGAAAAAATTCTTCACACAGGAGGTTGTGAATCATCAGAACAAGCTGCGCAATGAAGTGATGGAATCACCATCCCTGGAGGTAATGAATTAAAAGGTAGATGTGGCTTTGAGAGACACAGTTTAGAGGGCTGTCATGATTTTATGATTTTTGGTACTGGTATTCCACATCATAACATCATGTATTGCATTAAGAGTCAAAGAGCTAATACTCCAGCTCCATAGATCATTGATAATTCCAGGTATACCTGTCTCAGAAGAGAAGAAGCACTACATTCCCCAGAGGACTTTGCAATGCTTTGTATTTTTACGTGTTTTCCGCTCAGAGGGAACAGGTAAAAACCCTCAGCGGTCATGGGACGCTCTCTTTCCTTTGGGATCGACTCAGCAGTGGGTGATCGCTGCCGTATCGCCTTCAGCGTTAGCGTAAGGCCTTCGGTTTATCAGACACTCTCTCTCTTGCTCATCTTATTTGATTTATTAGCCTCAATTCCAATTATATTGTATTATATTGTGTTATTTTGCTTTCTGATATCTTATTTAGTAAATTAGCTTTCCTCCTCAGATCGTTGCCGCTATTTTGTTTCTGGGCCCATCTCCCTTTTCCCTTTTCCCTTCCCCTTTTCCTGGGGCGTGGGTCTGTGGGTCCCCTGCACCAATCGTCAAGGAACCGGGCCAATCCAGCCCGGTAAACCGTTGACATTTTTGGCGCCCAACGTGGGGCTCCACACAGCAGATTTCCATCTGTAGTGATGATGGCTTGATAGACCTTAGGGTCTTTCCCAACCTAAATGATTCTATGATTCAATGATTCCTCTGCAAATCTGTTTGCAATGCATATTTCTCCAAACAGCAAATGTTTTCCAAATTATCCAGATAATGTGGTATCCATACTTGGAAATTGCACACCTGATCTCTTTCACCTGCTGTTAAGCATTTACCTTCTTTTATTCTAATCAAGTGCTTGAACTGCCAAACAGTTTCAGACTCCTACGAGACCTTCCTTGACCTGCCTTTGGACATAACAGTAAGAGGTTTTGTAGCTCCACTTCAAATGAGGCAAACGCTGAGCATATTGTTTCAGCTTTTTTCTTCACTTGAACCAGGACTTCTAAAAATTGTTTCAATAATATTTCAGGCAACAAACAAATTGAAATCCGCAGTACACTATTTATTAATTGTATTTATGTCCTGCTTAGACAGTACTAAATGCTATGTACTGTAAGCATGTGAGGATTTTCCACAGCCTCATTACACTATTCCAAAACCACGAGGGGAAATTTCTAAATATACTTTTAGCATGTAAAAATGTGGAGTGTTTGAGAATGATCTATGATTATGAGACTAAAACATACACTGGAAGTAAATGATTAATGATATTTCTTATTTCATGCAACAGGGCTATTACAGTTTGGATTGTTTTCCCTGAACTTTCTCTTATTATGTATTTATTCCTACGTAAATTTTAAAATCTCTCTTTTGAAAATGTAAATAGGAAAATCATTAGAATGAAATAATTATTATGTTCATTCTACTCCCTTCTCTTTCCTTTTAAAAGCTGACTGAAACAACCCTCACATTCAAATGAATTTTGGGCTGAAACTAAAAGAAACCTTTAAACTCAGGTACAAGTCTTCTTATTTCTAATGGAGGCATGTTCTTTCATCCAGATTCTTTCATCTGCTGTGCCTGTTGAATGCCTTCCATGTGAGTAAATATAACCCTAAACCTAGTACACCTGTCCCCTTGGGAAGCTTATGTCAACACAGATGAATATTTCATTTAAAACATGCATGTCTAGCCTACAACTGAGAAAAAGTTATAAGGACTAACTCAGTTCATTGCTGTTTGTCCTGGCAAAAAATCAGTCCTCATTCCAGGGATGTTGCAAACATCTATCAAGTGAATGAATGCAAGTAATTTGACTGAAAGTTGTTTTTGCACTATCAATATAAATAATTTATATTCAATACTTCTTACAGTTGAGGACCAAGCTAATATTTCATGAAAGCTTCTTCAAAATCCTCTCAGCAGAATTGAGTGATGTCAGAAGTTGCTATGGGGCAAGCCTTGCTAAAAAAAATGCAAATGTGTTTTGTATCGTGTTTTATCACCAGCATTTTCAGAAGGTGCTGAATCTCTGCATCCACAGGGACACTGTTTTATAGCTAGAGGAAATGGCTTAGTGATTTGGATAGGTAACCCAAAATCTAAGCCCTCATCCTTACCTTTCTAGACCTTGAGCCCCAGCAAGATGTAAAAATTCCTTTCCTGGAAGTTTACAAACATGCATCAAGGTAAAATGTTGCCTGACCCGAAACTGCTGCCAACAGCCATATTTCCATGAATTTCTGGAGAAGATCCTGCAGGTCCCTTCCCATCAACATTTTTGTAACTGGTTTTGTGATACGATTGCTATCTGTGGATAGCAAGGAGCAGTATATGTGTATACCATACTTAAGGGCAATTCTAGCTCAGAAGCAGTTTTGTCTTACTAATAATACATGTAAGCTGAAAGTTAGGGCATGAAGGGGATGAAGAGAAGAAAATGTTATTTAAATGGAAGAATATATGCTGTCATGGGTCTCACAGCATCAAAGTAATGTGATGCAATTTTTACATTTGTGATAGTCCATGTTTGTCCTCATCATAAAGTGTAGTTACCTATTAGGTGCTTTCTTAATGTCACTTGAATTTGAACTTCAGATACTCATTTAAAAAGGAACAAACAAACAAAAACAAAAAAAAAAAATAAAATCAAAACATATAACATACTACAAAAATATTTCAGAAGTATAAAGATCTTGATAGCTGTGGATTTTCTCATCTCTTTTAAAAATACATATAATCTAGTTACCTGTCTTTATATCTTTAACTTTTCTTGCCTATTAAGAGCAGTCTTGCCTCTGACATACTAAGATCAAGATAGAAAACGTTTAAATCAAGACATTACAACTCTATAGTGCCTTCAATGGCATCCTTCTCCCTTTAAGAGTCTTGAAATTTCTAATTTAATACATTTATATTTCAACTGAGGTACAAGGGGTGGCTCATTGTCCGCTTTCTGGTTTTTACATGCTTACTGAACTATGAATTTGTCTGTTCTTGCCTTAGTCACTGACTGCAGCATTTGTCCAATCCCACTTCACAGGAAATTTGTCTGTGGTGGGGGAAGAAGAATTCAGCCACATTCACTGCTCTCTGCCAAATGTGTCAGAAGTAACAAAGATGCTTTTCATTCTCCATGACTACGCCTACACCAGCAGGAATGGAGGTGCTTTTGAGTTTTTGGCTGTAGTCTAGAACAAACTTCGTTTACCCTGTACTGAGGCATGACCTGGGCATGCATCAGCCTTACTTTGTGTTCTGTTCTACATTGAAAAGAAAGGTGGCTTCTGCAGCCAAAGAGAAACCAAACAAGTCATAATCTGTTGGATCAAATCCCCAGACTACTTACAGAATGATGCAGGTAAAATACCTGCAGTCACAACTTTTCCATCTCTTCAGAAATCCATATAACTAAACCCTCATATTCTCTGTGACTGACATGCTAAATGTCAGTTATTTCATATCTTAGTTTAGATTGAACACTTTAAAGTATAAAACACAAATGCTTTTACCTATGGACCATTAATTACCACTCCAAAGACAGTCATATGCACTAAGGAAACGAAGTCACTGAAATGTGACAAGTTTTTTCAACTGAACTGATGTGTTAGACAGTGTATGTGTATTTAGCTTTTCATGTTAGTTGTAAAGAGAAACACATTCACTGAAGCTACAAAATACAAAAGAGAGATATAGCTATAACAGACACTGGAAAAATATGTGTGCACTCCTAATTACTGTGCGATTCTGCAGTGAAATGTGAAGATTTAAGAATTTTACAGGAATTGGATTAGCCGTAGGTTTTCACCAGGGTAACATTCTCCAGTTCTTTTTCCCTTTTGTCTAACAACTGGAAACTATTTCAAATGTGAGCTATTAGAAAACATATCCCCCTTCTTCGATTTGTTCAATTTGTTCCATTTGTGAATGACTGCCATTGTTACATTGTCCTTGTTCAGCAGGCATGGATACCCTGTACCTGTGAAGTGCTTGACTATATAGTGACATTCAGACCTCTCAGAATACTTCAAACTATTACTGCTATCTAATATTGCCTTTGAACGTTAGATTAGAGAAAATAATCATACCATTTTTAAAAGAACATAATAAAATATTGATAAATGCTTTATAAACTCAAACATAAACAGCCTGTGGAAATATGACCCTTTCTGCTTTGTGTGTGTTAACTTTGCCTATAGAACACTCTCTGTCTATTGACAGATGGCTCCCAGCCAGAATGCAAATGTCCTACTGTAAAGTACCTAGCTGTGTAATACATCTTTAACGTCATCTTCAATCAGCCTTGTATTTCTAGATTCTCATTCTGTATATTCTAAAAGTTGAAATAAGAAACACTTTTCATCAGTTTTATCAGCATCCCTAAAGGAAGGCTCTAATTATACTTCTAGATGAATCAGGAGAAGTGCTTTTTGAAGCCTGCCTCTTTGCTGCAATTGTTTAAAGTTAAATCTGAACTCCCTCAGGCATGTGGAGTATCTTTAAAACAGCCTCAAGCCTGGGCTGGAGATATTTTAATGAAGTTATATCAAGGAAGGAAGATGACAGCAAAGGAAAACACTAGGACAAAATCTTAAAAGAGAGCCCAAGTAGTCCACTAGTACTTCTAAGGAGTTTCTGATTTTCTTCTCCTTTATGTCCTCAACTTTAAAAGGTAAGAAAAAGAAACCACTGTGATGCATATTTCATTCTCCTCTTTCTCAAAATCATAAATCACAGAATGGAATCATAGAGTTGTTTGAGTTGAATGGGACCTTTAAAGATGAACTAGTTTAACCCTCCTGACATGGGAAGTTACACTGCCCGCTAGGACAGATTGCTCAAAGACCCATCCAGACTGACATTTTCAAGGATGGAGCATCCACATTTTCTCTGGTCAGCTTGTTCCAGCATTTAATTGTTATTTTAAAAAATTTATTCCCAGTATCTAACATAATTTTTATTTTAAAAATTTCATTTTTAAACCCGTTGACCTATGTAGGTGAACTGTTAGGTAATAGCTTGAACTGGTGATTGAGCACCTGGTGCTGGGATGTGGCAGACCCAGAGAGCACAGACAAATTGTTTGCATCTATGCTCTCCACATTACAAGAAGGAGTGGACTCAGGGCTTATAAAAAGGCGAGACATGGAAGAGAGACCATCTCTTAGGCCTAGGATGCTTGTTGGAGAGGAGTGATGTATTGTCAGAGATGCCCCCTTCACCAGTGTGAAGTGGGTGAGTTCTACTCATCTTTCGATATATGACTATTGGCCTACCTGCAAGTACTTTGTCTGATATCACTGACAGTCTTCCAGAAGCAATTTTGCTTCTTTGTGAGAAGAACAACATATCACTACATACCCTGGAAAAGAGTCTCTTCCTTTATTTGTTTTAAGTCTTCTGTAAGTATTAGGAGATCACAAAAAACAAACCCCCGGAGTTTTTTTGCTCTAGACTATACAACCCCAACTCTCTCAGCTTCCCTTCATAGGACCAATATTCCAATGCTTTCATCATCCTAGTGGCTCTTCACTGGACCCTCTACAACAGCTCCACATCTCTCTTTTGATGGGGGCCCAGCAGAGCTTCATAAGGATATGGTAGAAAGGGAAAATTACCACCCTCATCTGGCTAGCTATCCTTGTGATGCGAAGTAGGATACAATTGGCTGAATGCATGCATGTCTGGCTCACTTCCAATTTTTCATTCACCAGTACTCCCAAGTTCTTCTCTGAAGGGTTGCTCTCATTACACTCATCCTCTGATATGTACTGATTGAAACTGCCTGGCCCAGGTGCAGAATCTTCCACATGTCCTTGTTGAATATCATGAGAGGCATATGGGTCCCCTTCTCAAGTCTGTCCCAGATTCCTCTAGATGGCATCCCTTCTTTCCACAGCACCTTGGTGTCATCCACAATCTTGTTGGAGGTGCACTCAGTCCCACTGTCTATGTCATTAATGAGGGTTTTAAACATTAACAGCCCCAGATGAGACACTATCAATTTAGAGGTCCAAAATGTCAATGGGATATAAAACTCTCCTTTAGCAATAGTAAATAGTAAAATACTCTTCTGAACCATTTGTGAGTGGAGGGAGGGTTTTGTATTTGAAGAAGTTCCATTTCACTCCTGTTTAAGAAGTAAGTTATTGTCATATTGATGGTGATTTGCAGGCTGCTGAGGCTTTAAGAGACATGCATGAGAGAAATTCTTTGTATATATTGTACCCAGTGGGTTTCAAATGGATTCAAACCTTTAAATTGTTTTGGAAATAAAGAACCTATTCATGTTGAAATACTAACTTACACCTCAAGTCTCAACCTTATCTTTTTCTGCATTTTCTAAACATCCGAGACTAGGTTACCACAGGGAATCTGATGGTTCAGAAAGGCCCACGGTCATCCCTACTGACTTGAGGAGTTTGTCAAGAAGAGCATTTAAAGAATCTTTAAAGAAAAAAATAGGAAGCACATTGGAAATTTTTTTTTTCTTTGTGTATTGTCTTTTACTGTTCAATCTCCTTTTCTGTACCATTGCATGTACTCTGCATGTACCATATATCAGAGATTCAGTGCTGTAACTTCTCAGATAACCAAAATACTACTAATACTGTTTCACTATAAAATGTGAGAGATATTTTTTCAGGGTTTTCTTAGATTAGCTGTTACATTTGTGATGAAATAATAGTGACAAGTACGTCAAAGTAATTCCTGAATTATTCTTTCTTTCCTATGGCACTCCTGCATTACTCAGATTAACAGATATATGCCAAGACCAATTTGAATTCACATATGCTTGTGGTAAATTGAAAAGTTTTACATATATAAAAGTGATGTGATTAAACCCACAACATTTCATCCCACTGTCAGTCAAGATTACAACTCACAGTTATATCCTTGTGGGACTAATTTCTTTTCAATTAATTTTTAAACTGGGCATGGCCTGAAATCATTTTTAATTACCAATAGTCTAGGTGAAAGAACATGGACATTTCATTAGAAAGCAATAAATGCTGTATATTCTAATATTCATAATAAATAAGCCTGAAAAGAGTGAATAATTACATTCTCTAGAATTGTAATTTTTTTCCTCCCTATACACAAAGGGAATGTGTGATAAACTTAGTAAGAAAGAGACAAAATATCACATGTTATGTGAAGATTGGGTGAAACACATTAATGGGCAAGTACTGAGCTTGATGTAACCAGGCTTCTCCCTTTTACACAGAGGTTATCTGTCAAACAAAGTAATGCCCATTCCTACACATGATACAAATATAATTTTCATTTCAAAAGACAAATTCTCATTAACATTTCTAAATTTCTCAATTTAGAAATTACCATGAATTCAAAAACACAGGAACACTGGGATATCTTAGACACTGTACCATGGACTGACTAAGAGGGTTGTCACTGCTGACTGCTTGATGAAGTCTCAGGATTCTAAGAGCTCTGGATGCTACCGATATCGTTAGCTCACAGAGGGAGGATGTTCTTTTTGGCTATGGAGGAAATACATCATTAGATGGAAATATGTTTCCAGAGGAATCTATATATATATTTTCTTTCTCCAAGGAAGAAAAAGATTCAGGATTTACATCTGAACATTCAAAGCTGCTTCTCTCATTCTTTCTCCCTCTCTCTCCATGCTTGATTTTCCACCTCTGCTTAGGTGGTGATTAATCTTGGGTATCAAACTCACCTAAGTGATTTGAGGAAGCAGAAGTTAACTGCTGTAACTGAATGTGAATGACTTTCTGAATCTATCACGTTAATGTGTTTATCTTTTTACACTTATTCCCAATTTTATACAATTCAGGACAAAAATTAAAAACTGTTTTCTTCATCAGCTTTCCCAGCATCATTATTATTTCTTCTATTATTCCTAGATTCAGTAGTTTTCCATTTAAAAAATACTAGCTGGGCATATGACGAATGATATGCTGTGACGCTCATATTTACAAAACAACACACACACACTCATACATCCCACGTTTTCTTTTTAAATTTATTAGGAAATAATTATCTAAGATCTCTTCTTAATTAAATACAGTAGCTCAAGACCAGAGTCATTGTCTATCTTCATTTACTGAATCACTCTGTGCTCCAAAGCAGTGGGATATGTTTGGAGTTATTCCTTCATAAATAACAGTTATTTGGCAGATAGCATGTCCAGACATTTTCCTATTTCACTGGTGCCATAAACACTTAGCAGCATGCTCTGCTCTCCAGAACACTAGTTTTTCTATCTCTCCCAAATATCAGTTTTCAGTCGGGGAATGTAAGTCCCAACTATATATGTTTTCAACTAATGTGAAATTATTTCCCTATTTTGTTGGTTTATTTCATTGTTATATTTCTCCTGAAAGGTTTCTAGGTTTTATAGTTATTTGTAAAAATATATCTTTGTAAAGAATTTGAAGATCCTTCCTTTTCATGAGCTAAGAATTTTTCCAAAGAATAATAAGCTCACAAACACAAAGCCATATTTTATGAGTTCAATAAATGGTTATCACTTCGTAACAGTCAGTTTTACTGAGTTACAATTGCAATATATATTGTAAGTACTAGTGATATATGAACTAAAACTAATATTCACATTTTTTGAAGTACTAAGAAAGGTTGGGTGTCTTGAAAAAAGTAATTGTTTAAAGTACTGTAGCTGTGTTCACAGTTTAAAAAAAATATTTTATTTCTCTTTTAATAACAGAAGAGACTGTTTACCTTTCAGAGCTACAGAAATCATGCTCCAATCTCTGCAGTGGGATAAATAATGCTTTTTAAAATCTCTTCTCCCAGGTACTCACCCTCTCCATGGCTAGTTGTGCTCGAAGACCAGGTCTGGGTCTTGGACGTGTATCTGTATTAATACTCTTACAAGTAAAGACTTGCAATGTAAGTCACTCCTAAAATAATTCTTCCTATTTATTTCAATGGAAACAGCATCTATAGAAAGAACAATAATTCTATTTGATAGTGTTTTGTAACTGAGAATTTGCTCTATTTTTCAACATAGCCATCATTATTTGACAATTTGAATGGATGAGCTGACAGAGATGCTCTTCATATCATGCTGCATGATGTGTGTGCATGGCTGTCCAGAACGTCTTGTTTCACTTTAATGCTGTCACTGCCAAAATGTGTGATGTTTAGCAGGCCTTGATGAATATCAATGAATTCCATTTTTTCTGCATGGAGTGATTCAATTCAACCCCTTTTCTTCACCCACATTTCCGTATCAGATATCATGTTGTCAGAATGCCCTTCTGCTGCTATCTGTCACGTGGCAACAAAATTGAACAAAATATGGTCAGGAATGTTCAACCTCTACTGTTATACCAACAACATCCACCACTAACACCATGAGAAACTTAGTAAAATAGGAGGCATTATATAAAAAGCGCCTCTTGTACATGGACATATAGCTCCTTTGATGTGGTGTAATCCTCCACTGTGTTCCTCAGACAAAGGATTTCGCAACCCTTGCCCAGGACTTGCTTGGACTCGTTCATCAGCAAGCTTTGAGGCAATGGGATAAAAAATAATAATCTCTTACATCTGGAAAATAAGTGAAGAAGAAATTCTTGTCCATAGTGGCCAAATTATTGTTCTTGATCTATGTCAGTGCAGACTCATCACTTTGTTTTGTTTCTTGTATTTCAGTCTCCTTTTTGTATGCTGGTCTGGCATAGAATGCACTTACAGATAGTTCACTGTGAACCTCTGGAATTTAATGTGTAGGTCACAAACAGTTTAACAATATTATTTAACCTAAAAACAAAACAAACAAAAAAAAAACATCCCAAATCACACTGGTGAAAAGATCAGTTTAAAATAAATGTTACAAACGTTAATAGAAATAAATGAGGATCAGGATATGGCTAGTATCATAGATATGAGAAACTACTTACAGTCTGACCTCAGTAGTGATAACTTCTTGAAAATTAATTTATTTAGGGAGGATGTCTATAATTCTTCATGCTTCATTATACTGGCAAGCACATGACCTTCCACTATAATTTGCAAGTGAGCATGATGTCATTTTAATGAAACATCAAGCAGGGTAATTCAAAAGGAAATGCCTGCTATAAAAGAGCTATTAAATAATACTTAGCAATTATGGAGTGATTTTCTACTTCAAAGCCCTTCACAAACAGTCACTAATGAATTTGCATAACCTCTCTGTGAGGAGGAAGAGTATCATTTTTTCCTTATGCAGGCACAGAGTGGAAACCACAGAGGCAATGAGTATCAAAGCCCCAGTCAGAACTCTGAAACTGATGACAGCTAGACATATGGCTAGATCATTACATCAGGCTTCCAGACTAGCAGGGGCCTTTACAGAGTCCTTAATTCCTTTAAATAAAGGTTAGTATTGATAGCATAGCCTCAACTGCCAAACCAGTTCCCACTCTAGGTTATTTTATTGTCATGGCCTACAGATTTTCGAGATTAGGATCTAACACCATGCCACCTTGTTACAGCCACCTTTGCTACCAACTTGAAGCCCCAAGTCTATATAAAAGAGCACACGTAGAAATGGCACATACTACAGTTCATCCTGAGAGACTGTGAGGATACAAACTTTTACATGCATTCAAACTCAGGAATCCAGAAAGTCTCCTATTTACCTCAGTTTAGACATTCTTCCTGCCATGATGTCTGCAGTTTAGTCAGAAATTAATGTTGTAGACACTCAACTCTTCTTGTGTCTCAGGTGTTGAATATTTAAATGAGCATTTAACAACAGCAAAATCCATCATTACCTCAAAAATGTTATTTTAATATCAAAGCATCCGTGTGAGGCCTCACTGACGTAAGACCAGATGCCAACTGCCATACGTTTAGTAAAGCCTGTCTGAATTGATTCAATTCCTCTACTCCAGTGACAGAGGTTAAGACAATCACTGCAAAAAAATCACTGCAATATCATCGCTTGTTTATTTCAAGGAAATGCTACACTGATATAACAACTAATTTTCACCTACAAAGAATGCTCATGCTGCAGGCTGTATGTTATAGAAGCATGAATGATTATTGATATTAGTGCTAAATGAAAAATTCCCAGAATAATTTGTGGTGTACTTTTAGTATATCTACACCAGAGAAATATTTAATAATTCATGCATTAGCTGTCTCCTTACAGAAATAATACAATTTAAATGCTTTCAGAACTATGCTCTGTATGAGCACAAACTATTATTATTTTCTCCTAAAGCTCCCCTTCATCCTAGTGAAATCTAAACAGGAAAATCCTGGAGTAGCTCAGTGTCTCATCTACCTCTCCAGACATACTCTTTCAAATTTCTGGAATTCATCTCCTTCACTGGAAGACTGAATAAACAAGACCAAGAGGGATCAGAGCATGGCTCTACAATTAAATTTTTGACTAGAGTTAGGACATCTGGGAACAGTTTCGGGACGGCTTCAGGTCTGGAATTATCTATTTGAACTACAGTAATTTTATTTGGCAGTTTTGGTCATGATTTCAATTTTGCTTTCTTCCAGCTGGGAAAGTCTACTTGTGTCTGGGTGTATTGTGGTGTCTGTGGTCTACAGATGTATGCTCTTGATCCCTCTTCACTGACACACCCTGTATTGTCTTCTTCACTTGAAAGACTTCTGTACAGCTAAGATTTTGCTATGCAAGAGAGCCTTTAGAAAAATAACTTTTATTTACAAATGAAACATATATATACTGAGATCAGTATTAACCACTATTTACTCTAAAAAAATCAGTTTGTGAAACATCCATGAAACAAGTAAAACTTATTCATTTTTTGTGTTACATTTTCTAATATTTCATCAATTTCTGTTCCCCTTGACTACATTGTTTCAATTTTGTCAAATTCTTTTTTCTAATAAGAAGTGTGTTCTCATAAAAACAGAAGTAGGGAGAGAAAAATTAGAAGAGAGTATAGGAAAGGAGACAACCCACATCTATTTTTTTATTTTACTGAATTAATTTCTATAACAATCAAATGTTTTCCATTAGTTTTCATTAGACTGATAAAATTACTTATCTGTATAATTTAAAAATGTTTATATAGACTTATCTACTAATTGACTATTGAATTTCCTGATTTGCAGGAAAACTATGGGCATACAAGAACGTTACTGAAATGGTGGTCCAGATCTTCAGTTGTACTGAAAACAATAAGAACTGGACCCAGAATTATCTCAATATCGAAAACAGCAACAACAGCAACAACAAAAAACTATACAAAATATTCATTGTAGTAATATATGACTGAGAAAAATTCTTGTTTTTTTGTAAACTTTTAAGATTTTATCCATAGAACACGGGAAGAAGGTTGATAAACCGTAGTCTTCATTAATAGAATGTCTTCTTTAAACCGAAAGGTATTGTTCTTGTGTTTATTTTCTAAATAAACTTCTGTATTAAAATATGGTAATTATCATAAATGTTCTTTGACTTAGAAGAAATTTAACGTGCTCCACAGAACAGCTCTGATTTGCCATTTTGCTATGCTTGCTTTACAACATTTTTATTCTTTTTGCTTCTTTTGTAGGATTATTTCTACTTTAAAAGAGTATGACAAAAAATGTCTAAGTATGTTAGCACACTGACGAAAAATGCCATTTTTTTTCTGGGCATAGTATATAGAACATTGATGTTAATCTAATTTTAACTGCACATGGTATTTTCCACTGTTCTGCAGAGAAGAAATTGTAGTGGACATTTGTGCTTGATACATATGTACTGAAGTAGTAGTAGTAGCAGTGAGATTCATGTCTTAAGGAAATACTTATCACTGAACCATTCTATATTAGATATCCTTCATAGTTCAAAGAATTAAAAAAGCATTTTAAGGGTGAGAGTTACCTCATCCTTTGATCATATGAATTTCATTTGCAGACATCTGAAATTAGATCAGGTGAATCCCAACCATGGTGTCACAGAATACAATGTGCTTTGTGTCAGGTCTGTTAATGGCAAGTGGGAGATTCTCTCTTTTGACTGTAAAATGTGAAACTCATCACAACTGCCAACATTTAGAAACAGCTGCAGGGAATGAGAGAGCAGAGATGCAGTTCACTCCATTTATGTACATAACTGGAAGATTTTTTCATTAGATATCACATGAGCTATGGATGTCCAATGGAGCCTGCCTTTTTGGAACGCATCAGGTGCTAAGCTTAAACTCTGGTGAGACATACACTAGCCATGCCCTACACGTGATATCCATTAAGTCATAATTTGAATATATGTCACTGAAAGCACTTTTTATTCCTCTTGAGTAATTCTGACTTATGAGTACACTTCCATAATTTATCAAGCATATTTTTTTGTGTTCTGTTCATGCTTGAAAACAGCTGAACTGTCTTTTCTCAAATGCTTCTCCTTCTGAGAGCTCATTTCTGAAAAACTTCAGATCCAAAAAATAATTATGTTAGATACATAAAACGTTGTCGCGGTAGAAATTACAGTTCAGTCTTAAGTGCAAAAGCCACATGAAAAGTCAGGCAATGCACTGGGAGCCTACCTGAGAGAGGACTTACTTAAATGTTGACATCTTGGACTTTAGACAGCAGTCCAGCATGGTTATTTTCCCACACTAACCCATACAGATAAGTCTTTGTATAAGGTTTAACATTTGAATAATTCTGTGTTGTAATCCACACTATCTAAGAATCCCTTTTTTGTGAGTACACAGACACTTCTCTCTCAAGAACTGTTCTCTTATAGTCCAGGTTTACATGAACTTCCTTCTATGTTCTGCTCAAAGAAGGCTGTTTCAGTGTCCTTAATACCCACAGAGCAAGTGGGGAAAATGCGTCTGTAGGCTGCAGACTCACTCAGGAAGATTATATGTCCATCTCCTCAAAAACTGCCATAGCTAAAAAATTACGTGGCATCATAAAACTATGAAGTAAAACTAAGAGTATTTTTTTCATCTTTACATGGAGAAATATTTGGTCAACAGTGCTGGAGTGAATGCCAGAGAAAAGATAAACAGAATAAAATATATTTGGCCACAGGTACAGTGTCTGGTAAGGCACTCAAATAGGAGTATTAAAAATGTCCTTCCTTAACCTTATTAGTACCACTTCATAGCTTCACACACATGTATGCATTCAGGATGACTGAAATGGCCCAAAACAAGAAGCACACAGATACAAAAATGATATTGAAGACTTCTCCAAAGCTTATTATAATTACTGGCCACAAATTAAAGTATTTGAAAAATTTTTGGTAAATTTAGTTTGGTACATAGGAGTTTACTTTTTATGAAGCAGTCTGTGAATATCTCTTTTGATACATAAGTAAATTAAAAGTATGGTTTTGTTTTTTCCTTTTCAAAAGGAAATACAAATGTCAACAAAAAAATAATTTGTTTTAAACTCAGCTCCTTATATCTAAGGCTGTGTGATCATTGTCTAATGAAGGTACATTATAGAATTTTTAGTTGCTTTGTTGGGAAAAAAAACCAAAAAACCCACAATAAATATTTATTTAAAATATTAAAAAGTGATCTTAAGATATAATGTAGGTTTAGTATTCAATACATCTCAACAGAAGAATATTTTCCAACATGATAACCTGACACTGAAGTGTGTTCTTCCCAGAAAAGTTTCACTGATCTTTGATTCTTACACGGATTCTTCTCTCATCAGAAGTTCTGAGGAACATGCCAAATACATATGCAAGTGACTCCAAGGCGCAAGTACCCAATAAATTTCTGATCCTTGGGAAATGGAAAAAATAACTTTACTTAAATTGATGTCAGGTTATGATTGAAGAAAGATTAAAGATTTAACTATATATATATACACATTAATTTTCAGATTTGTAACCTATATTCTAATCATCTCCAGTATGCAATGGACATATTATGAGTAAGTTCAATCCAAAATTCCAGACTGAGACGGACACAAATTAAGAGAAAGTTTAGATTTTAGTCCAGAAACCTCTGATGCATTCAGAAAATTAATGTTTGGATTATGTTCACAGACATTTCCTTGGCTATTTTAAGTTTCTTGGCTTTTTGAGAGAAATCAGATGGAACAAGGCCATTTCTTGACTTCTCCATTCATCTCCCTGTTTAGATTTACAGCAATAGGTCTGGGCACCATCGTTTTGCAGTGCCCTCCATAACTTTAAGGGGAACTGGTTACGAGATATTTTACTGCCCATCAAGGATGATATTGAAGTGTGCACATGATTTGCAGTCATAGCCAATCCTTTTGATTTATCTCAGTCAAGATTTAAATAGGAGAAAATATATTTTCCTCTTCTTTTTTGAAATTCATTTATAATTGAATTATTCTCTAAAGCATTAAGAAGTTAAGAAAAAAGAAATGGTTTTTCAGGTTGCTTTTTTTTTTTCTTTCTTAACATAAAACACAATTAGGCTTGGATTTATCCTGAAAGAGATTGATAAAGCCAACAACAATGTGTGGACATTGACTTTCAGTGTCTGGGATATTGGTATTTATTTTCTACAGCTTCTCATGAACAAATAAATAAATAAGTAAATAAATAAAATATTTTTCAAATTACTCTTGGAATATTACAATGATGACTTTCTGCCTATTATTTCATGTTCTTCAATCTCTTTTAAAAACAGCTCCTTGTTTCAGTTGCTGATGCAACTTAAAAAATGTAATCCATATGCTAAAGCAATTTCTTCCCAAGTTTACAAATCATAAAAGTTATCTATGATTTCCAATATGTTGATATACATGGACTTGAGATATGATAGCCTGATGACATAGGAGCATCAGATGTAACAGTCTCACAATTAGAGAAAAAGAAACTTTAGTTAGATTAATATAAAAATCTTAACATCTTTCTGTCGTATAATAATCTGCTATTACTTTACTTTTTATGTTGATTGATATATTTTATTTATTTGATCATTTGTTGCTATTTCTCAATAATAAAACCTTTATTTTTTTCCCCTGAGTGAGCATATACAAGAGCACTACATCTAATCTGTGACTCCATATGAAATGCAAACTCTATAGATACATTAGTACTGTTACTGAGGAATAAATAACACCCAAGATTACAGTTCTGCTTTCAGGAAGTAGCCATGATTTTCTTTGAATTCTTTGTGAGCTCAGCACAAAGATTGAAGAAAAATAAAGTAAAAAAAAAATGGCAGAAAGAATTAGCCTCATTTTCTAATGTATAAGCATTAATGACTTAATGCATTAATGTATTTACGTATTAAAATTATTATTTTTTTAATAACAAATCTAACAGTGTTTCCATTACTACAATTTTTTTATTATTTTTTGTTATTTTAGGAAAGAAAAAGGATTTTAAAATGTTATTTCATTACATTTGAGGGAGGGAGTAAAATCGTGTTTAATCAATCCTGTTTTGTAAACTGATTTGCATTTAGTAATTAAGCAGAAAAGTAAATGGCAGTATGTAATTTTAGGGGATGAAAGATTATATTACAATGAAGAAATTCAAAAGCACATTCACAATTTATGCTGGAAGCCTTGTAGGATATCAAGTAAGACAATGTTCTGTAATTCGGAAAATTTCCAAATATATTATGCATAACTGATTTATGAAATATCCTTATCAGAAAACAACAACAACAACAACAACAACAAACCAGTGCACTCACAGGGAAGGTGTTACAAATGATGTTTGAAATTGTCAAGACGATAAGTTTTGTTTTGTTTTGTTTTGTTTTGTTTTAAGAAAACATGATGCTACAACAATAATCCCCTTTTCTCTCATTTGGCCTTTTTTTTATTTTGCATCAGTAAGCAAGATGAATGAACAGAAAATATTTTTTCATGTTAAAATTTAATTAGATTCAATTTTAAGAAAAAAAAAATGCTCTCTGTGAACACCCTCAATGTTGGTCTAAAACCCAGAATTAAAAGGTTTTTCTCGAATGCTGTTGGATCACTGTCTGCCAGGACTGTCCTTGTCTTCCTGTAAACAAATTATTTCCAACTCCCTTGCCATAGGTAGGATTATCAATGAATGCGTGATACTATTTTTCTCTGGAAGTGAAAATTTATCTAGAATGTTATGAAAATTAGTTGCTCCTTCACAAGATGCTAAACAGGATAGTGTTGTAAACAATGGGGAAACAACATCTTTACCAGCTACTTTTTGAGACTGATGGCAATTTGTTCTCTAATTCAAACAAGATAGTTAAAGCTAATAGTTTCCTTGAAACATTTGCTCTTGTCTTTCTGGTTGATTTCATTCAATATATTGGCTCTACAGTTTTGGTAAGCAGCAGTTAAGCTGGTTTCAATCAAAGATGTCCCAAAGAAAGATCATTTGGAAAATCTGTCATTTGTGTGAATTATCTGTTTTCCATTCACTGTAACTGTTTGCCTGGGTTTGTTTCATTGTTGATAGCAGCTAGGATTCTCTGACATCAAGAGTTGTATGAGATAAATGCTCATCTCCTGAGGCCAAAGTAGGAAACTGAAAGGTTTCCACAGTTAGGCTTTTTTTGTTTGATTTTGTTTTGTTTTGTTTTTAATTTGTGGAAAATGATTTTGTCTTCTTTCATGTTTGTTTGTTTTTTTCAAAGCTTATTGTAAATGAAAATATACCAGTCATTTGAGTTCTATAGAAGCAAAAGACGTTTCCCAAGAGCAGTCACTTACACTTCTTCTATCAAGCTCCAAAGTTTCTTTAAGAGCATAAAAAATATATTTTCAATTCTGAAAAAAAATTAACCACTGTTCTTATTGAAGGTATTGTCATTTCACACACTCATGAAAAGTGCAAGCACTATTTCAAACACTGTGAAAAATAAAGAAGCAAGGGGAAGTGTATTTCAATGTCCATATTTCCATGCTGTTGGAGCAGATCTAGAGGAGGGTCATGAACGTGCACAAGTGGCTGAAGCACCTCTCCTATAAAGAAAGGTTGACGAAGCTAGCCTTGTTCAAGTTGGAGAAGAGGAGGTTCATGGCATTTAAGGCCAGGTTGGACGGGATCTTAGGCAGCCTGATCTGAAGAGTGGCAACCCTGTCCACAAGGACAGGATTGGAACTCGATGATCTTTAAGGCCCTTTCCATCCTAAGTAATTCTATGTTTCTATGTAAAGAATTACAGAACTTGTCCTTTTGAGGCTTTACTTAACCACACAGTATTTATAAAAAATTAGGAAATATTACAAGGAAGTTACTGTAAACACTTGAAATTACAGAGAGAATTACAGAAATACTGTTACTATAAAAGACAATCAAAATACACAGATATATTGTATTGTAAAAGATTAAATTATTTCCATGATGTTCACTGTAAAGATATGATATCACATTTTCAGCCAAAAGAAAAATAATTTCTAGCTGAAAGTTAACAATTTTGTCATTTACAAACAAGTAGAACTCACATCAACAACAAACAAAAATCATACTTTGAGGTGTTTTCAGAAGAAACTATTGAATAAGACCAGGTTGCACAGGTAGGCATCCAGGCGGGTCTTGAACATCTCCAGAGAAGGAGACTCCACCACCTCTCTGTGCAGCCTGTGCCAGTGCTCCGTCACCCTCACTGTGAGTATGTTTCCATGCACATTTGTGTGGAACTTTCTATGCGTTAGTTTGTGGCCATTTCCCCTTGTCTTATCACCACAGCATAAATGGACTGCTATGGCTTCTCAAATTAATATAGACAGTGTCTTAGCAACTTCATTTTCCAGTTCCCTCCAGAGCTTCAAATTCACCTCATCAAGTCTCATGGATTTGTGTACATTCATGTTCCTTCAATTATGTTGAAACTGATCCTTTCCAATAGTAGGTGAGGCCAGTGAAGAATGGTGCTCCCCAGGAATCTGTATAAAGGTCAGCACAATTTATTATATTTGTTGTTGACATAGACAGGGAGGCTGAGTGCAGTAAGCTTTTAAACTTGCTGCAAAACAAAATTTGTAGTGCAGTAGACATGCTGGAGGGAAGGGACCTTGATAGGCATGAGAGGTGGTCCCAGGTGAACAATGTGTGATTCATCAGGGACAAGTGCAAGGTCTACAGCCAGGTCAGGAAAATCCCAAACACAAATACAGGCTGGGTGATGAGTCTATAGAGAACAGCCCCATGGAGAAGAATTTGGGAATACTGGTGGAAGAAAAGCTCAACATGAGTCAGCAATATGCACTGAAATACGTGTCAAAAAGCACGCTGCATCAAAAGAAGTATAGCTAGCAGACCACGGGGGGTGATTCTCACCCTCTACTCTGTTCTTGTGATATCCCAGCTAGAGGAGTGTGTTTAGCACTGTGGCCCACAGCATAAGAAAAACACTGGATTCAGAGGAGAGCCGTGAAGATGATCAGAAGAAGAAAAGCTGGGAAAACAGGGTTTATTTAGCCTAGAAAAGGGAAACCTCTGAAAACTTCTTTGTAATCTTTCAATATTTAAAGGGGGCCTACAAGGGAGATATGGAAGAGGTCTATCAGAAAGTTTAGTGATAGAAGAAATGGTAACAGTTTTAAGTAGAAAGAGGATAGGTTTAAATTAAGTGTAAGAACTTCTTCACTATGAGAGCAGTGAGGCACTGGAACAGGTTGCCCAATGAAGCTGTGGATGCCACATCCCTGGAGTGTTCAAGACCAGGCTGGATGAGGCTTTGGGTAATCATAACTAGCGGAAGATGTCCCTTCCTATGGAAGTAGTAGTTGAACTAGATGTTATTCATAGTCCCCACCAATCTAGGATTCTATGACTTAACAAAGACTGATTCACTTGCTGCTTAAATTATGTACTCTTGTAGAACTGAATAATATTCAAACTACAATATTCAGCTTAGACAAAATCCTTAATCTCTGAATATATATCTTCTTTAAGGGAATGTGAATTCTGAGTATGCAGTAAACGTGAAGTTGAGAGAACTTATTGTTTAAGCATAGTGTGAATATGATAGTATTAAATGTATCCTATAGAACAGAGAATCACAGAAACATAGGGGTTGGAAGGGACGTCTAGAGATCATCGAGCCCAACCCCCTTCCAAAGCAGGTTCCCTACACCAGGTCGCACAGGTAGGCGTCCTCGCAGGTCTTGAATATCTCCAGCAAAGAAGATTCCACAACCCCCCTGGGCAGCCTGTGCCAGTGCTCTGTCACCCTCACTGTAAAGAAGTTCTTGTGCACATTTGTGCGGAACCTCCTGTGCTGCAGCTTCTGTCTGTTCCCCCTTGTCCTGTCTCCACACACTTCTGAAAAGAGTCCGGCCTCGACACTTTGTCCCTCACACCTCAGATATTAATAAACCTGGATCAGGTCCCCTCTCAGTCTTCTTTTCTCAAGGCTAAAGAGACCCAGTTCACTTAGCCTTTCTTCGTAGGCTCCTCCTCGTAGGATCCTCCAGGCCCTTCACCATCTTTGTGGACCTCCGCTGGACTCTTTCCGAGAGTCAGTCATTCCTCCCAACTTCGTATCACCAGCAAACTTGCTGAGAGTGGCCACTATCCCCTCATCAAGGTCATTGATGAAGATGTTGAACAAGACTAGACCCAGCACAGACCCCTGGGGGACATCACTGGTTACAGGGCTCCAACCAGACTCTGCACTACCAACAGCACACTGTGCTCTGACAGTCAGCCAGTTCTCAACTCACTTCACTGTCCACTCATCATGAAATTAATTTCAGATAAGAATGCTAGATAACAGCTATGAGGCTTAAAGCATTAAAAGCTACTTGTCAGCAAAATAATCTAAATTAATAATTATCCAGTACTTATCTGAAGCTATGTGAAAAAACTTAATGTTTTTAGAAAAAAAAGTTATTTTAATGTAGTTTTAATAGCAAAATTCTGTTAAAATATTGTCTTAACCAGTTTGCACTTGATCTAAAATTAGAAATAAAAAAATTATTTTGCAACTTTCTGTTATTACCAGTATCACAGGTCTAATATCATAGTACAACAAATGATGCAGAATTACAAGAATATCCTTTTAAAATATGTTAAATTATTAGAAGAAATTTAGTGATATGGAAATGGGAACATATGCTAAAATAGTTAATTGTTTATATTTTTATTTTTATTGGTTTTCCTAATTATCCATCGGTTCTCCTCTAAATCACTGGGATGTATCAGTTTGTATAAGTTGGTCTTTAGCTGGAAGTTACATTGATCAGTAACTGTTCAAATGTAGTAATGTCCTTCATTCTGTGCAGATAATGTAGCCTTCGAAAGCTTCACTGATGACAATATACCATCTTTCTATGCTTTGCAGTGAAGGGAAGACTTAAGAATTATGTCAATGCATGAGGAATTGTAAAATGAATTTTCATGTGGTTTTAACTATAAATTGTATTTGAAGTAATTTATTTTCCTGAATAAAAGCCACATAAATGGATTCTATTTAGAACATCTTATTTTTTCATTCTGATTATAGTCATCTTGTTGGTCTTGTTTTAATGAGTTTTCTAAAAAAAAAAAAAAATCCTATTCTTAATTTGCTTTATTTTTTATTTTTTCCTCACCCGGGATAAAGCCTTTATGTTCCATTAAAAGTTTATTTGACTGGGAAATGAATAAAATTTATCTCCAACTTTATAAATTCTGTAGTAAATTTATGATGCGTGTCAGGCTGTTATGAAATGCCACTATAGGCATAAAGATAAAGATCTTCTTACTCAGGAAATGCTATTAACAGACCATGAGAGAATAGAATATAACAAAACAGATTAAAAATATATTCTGCATCTAATTTCATATCCCCACATCACAAATCAGTTTTAAGCATATTCTGTAGTTTCTGGTATATAACTGGGAGGGGAAAAAAAACAAAACACAACACAAAATAAAAAAAAAAAAACAAACAAAAAACCCACTAATTCTTAACTCTTAACAGACAGTAACTAAGGCAAATACTTCAGTTCTCATGAACATTGTATACAAAAAGTATTCATAAAACTGTACTGGTAGACCTATATGTATCTTAGAGTGTATGTATAAATAAATATGTACATAAAAAGTAAATGCTTTCATTTAGATTTCAGAGTAAAATTTTGCTCTTGACCTGAAATATCATAATTGTGCTTCTGCCTCATAACAGCTCAACATAATGTAAATACATGGAGAAATAACACATACATGTACAGAAAGACAAAAGCTGCTATGAAAGCTGTAATGTAATTGCAAACCATAAATCCTTGCACTGTAGAGTCCAAACAAAGAAAGTGAACAAGACTAAATTTTAAGACTAGGACAGTCACTAACCAAAGCAACCATATCCTGCACTCTCAGCTCTGATGAGAGATTTTCTAAATTCTTTCTGAAGTAGTTTACATGAATACCCTGTGTCTTCAGTTCACAGAATCACAGAATTGCAGGGGTTGAAAGGAACCTCAAGCAATCATTGAGTCCAATCGCCCTGCTAAAGCAGGTACCCTACATTATGTCACATGAGTAGGTGTCCAGGCAGGTCTTGAATATTTCCGGAGAAGGAAATACCAGAGTGTATTCTGGTGTGTCAGCCACTTCTCTCAGCTTTCTATCTCATGAAATTTGCTGAGGGTGGACTCTATCCTTTCTTCCAGGTGTCATGGTTTGATGATTTCTTGTTGGTATACCACATCATAACATCATGTAGTGCAGTGGGAATTAAAGAATTAATGTTCCAGTTCCATGGATCATCTATAGTTCTGGGTATACCTGTCTCAGAAAAGAAAAGCTACATACCGCAGAGGACTTTGTGTTTCTTTCTACTTTTCTACTTTCCCATTTTACTGTTTTCTGCTCAGGGAAAAATAAAAACTGTTCACGTGTCACGAGACACAGGCTCCTCAGCTCTCAGATCCACCCAGCAGCGGGTGCTCCCTAGCCATCTTGCCTTCAGTGTTAGCATAAAGCCTTTGTCTTTGGGGCATTCTCTCATTTTATTTGACTTATTAGCTTCAATTCCAATTATATTGTATTATATTGTTATTTTACATTCTGATATCTTATTTAGTAAATTATCTTTCCTCCTCAGATTGTTGACACTGTTTTGTTTTTAAGCACATCTCCCTTTTCCTTTTTCCATTTTCCCCTTCCCTTTTCCCAGAGCATGGGTCTGTGGGCCCCTTGCCCCAGACATCAAAGAACTGGACTGAACTGAATCGTTGGCCAATAAAGCAACAATTTCGCTTACACAATAATAGGATTTTCATATATAATTAAAAAAGTGAATTTAAAGGGATTTTTATAGAATCATAACCTTATAGATCATCTAACTCCAACTCCCCAAGTTCTTCAGGGTTCCATCCAACCTGGCCTTGAATGCTGCCAGGGATGGGGCATCCACTATTTCTCTGGGCAACTTGCTCCAGTGCCTCACCATTTTCTTTGACTTTAAAGACCTTCCTTCTTTTCCCATCACTGTCAGTCTCCCTCCTATTTATAGGCTCCTCTAAAGCACTGCAGGCCACACTGAGGTCCTGCTGGGATCTTTTCCAAGCTAAAGAAGCCAGCACCCTCAAACTTCCTTTCTAGGAGAGGGGTTCCAGCCCTCTGATCATCTTCATGTCCCTCCTGTGAACACATCTTTCTCGTGTTGAAGGCCTGGATGCCTGAATGCTCCAGATGGGACCTCAAAGGGCAGAGTAGAGGGGAAAAATCCCCTCCCTCTCACTCCTAGTCACCCCTTTTTTGATGCAGCTCAAGCCTTTCAGCTTTATTACAATCACACTCATAAGCATCCCCTTTGATATTGCACAGTCTACCTTGTTAAAGCTGCACTGAATGAAGTAGAGGTTAATACCTGCAATAGAAAGAAGTGGCCTTGATGGTAGGATCCTTTGTTGTTTTCTGTCCACAACTCGTAGTGTCCAGAACTGAGTTTTAATACTTTTTGTATAATTTATGGAAATTAAACAATTTTGCAGTCAAGATTTGAGCTAGATCAGTCACAAATACTTATTAAAAAGAGGTAAAAGGCTTCACAGTTTGTGGCTCTACAACTGCAGTTTCTGTTATGTCTGCATCAGAAAAAAGGATAATAAGAATAAAGTCATAGTCTAAAGGATGCTATGAATCTCCCAGCTCAGAGATGTGTCCAAAGAACATCGTGACTAAAAGGATACATTCCTACTTTTCTGTCTTGACTTGTTTTTCAAAACAGGTAATTTTGTCATTAATATTTTCTCAAACACATAAGGAATAAAGAGCAAGAATGATTTTATTGTTTCCAAGCTCTAAGATGGGTAACTTGAATCTTACCTACTATTGACCTGCTTGTAGTTAGTGAAGAGAAACAGATATAGCTCTGTTTTCTATTTAATAATAGTAATAGGAGCCTCATAACCCTCTGGGGGTAGCAAAGTGCTCCAAGAGAGTCTAGGTGAAATTACCAGGCAGATATGGCCAAAGTAAAGGCTTGATGATCTATTGTTGATGGAGCAGTTTATATCCCTTACTATTTGTCCAGCTCATAGAGCTTTTACTTATCACATCCCATTCTGTCTTCTTGAGCCTGAACATTTATTTGTATGCCATACTCCTCTTCCATCCTCCTATCAGAGGATAATCCAAGACTCTCCCTGCCCCCCTTCTGAGGGCTCTGCCACAAAAACAGTTGTGATTACCCATGTGACTTCTAAATTATTTTTTCCTATCTCAGGGAATATACATAAGGAGAAAATCAATAGTCTGTGGTTGTTCTACTTGCACACTGTCATTTTCTTTCCTTTTCTATTGCCAAATGAAAACTGTGAAATGTGTATCTACAAAACTAGAAAAATATACGGGAAAGGAAGGATGGTTCCTCTTTCTCTCTCTCCCTCTCCCTTTCTTCCTTTTTCCCCCTCTACCTTTCTTTCTTCCTCCTTTTCTCTCTGTCTTCCTTTCTTCCTTACTCTGTTTCTTCCTTTCTCTCTTTCTTCCTTTTTTTCTGCTGATAACAATAGATTCCGTTTTCTTTGGATAATAGGTTTGTACTAATCTCAAAAAAAAAAAAAAAAAAAAAAAAAATCATTTCTAGTTGGGGAGATAAAGTTTTTCAACCAAATATTTAAGTCTTATCTCTGAAGTCAGGGTCTTAAATTCACAGTGTAGCTAAACTATGCTGAATAAACACAGCTTATAATGACTTCAATAACATTTCAGATTCTTTGTCCCTCTGAAGATTTGTTTGCATTTCAAAATTAAATTTCATTTTTTTTTAAAAGTCTGTTTTTCAGAACTGAGTACGCCAAACTGGCTTGTGCCTCTGGTATTTCCCAAAAGATTGCTCAGAATCCGTGCACTTGAAAAGATTATAAATCGTTCAGAAAAGCATGAATAGTTGTGATTTTTCTATTTTATTGTCTTATTTCAAATTCACCATAAGATAATAGCATTTCCCCCTCATTCTTGACATACTCCCTTTTCCACCCAATAAATATTTTCTCGTTACGTTCTCACCAATTTCTTCTCTTCACGTATACTTTTTCTCTTTAATTGTTTTATGTTATCTACATTGTCATCTAAGAGGCTGAACACATAGAAACAATTAATACAGAATCTTTCTTCTACGAGAAGAAAAATAATACATAGTATCAGCTAAAAGATGTAGCTATCAAAAAAACATGAAAGGTGGGAAATGTTTTTTTTCCCACTGTTCTGTTCAGTTCAGAGAACAACAATGTAACAACAATAATTCATTTGTTCAAATTTGCCACAGCCTCTGCCTCTGATTAGTATCTCATATGAGATTCTCCAAGTAATTTCACAGATATATCAAAATAATTTTCACCTATGAAGTGTTGCTTACTTAATAAATCAACATTCCCATTCCTTAAAAATCCCTTAGGAAGCCAGATAGTGTATCACTTTTGCAAAGTTGCAAGTAGACTCTGACATACTAAGTCGCTCCAGGATATCTAGTCATTTATGGTATCAAGAAGTTAATGTGACTGAATATATTTTCATAGAAAAGAAGGATAGTTTTGTCTTCACCCAGTGCAGCTAGAATTGACTATTAAGAAAAAATCAGTGCAGAATCTCTAAAGAATATTTCTTCTCAAATTCAAGTTATCAAATTTTGCTCAGATATTGTGTCCTTTCATGTTTTTTTCTGCTTAGATGTCATCATATACTTTTAATTACAGTAACATCAATAAAATTATAATAAAATCTATATTTAATACAAAGCTCTAAATAGAAATTGGAAATTAATTTGAGGTGGGTATATACTTGGTTTTTCCATTTAAACGATCTTAGAAGTCACAGGAATTTTCTATACCAGTCATTTTCTATTAGAATGTTATTGTGCACTGTCATCTACACCTCATAATTTAGAGTTTCTCCATTGTGGCATTCCTTTTCAAGACAAAGTATCTTTTCTTCTTCCTGTGAACAATCTCAGAAAATAATAATCACAAAGAATGTTATTTCACTTCCAATTTTGTCTTGCTATATGTAATCGAATTCAATTATATGAGAGCATTTTTATATTCCAACAGTCATTGTTTGAGTCTTAGTTCAAACATGTTGTCTAAATCATGAAGAGATCCATGTCTACTCTTACCCCTGTTGCTTCTAAATATTTAATATCTATTTAAATTAGCTTAAGAAGTTTCCAGAAGTGTTTTGTAAAATTGATGTATCCCTGAATGTAAAATTAAGATATATATATAAACACGCATTGTGAGTGCTTTAATAAACAAGACTGTGTAATTAAATAACAAATGAAATTATGGTTATATTTCAACATTTTATGCATTCTGAGCCCAATATTTTTTTTCCTTGAATAACAAAGCTAAAATGTGCTGGTATCTTAAAAGCTGTCACTTTTAAATAAAATAACAGGAATCTCAGCATTAAGCAAGACATTCACTTTTTTTAAAAAAGGAAAAGGAATATGAAAATTTATAAATTTATCTGAAAAGAAAAAGTACTTATTTTTAATCTAAAAGTAGCATGGTTTTACATGAAAAATCTCTGCTTGAAATCTGTGGATATGTTGAGCTTGTAATGTGTGAATTAGCATAAGAAACCATAAGAAATCATAAGAAATGGCTAAAGAATGTTTCTTCCTATAGATACATTTATGTTTCTAATGATAAATTCCTTTTAATTAGTACCAGATTTTGTCATCATTAACTCTGAGTATTCAGTTTTCATTTCCAACAACTTCCAGATCTGTCATCAACATCATTAACATTGCTTTGGCTATGAGAAATTACTGATTTTATTTTTAAAATATATCTCATTTCCGTGAATAAACTCAATTTCAGACTGACGATAAAGACCATTAGTACTGTATGAAAATGAGATGTTAAAGGCTATTACAATTAAAAAAAAAAAAAAAAAAAACAACTTTATAAATTTACCAGGCCAAAACAGTATTCTCCAGAAATGGAAAATCTTCAAGGCTGTATTCAGCCAGAGCCAGCTTTAAGATGAGTGGACAGTGCAGTGGACTGAGAACCTGCTGACTGGCAGAGCTCAGGAGGTTGTGAGCAATAATGCAAATTTAAATTGGAAGGCTGCAACTAGCAATGCTTGCCAGGGTTTTGGTTTTGGTCCAGGCTCGTTTAAATTATCAGCCCATGACCTGGATGAAGGCCCAGCATACCCTCAGTGAGTTTTCTGATGATACAAACCTGGGAGGAATGGCTGACACATCAGAAGTCAGCTGTCATTCAGTGAGATCTAGAGAGATCAGAGAGTTGGAAGGAGAGGAACCTTATGGTATTCGACAAGGATCGGTTTAGGGTTCTGTATCTGGAGAGGAAAATTGCATTCATCAGTACAAGTTAGGGGCTGACCTGTTAGAAAAGAGCTCTGCAGAGAGAGATCTAGTTGCCCTGGTTTGCATTGGGAGACCACAAGTAAGCTGTACACCCTTGTGGTCAAGAATGCTAATAGTATCCCCAGAGCATTAAAAATGTACGTGACCAGCAGGTTGAGGGAGCTGATCTTTCCCCTCTACTCTGCCCTGCTGACACTGCATCTGAAGTACTGTGTCCATTCTTAGGCTTCTCAGACACAGAAAGACAAGGAACTTCTGGAGAGATTGCAGCAAAAGATCAAAAAAAAAAAAAGACAGGGACCTGGAGCACCTCAAATAAGAGACAAAGCTAAATGACAAGTATCTGTAAAGCCTGGAGAAAGCTGAGGGGAAAATAAATAATAAATAACTAATAGGCAAAAAGCAAAGAAGACGAAACCAGGCTCTCATCGCTGGTGTTCGGTGACAGAAAAAGGGGCAATGGGCAGAACAGAAACCAGAACATTTCAAGTTCCATCTGAACATGAGGAAAAACTTATTTTGAAGATCACAGGGCACTGAAACAGGCTGCCCAGAATGATTGTGGAGATATCCTTCTCTGGAGATACTTGAAATGTGCCTGGACACTTTCTCATGTAACCTACTGCAGGGAACATGTTTTAGCAGAAGAGTTAGACTAGATGATCCCCAGAGGCCCCTCACAACCTCTATATTATCATGATTAATTAATTATTAATTAAATACTAGAATGTAAGAGCTGAAAGTGCTGAAGTCATGATAAAGATCACTCTAACTACTGCTTGTGTGAAAATGTATTCTTTTTAGTCATTTTCTTGAGATTAATGAGAGAAGATGTCAGAATTAGTGAGGCTGACCCAATCCACCAGAATATTCAAATACAAATAAGTGGAGAAGAATTTTCTTTTAACATATTTTTTATTAATATAGTAGTACTGAACTAAAATTTAGAACGTTAGTTTAAAACTTCTTAAGTATCTGATGGGAGATATATGCAACATTTATTCTTTAAAATTACATATTAAAAACAACTACTAGATGAATAGAATACGTTCTCCAGTTCACTCTGGGTCACATGTAACCTACATATTTAATGAGTTAGGTTGTTGAGCTCTTAAACTAAATGTTAAGAAAAAAAAGAGGATTTTTTTAGAACATTCCTGTAAGATGACACTGAAATATTTATTTTTCATCTTGTAAGACAGAATTTCCATTATAATGATAATAAATCTCATACCAGTTATCACTTTAATTAACAGAGAGGTCTTGTTTCATACTCAAAGTTTTATTATCTGAATATCAGAGTTGTGTAAACATTCTACTTTATTGTGGCAACAAAAAACTAAACTAGAAAATAGACTCTAGCGGACATATCCTTTCAGAACGTAGTCATAACAAGAGCAAATCTGGGAATCTGTGACCAGCGCACAGAGAAAGTAAGATTGAAATAAAGGTGAAGAATTTTTTTTCTTTACTGATTGAATCTATAACACACTCAATAAGGATAAACTTTCAAAAAAACCTCCTGATGTTTTTGAAAATATATTGTTAGTGCTAGAGATTAAAAATAATAAATTTAGTTTAAATTTATTTTCCAGTCCACCAAATATAATATAAAAATCTACCTTGGTTCACACTTTTGGAAATGTATTCACCATCCAAGTATGCCCATGTATGTCATACATTTTCATTTTGTTCACAATGTGCCTACTTATACCACTTACCAGAAAAAAGAAGAGTGCAGAAAGGAATCACATTGATGTCATACACATGATAAGAAAGAGCTAGACACTGAGAGAGTGGATTGTCCTCAATATACTTCAAAATATTGAATTGTTGTTAAGAGACAAGACTCAGAGCATGTGAGAACAGAGGGAAGTGAACATTCACAAGGGATGAAGTATTAGAATAGAAATATGTAGGGAATTGCTGTTAGGCACTGAAATACAGATAAAGAGGAGACCACTGAAATGAGGAAAAATACAAATGAAATGGCATCTTTAAAACATTGATGGGACCATCAATAAATCATCGTAGAAAAAACAGTTGAAGTCTCTTTTTATTTTGGTTGACAATCAAAATTGTCAACTAATAGCCACTTAATAGTTATACATGATTAATTTAAATGTTAATTAATAATGGCTAACAACTGAATGATAGCAAGCCATTTATCTTCTAACCACTTAGCAATCAAATACAGTGAAAATTAGAGTTACTGCATTCATATGATATTTCATTTTCAAAGCTTTCCAATTTTCTTAAAAAGTAACATTAATGAAAATCTTAGATTGAAAAGGTGGAATGGACCATTGTGATAATCCTTTTTTGATATTCTATTATATAGGCCAAAGGTCTTCCCTTTTAATGTTGTGGTATTTTAGTCAAGATTTTGTAGACTTATACACAAATTATACTTCATTCTTATATTAATTTACTCATTTTAGTCTGCCATTTGTCTTCAGAGTGAAAGTTTTTTTTTGTTTGTTTGTTTTTTTACATTTCATCAATTATGTTATACTTTTATTAGTTTATCCAAATATTAGTGGATGGGTTTGAAAAAAGGTAAGCAAGCCCATCATTTTAACTCCTCTCTATTAGACTAATTCAGCAATGATAAAATAATGGGCAGTATGTTTGTTCGCCCCATCAGTAGACATCCTGTTACTGGAGTCCATAAATAAAATTCTTGCTCCTCCTTTTAAGGATTCTAAAGATGTGTGGACTATTACTGAACTCATCATCTCCTTGTGAATATTTGCCACCTCCAGATATAATATGATTCTCCAGCAAGTCTTAGCAATACTGTTGATCTTTCGTCAATACGTAGGTTATACCCTGATAAGAAAATATCCAATGTATTGCTGTCTCACAGTCTCTTACTGATACCCTTACTCATGTCTGATGCTTTGCTAATAGCATCTCATCCCAAATCTTTATCAAAAGACTCATTTTTATTACATGATGAGAACAAGTTATTTCTATCTCCTGAAAGCTTTGAATTCATTACACTCATAACTCTATTACATACTGCAATATAAACACTAGTGGCTATAAACAGTTTATCTTGCTAGAATGAAATATGTTTCAGAAGAGCTCAAGCCAGAACATGATTAGATTTCCCTTTTTTTAACGTTACCATCTGCAAGCACTATAGAGTTCTAAAGTAGAAAACACATTTATTCCCCCCAATGTAATGCATCTTTTTAAAATACCAACAATTCATTTATAGCTTTAGCTTGATACACACTCACAGTTCAGCTTTCTGCTTTCCATATTTCATCGTTTAAGATCTTACTTACCTTTTTTACCCTTGATATGGAGAACTGTCATGACTTACAACAGATCTATATAAGAATATCTCTTTACTTCGTCAGTGATAGAAAACCAATACTTTGTTGGTTTTATACCTCCAGAAGTGAAAATTTTAATGCAGTGAAAAATTGAAACATTGTAAGAGGAGATATTATTGCTGCGTGGATTAAACTGAAATATCCGGATTTCTTGTACATAATTATGAGATGGCATCTTGCCCATATATATTCACATACTGTAGCCCTTTCACACAAGACCAGGCAAGGCCGCTAAGTAACAGTTTGTTTTTCTGTGAACCTATATCATCCCCTGTGCTGTTCGGACTACAGTTAGTTTATTTTCACCTTTGAAAAACTAAACCTTCTGCTTCTAGAATATATTGCAGTAGCTAACGAAGCATAAAACATTCTGTCATGTTGCTGGAAAAAGAGTATCGAATTTTAAAGTGTCTTCCATAATAAATATACAATATCTTTTCATATCGCTGTCTACATAGTTCAAGACTACATTTAGTTCATTTTTGAACTGGAAAGTGTAATTGAAAACCAAAGTTTCTTTAAACCTATGTACTCTTCAGAAAAAGTTTACTTCAACTTCTCCCCTGAGAAAGTAACTTAATCTTTGGGCATTTTTGATATATATAGTTCTGAAAAAGTACTATGCAGATTAAAGCTCTTCAAAGTGTTATCCTGTGTTTCCTCATTTGCTTACCTTCTCATTTTTGCAACACACCTGTTTATCAATGTATTTTTTAACGTGTTATAAGTGAGATAAAATTACAGTACTCACACCTGACTGATAGATTAAAACCCTTTCTGCTATTAATTATAACTGTAGATATTCTATGGGGAAAAATTCCCTAGCAATCATGAGAACAAATCTGAATAAGTTGCCTACAATACATATTAGAATACAGGGCAAGAAAACTTTATCAATAATTTGCAAATTGGATTTTCTTAATTCGTGTTGCTACATACTTCTATCGTTGGCATCTTAAATTTTGGTACAAAAGAATGTCATTGTTACATATTCAGAAGCTTGAGGTATTTGCTCAGCAACTCTGCCATATTGTGGACAATTAATATCAGAATTAAATATGAATTTGTGTGCAGGGTGGACTATGGCACCACAATTGTCACATTCCTTCCTCAGTTTATCTATATTTTCATTACACCCTTCACATCAGATTGTTTCATAAAAATAAATTTCTTCAGTACTTATCTAAAAAGAATCAATGCAACTTGTGTTTCTCCATGTCAATGGTTTACCGGGCTGGTTCAGCCTGGTTCCGTGACAACTGGTGTGGGGGGACCCACAGACCCTTGCCCCAGGAAAGGGGAAGGGGAAAGGGAAAAAGGGAATAGGGTGATGAGCCTAGAAACAAAACAGCAGCAACAATCTTGAATAGAATTGTGCTGTAAAAATATTACTAATTTCAATGAATAAAACTTGCCTAATACATATGTTATGGTGTAATATGACATCAGAGTTAAGTTAAATTGTATTAATAACTGTAGTGATTTTAAGTAGTTTGCCATTAAAATATCTCTGAAAGAATGATCTCTGAATCTACTTAAAACTACAGGGACATTCCCCTTTTTCAGTTGAAGGGGTACTGTGAAAGGCAAAGCCATTCCCAGATGAGTAGCTAAATCAACTATATGACTTTGAAACGTATATGTATGCACATATATAAAGTACAGTAATATTGAGCTGATACCACATTGATTAACAGTAAAAAAATATTTTTAATTCTTGAAATGGAGTACTACTGTGAGTAATAATGAGGGATCTGTAAGGAATTATGAACAGAGAGAACATAAATAGCTGAAGATTTTATTCTTGTCTCATATCCTTTATGTGGGAGGAGGAAAGCAAAGAGGGTATTTCCAAACTATGTGGAATTCATGCGGGGGAGTTTGTTTTGATTATACTTTCTGTTTAATCTCATATTTTTATAGAAAATGCTGTCAAGACCCATTCAGAAATACATATTTTAATGACCCTCATTCAGTGTTAATGAACATGGTTTTATAAAAGAAAAAAGAATTCCCTAATCTTTGCTGTACATATCCAGTTCCAGCTAGGAACAAGAGAAAGGTCTTTTTTTTTTTTTTTTTCTAACAATTAACATAACCATGAATGCCCAAAATGTTTCAAGACTTAAGAAGTACTTAAATGCAAACAATCTCGGGACTTATTTCCTTAATAATAGTGTAATTGTCTGGTCATTAAACACACATGCTGAAAACCAGGCAACCAAACTATTGCCAATGTGATATCAAAAATGATAATAAAGAATTAAAATTGGTCTTCAAATGAGGTTACCTATGAATTAACTCCAAACAGCTTGTATCTGTGTATCACAAGGAATAAATGATTCTGAGATCAGAATGCAAAACTTAATTGCAGCAGTTGTATAATATAACAATAAAACAAGATAAGACTTCCATATCATAACAGATTTATCAGAGACAAAAGGAAAAAATTCTGGTCCTGAAATTGTGTATTTATTATAACAATGCAATTGTTCTGTGATTCTGTTCTTTCTTGAAATTCAGATTTTCTGACATTCTTTATTCTCACATTCTCAGTGAACAGGAATCACGTAAGTTTGCAATCAAATATTAACTGTTCACCTTTAGGTGCTGACCAATTCAATTCAAAAAAATGTGTTTAATATTTTTGCTTCCTTTTTATTTTTTTTGTTTTCAGGGATAATTTATCTTTTCGTTGTGCTGAAGCATATTTTCTGCTAAGAAAACAGAGAGGCCTTATCTACTGAAAAGTCAACAGGCTGGGGCAAAAAAAAAAGCAATGTTGAGGTTTTGTTTTTTGAAGTACAGATGGTATATTGTGAAAATAATAATAATCATTTTTGTTAATAATTAGATTGATGTATACTCTTTGAGGTGGTAATAATTCATATTAATAAGGAAAAAGGTAATTTACACAATAGTATAAGCAGATTCTAGAGCATTCCTCTTCAGTAGGGTACATCCAGTCATGTCTGAGGCATGTTGTGCATGACTGCCTAGACTCAAGCTTTAAATCTAGTTGATCTGAAAGCCTACTGAAAAAAAAAAAAGTTTATTTATAATTCATAATTTATCTGACTTATTTCAGCTGTGTATATTAGGATAACTAAAATATTATCTTCCAAGAGATATTTACTCATTGACACCAGAGGTTTACAGAACTGTTTCATATTTGGTTAGGTGAAATGAATTCCAATAGGAGTTTTACTTAAATTGTCTCACTGGGTATGTCTGTACTGCTAATGTAAAAGAGAGCCTAAGAGCTATCTGTTAAGCTTCATTTAACATACTGTCCCATTTTGGAATGGCCCCTGAAATGTTCCCTTTTTATTCCCAAGGACTATGCTTCAGATGTAGCAATTCCACCCTCTGAACTTCCTATAAAACTACCTCAGAAAAGCTTTGCCTTTCAAACAGCATTTTGCTGCACAGTTTTATGACACATGCAGGGTTCCACAGTATAAAAAAGCTCACTTTACTTCAAATGCTATAAATGCAATGAACTTTGACAAAATCAAAGCACCTTAGGTGCACACAGCACCATAAAGGGCACAGGAAAGGAAGTCAACAAAAAACAACATTTTCTGCGTTAGAGAGGAAGAATTGAACAGTGTGAGGTAACAGAATTTGTGGTATTGAACTTTAAGGCTGAGGATCAGTCTCTGACACTCTTTATTTAACAATAAATGCTTACTGTTTTCTTCCAAAGGAAGTAGAAATGTTAAAAAAGGATTCTGAAACTAATTATTTTTGTTACTGAATTTGTTACTGTTGTTATTTATAATTGTTTTCTATTTTCAAAACCAAAAAGTTTTGCCTCTGAAATGGTAAGAGCAAGACAGCCTTAGCAAAGAGGTTTGATAAAGAAATTTTCAATGCATGTGAAATCTTCACTGGGAAATAGTTCTTTATTCTAAAATATAACTAAAAATTCTTCCTCCCCATCCATCACATCCATCACATCCATCACATCCTTTTGCAAGGTAACATGTTCATCTTCTGATCACTCCTCTGAAACAAATGCGTCTTCATACCATCCTGCTTCATTATATCTAGCACCACATTCCCATAGATCACAAGGTCAGAGTCAAGTATGAGGCAGATGTCCCTTAGCACTGTTCCTTCTACTTTCCTGTAAATGTAAAACTATGGTGATGAGGAGACTAAAATCCTAAAGTAGACACAACAGATACTAATGCCATTATTTCCTGCCGTGTTTTTTGTTACAAGTTCCTAACAAGTTAACAAATGTCCTATCTACTCTGTGTTAGCAAAAAAAAAAAAAAAAAAAAAAAAAAGTTCCTTTATTATTTTTTGCTGCTCAGATTACACATACATAATCTAACAAATTATGGTTTCATTGCTAAGAAAGCCAGTCCTTATTTAATCACATATTCAAAGCTCTCATTTAATTCTCTGTCTGGCTTGCAGGGAATACTGTGACTTGATGTGATGAAAGATGACTATGGAAAGAATATCTTAGAAACTACCTTGAATGAACAATAATATTTAACTTACATGGCATAAAATCCAGCTCTACTTTATTCATAACTGGAATATATTTGCATACTTGATCAGCTTCATCTCAGTTGCTCTGGTTTTCCTTACATTAGAAACAGCTCGCATATTTACATTTCAAATTACTTCTATTTTAAGTAAATTAGAAACAACAAAGCGATAAAAATTATTTTGTCAAGAAACATAGGCATTATCAGCTGAATATACATTGTTTAGTAGAAAAGAAGACACAGAAGACAAGAAAGTAACATGTAAAATGCTAGTAACTAACAGATTGCTTTAACCTGTTTACTCCTCAGGTTTTATGATGTCTAAGCATGTTCTTCAAATCTTTTCCCTTCTTATCCTCATTACAAAGAATAAACTTAAATAGCTGTAGATGCCAGTTAGCTTTGTTCTTTGGTTCTAGTTGTGACAATTATTTTCTCAAAGATTTTTCTCTTCACATCCAATGCTAACAATTATTGGGATACAGATTTTCATCTGTAAATTTTCATTTTATCATTTAAGCCAATACAGCTGGGACAATTTAATTTATCTAAGGATTCCCAAATGTCCATTAGGATCTATTACAACAAATCTGGAGACTGAATTCAATTCCTGAAGTGGGTAATGAATAAGTTTAATCAATTTACAACATAAATCTAAAAGAAAATTAGTTATAAACATTTTCATACTGATAAAGAAATACTGAAAAGTCAAATATTACAGAAACAAAATGAAACAGCTTTCTCCAGTACATAGTAACTTGAAGAATTATTCACTGTTTCTCTGTCAGACATCCAACTGGCAATTGTTCTGGAGGGAATCGAATTTTTTTTCTATACAGAGTGCCAGCTCCTTCCTTCTATATTTTTCCATTTAACTTTCCAAAAATCTAAGATTTCTACCATCAAGAAGAATTAGGTCACAGTAATGAAGTAGTTAAATCACTCTGTTGGGCAATATATCCATCAGATTGAGCACTTAAAAAAACACTGAACTTTCATTTTTTTTAATATTCTCTCTCAAATGTATTTTACAAGAAATTTTATGTTGATAAAATCATTCCATCCAAGGGAAAAATTGAAGCCATATTTCTCTTTAAGTGTAGTTTTGATCTCTGGAAATGGAGTTTTGTAAATAAAGCATAACTGAGACCATGTCACTCTTCAGTGATAGAAGGATAGGAAAACAGTGGAATTTTTCCCCAGCAATGAATCCAAAAGTTAATGTTGCCTGAGCCTAGGACAGTATCTTTCACTAACTACTAAAAATGCTGTTTCCTATTTTCAATAATATTGCCTAAAAAAGACACCCTTAATGTAGCTTCAAGACCAGAAGTACCACTTAGCCTCTTTGAAGTGAGCTTTCAGGAGCCCAGAGATTTTATTTATCTGTCAATGAAAACTGATTAGTACCTAGATTGAAAGAGAGAAAACATGTATCTACATATCCTGCAATATAAATCACCTATTCACTGTATCACCCCATCAGCGATGCCAGTGACATATTATTTCGTCAAAAAACTTTCCTGACAGCAAAGTAGGGAGAGATTCTGACAGAATCTTAACTGTGTACTTCAATGCTCAGAAAGTTCTGAAAAGTTCCTTTTTTTGAAATAATTTGAAAATTGAATACTTCTTTTGTACTTTATTTTAGTAGGCTGTTTGAACTTCTTCCAGTAGAAATACCTTTAAAATTTTAAGAAAAATAAAAAATAGAAAAAATAGAAGTATTTATACAAATTAAGTTGTGAATACTTATGATTTTTTTCTTTCAGTGTGACAAGAAAAATTGAAATTCCCTTTGTTAACTGCATATTTAATTACTGAATTGATTTGCTTTTTTAAGGAAATATTAAATCTATTGGGAAGGTACTGATGAAGTGATAGTGCTGAGATGATATCTAATATTAAGACATATAACAAGTGCAACTCCACTGGTGGATGTTTCTTCCAAAAACTACCAATTATTTAAAAAAAATTAAAAAAAAGCCATCCTACTAGGTGAGAAAAAGGACCAAAAACAAACAAACATCAAAAACAACAGAAAAAAATCATCAGTCAGTTGTATTTTGGGTATGATCCTCACCCACCAAAAATTTTCCTGAAGTCTAATAGAACAGACACATTTTACTACTGCTAATGCCACCCATCCCACAGAAGATATATAATGCAATTCACTTCTTTGTATTTATCACTTAATTGAGTATAAATAAATTAAAGTTCATAGTTTCTGTTTGTTTGTTGACTAGTGCTGTTTTGTTCTTTAAGTACATCCAAGGTCCTAGCAATCCCTTTTTAACCAGGAGTTATGCTGTATCTCTGCAGGTCCTCTTGCACTCAGATGAATCTGTTGTTCACGTTAATAGTTGGTATGAGACCTGCCTTACTATAACTCAGGTGTGCCTGCTCCAGTCAGCCTTCAAACTGTCACATCAGTCAACATCATTGAAGTCTTTCAGAAAACAGATTGTCACTTTAAAACAAGAATCATGAATCTTAGTTGTTTTGAAAGAAAAGGTTTTGCTCCATGCTTCTAGAGATCTTCTAAGCACCTTCAGAAGTTAAATAGCTACTTTGCTTTTCACAGATGCTTCAATTTCCATGTGTTTCAAGTAACAGAGAAATGTGACTTAAGATAAAGCAGGGAGGAAACCCTTTCATTCCAAAAAAACAATTCCTTCAAAGACTCAACCAGGAAATGAAAAACAGTGAACTTTCCTCTCCCAACTTTTCTTGTAGTTACTCTGATGATTAAGACAAATAGGCTAAAGGTAAATTAACTACTTAGAATAATTAAACTCTGTAAATAAGAAACTCAGAAAAATTATGCTAACTTGGAAATATAAGCTGTCATGTACTTTCAACATTTCCTTATCAAGAAGATTAAGAAGATGTCTACTTGTTCTGTAATTATTTTTAAGTAACAAAGAATCAGTGTAGTGAGATATAATTTACCTCTCAACAAAACCTGAATCTGAACACATTGTAAACTAAGGAAACAATCCACAGCAGTCAGATATCAGTCACAAATCCTCTAATTTTTCAGACAATCTAAAAGGCATGCACAGGTCAGTAGCCAGAAAGTATAGATTTTACTTGATTGCAACATTAAGGAAACAATTCATATTCTTATTGATTAGTCATTTGTTTTAGGCTACTGCATAAGATGATGTTAATCCAAATGAGTAAAAGCCCGTACAAGAATATTTGTTCTTATTTGTAGGGTTCATCAACCTGAAGAGTTTGTGCTTCAGAATTATAGGTCATTAAGATGATTAAGAGAGAGAATGTGAAATCATTTACGTGCATTCATCTTGTGGTGAGACCTAATCCAGCTCCAACTTTACAGCCATAAGGAAAGTTATTTTAAATAAAAAATTCAATCAAATTTAGAATGATGATAATCCTTAGAAGTCTGTTTCTTTCTGTAGTATTGTGATGAATCTTATACCTCTAATTGCCCCAAAGAGTCAAGCACTATCTTCTTTTTAATACAGTATTCCCAGTAACGATACTGCTTCCTCATGGCTGTAACAGCAAGGCAAACAATGAAAGGTTTGTATTTTCTTTAGGAAGAGTAAGATCTGCCATTTCATGAAAATTTAACAGGACACTCAGAAAAGGAAATGTTTGATAAATATTGCATGAAGTAATATTGTGTGATAGTCTATATAAAAAGCAATATTCTCTTTTTTTCTTATTACAGGAAACAAGCACTGTAAGTACTAAGCTGTGGTCCAATAACAACACTTCATTAATTATTTTCAAAGTGTTAAAGGACAAGTAATAAATAAAAAGAGCTGAGAAACACTGACTGTTCTGAGCTTTGAGGGAATTCAGTGAGCGTGTATTCTGTGCAGGATACCTGGTTTTCCTTGGAGTCTTCAATTTTACAAGAAATAAGTTGAGGTTAAATCAGAACAGAACCTAAATCCCATCTGAAGCTTTCCTTTACATTCTTCCAGCTTAAATAGTTCTTTGGTAAGAATCGGTGAAAAAAAGAGCAGAAGTCTATTTCACTCATCAAAACCAAAAAGATTAATGTAGGATTGCTTATCCCTTTTCTAATTTTTTTTTATATATTGAAATTACTACGTCTTAGATTTCTGAAAACACATGTACAAATGTGTTATATACCTTAAATTTTGACAAATATTAGTCAAATATTTGAGTAAGCTTTTACACAAGCTTTGAGATTTTCAGGGTTTAACTGGACGTCTGATGTGTGTGATCTTAAGAACTTGTTAAAACTATCTTAAAAATTCACTCATAAATATTTATGGTAGGAAGAACAAGGAAATGACAGTCAAATGATGGTCACTGTAAATCAAAACAGTGTCATTTAAAACAGGATTCTGTGAGAAAGAAACAAGAAACAGAAAAATGTGTTATGTTTTACTGGAGGAATCAATTATACTATCTAATTAGAAAAGAAGACAAAAAAAGAAGAGAGTGTGAAACTGCTGAAAAAAATATTACAGACCAGACTCAAGTAGATAAGGCATTAAGAAAAGTTTTTAATGGGCAGAAGAGTGAAGAGGTTAAAGGACTTCTTAGCTTATTCAGCAAAGTATTCAGGCCTTGGTAAATCAAGTTAGCCAGTAGCCCATTATAAAAGTTGAATACCCAATCCTGCAAGCTCTTTCAGTTCTTAATGCTCATTGATTTCAGTGCAGGTTACTCCACTAGTATGCTTTCATTCTGCACATAGAAAGCCCTGTTGTTAGGGTTCAATCACACTTTCCTACTTCTTGACTCTCCAGCAGTGGATATGAAACTATATGTTCTGTTTAGGCAGCCCAGAGCTGGTTTGTGCAACTCACAATACAAGCAAACTGCTTAATTTATAAATGTATGTTGGAGTAAAGCTAAAATAAGCATACACACACACACACACACACACACAGCTACAGGCATTTTTTTTTGGCTCCTCGTCATTCTGTATAAAAATGTATTCTACTGTAGTCAATGGCATTTGCATTTTATGAATTTGAGGAATCTGACATCAAGATGTCATGTGCTGCAAAATTTTAACATCGAGAAACAAAATGAATAAATTAATAGAAATTTTAATTATAGCATCATGATTAAGGCCATGTATAAATTTTAAAAATGTTGGACTGATGCAGTAAATTAAAATGGAACTTCTGTCTTGCTGTATGAGAAAAAAATGAGAATTAAAACCAGTATTGATGCATCTGTATGTAGGAAGTGATTTACCTATACAAAATTATCAAAGGGAAAAATCACTGTGAAATAGAAGTGATGAAACTGGAGGAAAGTAAAACAATGTATTATGTAAAGAATATTGTTAGATTTTGTGATCGGAAAATTATTTAACAGTAACAAAAAAATGAGGATGTTTAGAGAAATAGGATAGAAAATATAATTGAGGAACAATTGGAGAGAAAATTCTGTTAATACACTGTTAATGCAGAGAAAAAACATACTATAGGACATGGACCTGCATAAATGTGTCTTCCACAGCCTTGCTGGTATAGATATGGAACAGAACCCAGAGAAGTGCAATTTGCAGCAATAAACCAGGATAACATTAGTTCTCAGAATATTTTAAAGATTTGTAATGAAACTGATAAAGGTTTGCTTTAGTGAATTAAAAGTTAAATTGATAGTCTGCTTTTCTCAGTAGTACTACAATACTTCTTCTTGATTATTGTTATATCAGCAAATTTTAACTTTCTTCTCATTCCAGTTTGGAATGAGAAATGAGAAAAAGAGGAATGAGTATATATTTGCCAACAAAATGAAACTGCAGACAGGGAGAAGAGCTGAGAAGAATGGTTTGAAGCACAGATATTTTATTAAAAACATGACAGGGTCAAAGAGTAAAAGGAACTTGGTCACGGAATCATATCTCAAAAGAATGTGCATAACTTTCCTTTTTTAGTGACTTAAAAATGATCTACAGGTAGCCATTAACAAGAACAGCTTATGAACATGCACATGGTTCCTCAAATAACCAGAGAATGTCATTATCACAGTACTAGCCACTATGGAAAATAGCATATTATAATTACCTACTTGTCTCATCCCGCAGCTAAAAGTATGTTCTAATGAGAACTGCTACAGGAAAACTCTGAAAACCATAGTAGATTACAATATCTTTTCTTTCTTTAGTGACTTGTTGTACGTTATGAAAAAAAGATCTCTGTACTTACATTATGGAAAATATAAAATGAAAACAGCACAAAAAGTAAACTAAGAAAGCAATAAAAATAAATAAAATAAAAATAAATTTAAAAATAAAAGTAAAAACAAAAATAAAAATAAAGAAATAAAAATAAAAATAAAAATACAATAAAAATAAAATAAATAAAGACAAGAATAACATAACAACCCAGCTTGACATACCAACTTTCCATTTTAACTGAGCATTATGCACAAAATCTTACTGAAATCTGACTGGCACAGTTGTTACAGAGGATTTATATCACTTCTTAGTGATCTGTATGTTTAGTTAACTTTACCTCAGAGGTATGGAACAATATCAAAGGGAAAATGAAATTCAAGGGTAGTATGGATATGATCCTTCTCAAGTTTTAAAAATCTGTTTCTCCATAGTCTTCTGCTGAACTACTACAGTACTGTGTTAATTTAAGATTCATTCTGAACACTTAGCTAACACTGTCTCAGGTAAAGTTGTTCTTTTGTTCTTTTGTTGAAGCAGACAAGTAAAGGATACTTAATTATCTCTAATCAGAAAAACAAACAGTATTCTTTAACCAAGAACACCTCAGAAGAATTCAGCAATATCACAATTGCATGTAAATCACTAACCAAACATTATAAAGAGGATGGATTTGGAAAACGACTAACTTTTTAAGTTTTATGTATCAATTGCATGGATAAGCTTTCTTGGTGTGCTTGTTTTTTTGGGAAACCACTGTGTTTCCAAGCTTACACAAATATGAAATTAATAAGTTATGCCTCCCCAGCAGTGTTGAGTCCCCCAGCAGAAACTTTGGTTGTGTTAATAGGATGGGAACAGATGAAATAGTAATGCTAATCAATGGTTTAGGGTAAGGGTTTTTTTATTATTTTTATTTATTTATTTAATTATTTTTAAGAGAGAAAGAGATCAATGCAGTCTCTCTTTTTTCTTTTTTATTAATGAATTTATTTACATTCTGTTCCAGTTATAGACGTGATTCCTAAGCTACTGCTCTGAATTACTGAGAAAGTCATTGAAAGGGAGTTAGGTATGATAAAACATAAAGCTGCTCAAAGCCTTTGTCCTTTTGAATGAATCATTTCCTAAAGAATTTATTTGTTTTTAAAGGTCAGACAATAGAATGGCCATCAGGCAACGAATATTTGCACAATAAGATCCCATATGAATACTCCCAAAATATCTCTACCTTTGTGGTCAGTACTTTTTCACTTTCAAGGCCAAAGTAAAGTAAAATTCCATGAGAAGGAAGAAAGATTTTGTATTATTTATAGGTAATCTGTGTAATTATAAGCAAAAATAAATGTAGTAGAACACAGTTTTTTTCACTGACCACTAACAAAATTGACAGTAAATTTAGAAAGTATAAGAAAGATGACCAATGGACTACATATTCCATGGCTAGCTTAACACAACAATAGGAACAGTGAGACTGAGATGGGACAAAATTAACAGCTCATCTACAGGAGAAGAAACAGTGCTGTCTCAGAGCATGGGACTCACCAAGTTATAGAGTAGGAAAAAGGCAGTCGGAAGGGAGCATAAGGCCAGATGTCTCAAGAAAGCTTCTGACTAAGGAGAGAGATAGATGATACATCTCAGCAGAGGGTGAAGGTTTATGTTTGAAAATATGAGTCGCTTAGACACATTTCTTCTTAATGATATTTCATTGTAAAACTGTCTCCAAAAGACTGAACCAAGATCATTTTTATTTTTAGACATGTAACTGTCTATTTAAAAATAGCAGTATCCCAAGGGTAATAGAGCTTCTACTTCTTCTTGGAAATACATACAATAAGGATTTTTCTTGAATCTCTCCAATAAACTAGTCTAAGAAAATAAAGCTATTATGCATTCTTAGGAGGATGCATAATAGAAAAGGAAATACATGAAGTACAAAACTAAATTTGCTTTTGTTTTTCTACTTCACAATAACAACTCCATTCATGGAGTGAACATTGCTTTCAGTATGCTTTATTGGGGCATATTCTTATTTCAAGCTAAAAGAATAATGTGAAATAGACATTACAGCGTTCCTATTGGTAGCTGAAGCAAATGACTTTTTCTTTTTTTACCTATTATAAATATTGAGTCTGCTGGGGAGGAGGGGGTGTCATACCTATTCTGCTCTCTTTTGTGTGAGCTAAACCCTTTCTGGCACCATCAAAAATATTTTATACTTTATACATTTCCATTCCTGCTGCAAACAGTAGGTCCTGACTTGAAGCCAAATCCAAACTTTTTTTACAGCTGGATGCCCTTGTGACTAATCACTCAGGAGTGATACTGCTGGGTTCAGTGCCAAACTCCTACAACAAGCAGACAGAAGTGTTTTTTATTTCCTTTGGTTTCTGCTAAACTGACACACATTCCACTTTCATGAGAGAGGCCTTTTCAAGTGGGAATTTCTTTAAAGGCAAGGAAAAACACTATTTAAATTAAGGTAGGAGTATGAAATCAAACTTTCTCATAATTTACTGCTAGCAGTAAGTCATCAAAAAGTTAATAATCCTAAATGATACGGATTTTTTTGTGATCTCTATCATGGTATTAAATTTAAAATTATGATTCTATAATCTGTGTTAATTGGTCAAAGACTCATGTTCCACAGTTTTTCACACTCTCCTCCTTCTCCTGTTCAGCCTACTCCTGAAACCAGGTTAAGATGGCCTCAAAATCAGCCTTCCTGCTCATGTACACATCGGGCAGACCTCACTGGTCAGGAGGCATATTGCACTGGTCCAGATTAGAGGCAGTATATATACAGGTCAAGTCTGCCATATAGAACAAGCACCACTTTTATTGCCATTTCATGAGAGCTTCAGCTATGTTACAACAGATAAAGTGATGAGTGAAATGGATACCAAACAACAACATCCAATAAACATTCTGTGATATTAACAGAAATTTTTGTCTTTCTTGAAACACAGGTCAAGAAAGACCTCTGAAGGCAGTTATCAAGCATAAGCACAAGCATAATAAACACAGAATATGAATGGTCCAGTGAAAAGCTAGTAAAAATAGGTTTTTTATCTTTCCTAGTGTAAATTTCCTGGTGTGTTTTTAGGATGAGAAAAGTGCAAACAGCCAAGGTGAAAAAGGTGATCTGTACAGCTTGGAGACAGTTTCAACACTGTGATATCTATGTTATACAGACTTCTGTGGTCTGCACTTTGTGATTACTCTGAAACAAAGCATGTGGTATATTTATGTAGACTTTTTCCATGTGGTCAGAAAAAACTTTAGATTTGGAAATTTACAAAGAAATTCTGGAGAAAGAGTTGGCATACTATAGTGTTCAGGAAAGAAAGAAAAGGCTTATCCACTTACCAAATATATAATATATAAATACAGCTAAGAAGAGCAAACTGAACTTTATGCATAAGGGACTATAGTGTAAACTGATCACCTGATTTCATTTATACCAACATGAAACAAGCAATTGGTTTTACAATGAATAAATAAAATAAAATACAGGGAAATATTATCAATATTTTAAAGAAATACATATATATGTATAAGGCTTTACATTAATGAATAGATGGAGAATAGGAAAAATATTCATTCAATAATTGGAATCATGCCTTCCAAAGATTTTATGTGGTGTTTAAAATATAAAACCTTTCTAACCATGGAGTGCTATTAAATTGCCAGAAAGTGTTGTCATTTGTGTTTATTCAGAGTATAAAAAGTGACTAAAGCCTTCAACTATCAATCAAAGAAAGGATATGACATTGGAAATACTCTCTGAGGCTGCACATATGCAAGAATGTGAAGCTTTCTACTGTATAAATTCTGGAGTCACTTTCTGTGATCTAGGCTGTCTACTCATCACCACTCCAAGCTTCCTCTCCCCTCTTGAAGTCAGAACAATGAGATGCTCAGCACTACAGAAGGTCAATATTGCATGTTGGTGGTTATTTTTATGATAGAGATTGGTTGCATTTCCGATCAACAGCTGAGCAAAAAGCAGTCACCAAAATTCTATATTTTCTGTCAATATCCAGGCTAAATACACACATTATTTACAAGCCATTTTTCTTCCCCTATGTGGTGAAGCTTTTCTCTAGAGTAGTGTTAACACTGAAAATCAGTCTCCCCATTTAACAATGTGGTCAACCTCAGAAAGAGCAGTTATCCTAAGTGATTCACAAACATTCCCAGTAACCAATAATAACAACATTTAACTGAGGGTTTGAATTTGAACTTAAACATGTGTGCTCACACACACACATGCATACTGTATATATCTCACCTCCAGAGGTAATAGTCATGTGATCTAAAAGTCAAATATCTCTGTTATCCATCTTTCTGCTAGTACAATTAGATTAGAAATTAAATGCTCAAGGAGAGTCTGGACACCAGATGAATAGGCAAAAAGAGTTGAGTAACTAAGTTTTTTATCTATATACTGCTGACAAGATGCATAACAAACTGAGGAATTTATGGCACTACTTAATTTATTTTCCACCAGGAACATTTTACTAAACAGTCAGATTGTGCAAGGACCCATTGCATCTTTGACTTTCTTTGAGCTGTATGGGTTTACATTAACTGAATAACTGATTTACCAAATTTGATTTCCAAGATTTCGAGTCTTGCTTCTCATTTAAATGTTCAGTCAAAGCGTTACAACAAAAAAAAAAAACAAAAAAAACCCACTGTTTTACAGTCTGCCCTTTGTTTCCAGTGTATAGATTACATTTTATTTCACCTAAGTAGAGAAATTCTTCATAGAATTAATTCTCAACTATCTCCAATAAAGACTAAAATCCATTAACTTCATTGAAACTAGTCCTATGTAGAAAATTGAGCATATATAATTTTTGAGGTATAGATATAATTTTATTTTCATTAAACTATGAAGTGTTGTTTTTTTTTTGGTTGGTTGGTTGGTTGTTTTTTTGTTTGTTTGTTTGTTGAGAAAAGAATGGGAGTTGGAAACAAGTTTTTAAACCTCTCTTTTTCTTATTTTTTATGTCCTAGTAAGACAGCAGAAGCAAGACCAAAGAAAACTAAGATATTTTCCTTTCAAGATTATTCAACTATTTTCTTAGAAATAGCAAACAAATACACTACTAAGTGATGACATTTTGTGTCCCATTATTTAATGTATTAAGAATAATGTTTTAAAAGCCTTATAGGAGTTAGATTTTACTCAACTGCGATGTATGATGTATATATATATATATATATATATATATATATATATACTTCCTTTGTCCAAGCTAACAGAATCAAAGAAAGTTCTTATGGTACCCTTTTCTTGCTTGTTTTATATCAAAATTATAGTGTTTTATTTCATTTTGTTTTGCTTTTAAATAGCCAGTCATTTTAAAATGTAAAAATAATTAAAAGGAAAAAAATATTTTTTCCTTATGGTTTTCATGGTGAGCTTGGATTGCAGAACTTGGATCTGCATCCAAAACACAAACCTTGAAGGGTAGTAGGCATACAGAGAGACAAAGTTTTTGGCTGGACAAATAAAACTGGAAACCAAGTCTTTCGCTGCCTAATATATTGTAGCTGGCTTCCATTGTCTGCTCTGGGGGGATCTTCTTTTCCATATTATTTAATTTACTTTTCTTCCCCTACCTTCAAAAACCTAGCAGGGTGCACATAGGCCAGTTCATTTCACGGCATTCATTAAACATTGTTGAGATTTTGAACAATATTGCACATGAATGTGCTATTGCACATGAAACTATTCACAATGTGGCAGCCAAGAAGGACTCCCTGTGGAGTCATATGCTAGGTGATGAAAGGAAAATATGAGATTCAGCCAGACTGGAAAGAGCCTCATCTGGGAGGCAAGGAAAAGAAGTTTTTAAAATGGGAGGCACTGAGTGAAAAATAAAATAAAATAAAATAAAAAAATCATTTAAATTTTCAACGTACTCAAAGCATTGACAATGCTTCAAGTATATCAACCCTGAGCAAGCAAACAGCTTATGCTGCTCAAGTTGGGGACTCAAAGAGGCCGCACTGAAAACTCATTGGTACTTGAGGAAGGACCACACTCCCTCCTGCACTACTCCCTCCTGCACAACAGATGGGAAACACCTTCATCGTCTTGGTACAAAGACTCTCTTAATCTTGTCAGCAAGGTAGCTTTCTGCACTCTAATTCAAACTAATTCAAATTCATACACCTGAAGTATGAGTTCACGTTGCAGTAAAAGTCTCCCCTGGCACTCCTGGGAAATTGCAGTGATGCACTAGATTTCCTTCTCATGTCGATTCAAAGTCTTAGAGCCTGATGCCTGAAGAAAGACATCTCAAGAAAGTTCTCAAATCTGTTGCACAGAATACTGCACTGAAGCAAATCCAGGATTTGTTGAGTGGATAAAAGAAGGAAGAAACATGAGTATACAGTCTAATGCACTTAGCTGTTCAACTTATAAAATAGTTGAATTTATTATTTAATTTCAAAATATTTGAACTGTCCAAGGAACCAGGATTAGGACTCAAGTTAATCCTAATTGAATTGCATTAACTGCTGTGCTGTGAAATCTGTTCCACCATGAAAGACAAAAGGATCTGCAATAGTTTAACATCATTGTGTTGACAGGATGTTTTCTTGTACTCAGTAATCAGGATCACTAGCATTCCAGAGGTGCCTGTGAGCACCTCAGCTAGAAGCACTTTTGAAATAACAAAATGGAAATATTTTAGTTCATCTAAATTAGACATGAACTCTCATGTGCACTTCTGAGTCTTAGCAGGAACTTGGTGTGGGCAAAGAAGTACAAAAGAAAGAAGAATGTTCTGTGACTTGGTCCAGATTTGTTTCCAATGTTTTGAGTGGACAGTTGGATGTCGAAGTCCCTTAGTCTTTCTGGGAAATTACAAAATATTAAGTAATTCCTCACCCATTAAAGCTTGTGTTTTTTGTCAGAGGATCAAAAATCTAAAGTTTTCCTCTGACTTCAAAGATACAGATCAAAGTTCATAGAGGCTTTTTTAATGTTAATGTGCAATGACAATAAAATCAAATACTCTATAGAGTTCATCTTTAAGAGATCCTTGCTACATTTGGTTCCATAAAAACATATAGTAGTCTGGAGGGAGAGAGGGGTGTTAGTCTTCCAGTTACTTATTTATGCATCCCATAGAGATATGAACATGCGTAAATTCTCTGTGAAATATCTTAAAAATGTGATATATTTTCCAGTTCAAATTTGCTACTATTTGGAAAGGTTTAAAATGTCCGTTTCTCTAAATGATATCAGATTGCATATAAAAATCCAGTTTAAAGGTCAGAAAATGCTAACTTATTGTCGATCTCCCCCTGCAGCCTTAATACAGAAAGGTAGCTAGCTTGGATCTCCCATTATTTACTGCAACTGACAAGACATTTTTAGCTCCTTGCAGACAGAGCAGATTTCAGTTAAATTCATGTCAGGGGGCAAGTATGAGCCTTAACCTCAGCTGGGGATTGAAATCCCAACCTTCCAGTGCAAGGATATATTTGATGCTAAGCCACTTGCTCACGCTCTGTGTCATGTACGAACTTGCATGCTGTTACTCAACTGGACAAGATTTATCTACTATAACTAGGCTCCTGAGTCAAGCCTATAGACACTATAACATCTAGCTCACCTGGAACTGTCTTCACTTATAAAGTGAACTTTCCTCCTCAAGTATATTGACCAATATATTTTTAAGAAGCTATTTTTTTGTGAAGGCTGTCTGCTTTATTTGACAGCACTCATCAACAACTGCTCATCATAAGAGTGTTGCTCTCCATTTGGTTTTAATCATGTGAGAAACAGAGTCCTTCATTTATTTCCCTATTCCCTGCTTGCCATTCTGAAATGATTTCCTGAAGAATTCATCTCAAAAATTAGTTGCACCAATTCTCAGCTTGACCATTGTCCTACATGTACAATCCATGATCACACTGCCATTTCCAATGCCAGGTTTCACTGCATCCTCATAATGTAACACTAATCTGTTTATGTCTGCTTTTCTTAGCTATTGGTCACTACTGACTTTCACCTGTGACTGAGCACAGAGAGCAAAATATGGGGCATGGGAGGGCAGAACACAAACATGAGCACTTTTAGCTGCCTACCTAGACCCCAGTTATCCCCTCTGAATTCACAGACAACATTAGCCACATTGCTATCCTGCTTTGACAGTGTACTAGTTCTTCATATATGTTTTAACCTTTTTTTTTTTTTTAACTCTTTCTCACTCTGGTAGGGCAGGCAAGATGGGGTTTGCTCAGGATATTCTCTTCTGAAACATTAGAGGACACTCCTTTTCATTACACTATAACATCTGTTAACATACACTACAGATTCAATTTCTGCATTATGCCCCTAATGCATTCCATGCTCATAGAATTTAAGTACAAATCCATCAATAATTTTGAGAGTTAAGAAAAATGATCCTCAGAGTGCTTAGTTTAAGTCAGGTTCATTACCAGAAGGGAACCATTTCTTCCTTTGTCTCTTTATTCTACTTCGATATCATCTCCAACTCCCTCTTTACTTGAATTTGGCACCTTTCAGCGTCCTTCCTCAATACCTGTGCTTCACAGAAACATCTCCATGAACTCCCACTGTTGTCACCAATTGATAAAATCTTACATTTACAGCCAGGATGCAGAAGAGGAAGGTATGGACCACCAGGACAATGCAACAAACTAAGCAGGATTTCATCTTGTCTCAAAAATGGTACTGAATCCATCAGCCATGTACATAACTGAAATGTGTAAAGAGCTACCAAAGACGGCAATGAAGAAAGCTTTGCTCCAATCTGTTCAAGAATTCAAAGGAAAACAATTTTGGAGGAAAACAAAAAAAAAATCGGACATGAGATTACTTCAGAGGCATTGTGGCTGGAGTTGTTTAGTTATAAAATTACAATTCATGGGGCTATTTAGAGAAAATGGTTATCTTTCAGTTATTCAAGTGTTTTTATTAAAAAAACATGAAGAGCATTACTTGAGTTGTTTCTAATATAATGGGTTACACTCTGCTGTCTAGATATTTGTTTAATCCTACAGTGTAAAGTATCATTATGAAAGGATAAAATACAGTCTTGATTTTTGCATTAGTAAGTTGTCCGTAAGGGAGGAGGAACGGGATAAATTATTTGATCAGCAATAGTTCTTATGCTCAGAAACAGCATTAAGTTACAGTGTAAGTTCTTGCTTTTATGTGGGAAGATACAAATATGAAGAAAAAATTGCACTTTTTTTTTTTTACATTATTAAATGGAACTATTCATCCAAGTACTGTACTGCACAGTTTCTAACGGCTGCAAAGAGTAAAATACTTTCCTGTTCAACAGTAAGTCATAAGCGACGAGAAAAACCTCCAAGGATACACAAAAGATGTTGGTCAGAATGAGTAGGATCATTATACCAACCCTTACTTTGTTCAACTGGCAAAACAGAATACCAGCCAAGTCTCACAGATGCCAAGAACTGAAAAAGAACGCTTTTGATGCACAGTTCACTCTTATGATTTTAATTTGTATTTATTTAGGAAATGTATTACAGACAGCTATGTAGAACAGTTTCACAATACTGCATTTCATTAGAGCTATGTTCTGAAGCTGATGCAATCTGGGCATGAGCTAAAAGGACCATGAGAAAAATAATTCAATCAGGGCAGAAAAGGCAAACTGTGCTTATTCAGTGGTTTCTTAAAAGGACAAATAAACCGTATTTTCATTGGAAGTACTGTACCAATTTCACTTCTTATTAAAATAATTTTTGGTCTATAAGCATCTTTGAAAATGATATGGAAGATGCTAATAGTTCTATCCACATGGAAGAACCCAAATTCATACTTATAGCAGGTGCTTCATATCACATTGCAAAAAATGTACTGCACATTTTCACATACTTAGCATATGTATTTGAAACTTTTAATATCAAAATGGGCAAACAGTTTTAAAGGTAATTAAATGTAGCTAGTTGCTACCAAAAAGAAGACAGCAGCGTTTTGCTTTTAAATATTGTGTGGCTGACATCATCATCAGATGATGTAGAATCTACTCTGCATTTGAGATCATTCAAAATGGCAGTTGTTTGTGACTCTGTAGCATTAGTAACATATTACATCATACTGTGGTATTCTGGGCTATCCTACAGTGCTTCAAGACATTGAAAAACCTGTCACAAAAAGGTAGAATTCAAACCTTGGGTGTTTCAGAGTAAAATAAACAGTATCTGATGATGTGGAAAATTCTATGAATATGTCATTTTCCCCAGAAATGACAGTACTGGTGATACTCATTTAAACATTTGAGATCATTTGAAAATAAATAAATAAATAAATAAATAAATAAATAAATAAAAAAGAAAATTTAAGAAACAGTAATAATATTGAATAAAGTGGATTATTATAAGCATCAGTATGGAGAAATATCTTCTTGTTGTAAAAGAATTTTTTTCAAGTATTAACGATAATAGCAAATAATAGCAAGAATGTGGTATTTTTGTCAAAATTCAAAAGAATTCTCATGTTTGGTATACACTGATTCAGCTTGCAATCTTTTTTGCAGAGGCATACTCATGCAAGCATAATGATTTTGCAGAACAGTCTTACACTGATTTATTACCAGGACTCTAAGAACGCTGTTGTTAATGGAAACATTTACAAGAACAAGGGTCACAGTTTTGGTGCCATGGCTGACAAGGAACTTTCCAGAAGCAGAAATCTATTCTCTTTCTTAAGTGACCTGCAACACTTTACGTTGCATAAGGCACAGCAGTTTCCAGTTTCATATATTTGATCGTAGTTACAGAGCAGTTAGCAGACATATCTTGGAAATGAGCCAAAACACCTCTTCTTTGACCCTAATACAATCATATTAACCAACAGTATTATGAGATCTATGGATGGACTCTGCTCTTCTGGATGACCTGCTGCTGCCTTAGCTGTACAGAGACTGAGCTTCAGTTCAAGCATCACCTACATTTACTCCATGAGATTCACACTGCCTGGCAATAAATATGAGCCAGGATAACCATTTTAGAGAGGTTTCTTGCCTGGAAAATTAATGAACATGTGGGGAATGTAAGATATAAGAAGTTCATGTTCAGACAAGATACTATATAGTTCTGGGATAATATACCTTTGAATTGCAGTTAAAAAGGGGAAGAGTAGAAAGAAGGGCCTACACTAATGTTTTCTTCAGTCCTTGTATGTGGTGATAAGCATGGAAGACTGCCTTTAGACTGCAGCAAATGCCTTTCAAATAATTCTCTCAGAAAGACTGAATTCTATACACTGGCTAAGGTTTTTCCCCACCCCTAGAAATCATGGAGTCATAGAATGATTTGAGTTCAAAGGGACCTCTAAGATCATCTAGTTCCAAAAGCCCCTGCTATAGGCACTGACACCTCTCACTAGACCAGGCTGCTCCAGGTCCCAATCCCCATCCAGCCTGGCCTCTAATGCCTCCAGGGAGGGGACACCCACAGCCTCACTGGGCAACCTCTTCCAGTGTCTCACAACCTTCACAATAAGGAATTTCTTCCCAATATCTAGTCTAAATCTATCTGCTTCCAGTTTAAAGTCATTTCCCCTCATCCTGTTGCTATGTGTCCTTATAAAAAGCCCCTCCCCAGCTTTCCTATAGGCCTTTTTCAGGTACTGGAAGGCCGCAGGATCTTTCTCTTCTCCAGGCTGAAGAACCCCAGCTCTTTATGTAGAGGAGATGCTCCATCATCACCTTCACGACCCTCCTCTGGACCCGCTCCAACAGCTCAAAATAAACAGTGAGATCAGACAGCTCACTTTTTGATTGTCAATTTAAGAAATTTCAACTTCACTAGAAAATCTAACAGATGTTCAAGAACAAAGAAGTTATCTTTAACCTTTTTATTACAAGACAATCTCTGAAACAGAAAATCAGTAAGAGGAATATGAATGTTTTCATGTTTTATTCAGATGTCTTTGTGTATTAGTGCAATTATCATAACAAATACTTTCAGAAATTTATTAGTAGTAGACGAAAATCTATGATTAAATAATATATCAGTAACTATAAATAATTGCTTCTAATGTTCACAGCACTTGAAATAGAAGTCCATTAAAACAAGCCAGCAGTTAAATGGGCAAATGGAAGATACAATAATAATGGTCACTGTGTATAATTATGAGTATTGATACACACCTTTTTAAAACAGTGTCTCACTTGATGCCTTTATTTTACAATAGAATGCCTCAATATTTTCTGCTACTCTCTCAAGATCTTGAGTTGAAATGCTTGGAAGATATCATTAGTCCCTCAGATTCACCACATCTGAAGGCAGTTTTTCCCTCTGAAAAAATAAAAAACTGTTAACCTCACATTTTGAAGTAGTACCTAGCATATAAATAAAATATAGTTTATGAACACTAGGGTATTTTCAGGGAAAAAAAAAATTACAGTCCTTTACTTTGCTATGAAAAGGTCACAGGGTCTTTCCAGAATTGCAGTAGGCTTATTTGCTTAATCACTACAGCTGTTAATACTGATACTGTTTCTCGAAAAACATTACAATGCCTGTGGTATTCCCTTAGCTTAGTCTTTATTTTTTTTAATAAATAAATATATAAGATATATATAGATAATGCAAATACAATTTTTGTTAAAACTTACTCCACGTAAATAGAAACCTGCAATAAACATGTAGGGTAAGATCAGTCTGCTCCTTTGTGACATGCAGTTGAATATATGACCTGCTCCATTGAAGTCAAGACTGGCATAAAGCAGCCCAGATTTTCAATCATTATTCATCTATTTCTTCACTATAATGTGTATTTTCTAATTCTGTATTCAATGCACATCCAAATATAACATTTAAGTAAAGAACCACGGCAATTGCTCTCCGTGAAAACACTTATTTTTGGAATTGCATATAGCAAACAAATATCCTGCTCATAGCAACATATTTTTCAAAAACATTTACTAGGTTTTTCAAAGCAGTACACTGACATGAACCCACTCTTGTCAGAAAATTGTAATTAAATTAAAATCAATGTTTAATAATGTTTAAATGAAATTTTGCATTTCAAGATTATTTTCAGTATTTGACGTTCTAGAAACCTGTTTTGAATAGGTCTAAAAAGAACTTCTGAAACATTTCTATTGTAATCAGAGAATTCCACACAACAATTAGTCACAGGACAAAAAATGGAAAATAGAGAGAAGCACTGAAGTCTCAAAAAACTCCAAATTTCAGAAGTGAAGAAAAAGCTAAAATATCTCCTACTTAAAATAAATAAATTTGACTGCAATGTAAATGAGAAATATGCCCAAAATACTGTTCATATTTTCTAAGGCTAAAGAATAGTTAAATTATTTGTCTAGCTTTTTTTTTTTTTTTCACAAAAATGTTGCAAGAAATAAAAGGAATTAATATTTGAGAAAATCTGTATCTAGATGCACTGTTTAGAAGTTTTAGGCTTTAGCTGTAGCTTGTTTAAATTGGTATGATTTTAATAACAGTTATAATCCTAAGGTTCATCAGCAGAAATAATTATGACAGCTTGTTTTTTGCTGTTATACATCACTATTAATAGTAAACTTTAGGTTGTGTTATGGCACTTTTTTTGTTTTGCCAGATTTAGGTTTTAGCTGTAGCTTATTAAAATTGAAATGATTTCAATAGGAGTTATAATCCTCAAGTTAATCAGCAGAAATAAGGATGACAGTTTGTTAACTCGTGTTACTTAAATGTTACGTAAGTTCAAAACTAACTTCTTATGAAAAAATGTAAAAACAATAGCATTTGAGGTTAAACTAATACAGTTCTATTACAGAGTTCTGTACTGAAGCAGAATGGGACTATTAATACAGAAAATAAATACTTGAGAAAAAACACATGGAAATCCATCCTAAAAAGCAACTGTTAAAAATTTTTGCTGTATTATTACAGAAATAGCATTAAGTAACATGTGAGAAAAAGGACTCCAAAGAATCTTAGCAAGTTCGAATTCAAATAGTTTTCTGATAACTATGAGATTTTAAATCAGTGCCAACCTTTTACTGTCAGCTCGGTTCCATGACGACTGGGGCACAGGATCATGGACCCACGCCCTGGGAAAGGGGAATGGGAAAAGGGAAAAGGAAAAGGGAGATGGGCCTAGAAACAAAACAGTGGCAGCAATTTGAGGAGGAAAGCTAATTAACTATATAAGATTGGAATGCAAAATAACACAATATAATACAATAAATTTGGAATTGAAGCTAATAAATAAAACAAAATGAGAAAGAGAGTGTCTAATAAACCAAAGGCCTTACACTAGTGCTGAAGGTGAGATGGCAGCGAGCACCCACTGCTGGGTCAATCCCCAAAGGAAAAATGTGTCTTGTGACAGGCAAATAGGTATTACCTTTCCCTCTGAGCAGAAAAATGCAAAAATACAAAGCAACACAAAGTCCCCTGGGGTACATAGTTCTCTTCTGAGATAGGAACACCCATAACTATCGATGATCCACAGAGATGGAGAATAAACTCTTTTACTCTCAATGCACTACATGATGTTACGATGTGGAATATCAATAACAAAAATCATAAAACCATAACAATCAGTAAAATCAGAAATCCTGTACGCAGTGAAATTACAATTCCCTTGGTAAATGTGAGCACGTTTGCCGTACTTCTTTCACAATTCCACTTCAAACATATTTTCATTCTTCAAAGAGCTGAACATTAGTGTCTATGACAAAATCCACATATAATATGGATTTTCTTGAGTCTCCAAAAGTTATTATAATTTACTTGGATCTCCAAAATTTGAGTATCATACCCTTTTTTCCATTTTTTAATGGAAACAGTGATGTTAATAAATACAAATAAAGTTTACATATGGAATTATAGGAGGTTACAGTGGAGGGCAGTCATGATACCCAAGTTGTTTCTACAGATTAGCATACATTAATCTCAGATGGGTTTTTAAATTACCATTAGTATTAACATTTGTTCTGGAGCCTTTAAAAAAATCATCAAGAATGCTTAGGAGATATCTGAAGAAATACATTCATAGAGTGTGTTTGAAATGATGTAATTGTAAAATCCTAACTTATTTTATTGTGTGTATATCCCACTTCTGTGTGACCTTTTCACTTATTCACTGGGGTTTGACTAGATGATCTCCAGAAGTCCCTTCCAACCCCTAAGATTCTACGATTCTGTGATTCTCACTCCTGAATATTCCTTTCTGTTCTACAGAGATTCTTTTTTTTCATTCTTTTCTATATTTCATTGCCTGAAAACTAACCCAAATCCCAGATGAAGAAGCAAATATATAGTAGAAACATGTGCCAGAAAATCTGTAACTGACTCCAATGTGCATTGCTCTCTCAATTTCCTGACAACGTGGAAAACATAGCAGCACCATAGGTGCAAAATGAGAATAGCAGAGCTCATAAAAAGAACAATTATAATTGTTGTAGCTGGCCTCTATTAAGGTCATCGTTACAACAACATGAGCAGCAGACAACAATTTAGAGATTTGTCTGCAGTCTTCATCGCTTGGTTTTACTGAGTTTTATGAGAAAATGCAATATGAATCAGGGTAACAGCAGCATAGCACTAATCCACCTGGGTCTGGAAAAGTAATAATCACTGGCAACATAGAAAAGAAAAGAAAAAGAAAAGAAAAAGAAAAGAAAAAGAAAAGAAAAAGAAAAAGAAAAGAAAAAGAAAAGAAAAAGAAAAGAAAAGAAAAAGAAAAAGAAAGAAAAGAAAGAAAAGAAAAGAAAAGAAAAGAAAAGAAAAGAAAAGAAGAGAAGAGAAGAGAAGAGAAGAGAAGAGAAGAGAAGAGAAGAGAAGAGAAGAGAAGAGAAGAGAAGAGAAGAGAAGAGAAGAGAAGAGAAGAGAAGAGAAGAGAAGAGAAGAGAAGAGAAAAGAAAAGAAAAGAAAAGAAAAGAAAAGAAAAGAAAAGAAAAGAAAAGAAAAGAAAAGAAAAGAAAAGAAAAGAAAAGAAAAGAAAAGAAAAGAAAAAAAGAAGAAGCCCCTGATATACTGAGCCACTTACATTGTTTTTTTGGTCTTATAATAAATATATTTACAAAAATTTTTGAATGGAGTTTGTCCTTTTGTCTTGCTTTTTTATTTTTTATTTTTATTATTATATATATATATATTTGCTACCTTGACTTAAATACTGAAATAAAGACTGAACTGTACAGCCCTAGTGGAAATAATATTGTTGCCTACAAATTCTGTCACAATTTGTAATCTAGCAGCAACTTAGCTTTTGTTTTAATTCTGTGCTGAATTTCTTCCTACTATTCAATAGTTTAGTGTAAGTAGACAAAGCTAAATTTTCAAAATAAATAGATGTAGATATATGATACTTTTGTGGACAGTTAGAGAATTATTTTAATGCTTTTTCTTCCCCTACTAATACTTAAACTCTTTTAACTATTGCAGGTATAGTGAGTGCATTTTTAAGCAGTTATTTGTTTATTTTGTGCAAATACCATGTTTGGATCCTCAGGCGGAGCCAGTTGCCATAACACCATTTACTTTGGAGTCCATAAATTGTACATGCAGCTGTCTTTCCTTCAGGATAGCTCAGTCAAAAATATTTTCTTATTTCTTATTATTTCTGATAATAAATTACTTGAACACTTTGTCTCCAAGCCCAATTTAGTTATGTCTTGTTCTACTAACTTGTGTACAATATTATCACTATAGGAAGTAGCTTGTGTTACTGCCCTTCATGGTGACAAGGTCAAAATTTGTGACTGTGTTTAATACTCCCTGTCATTCCTACATAAAGTACTCCCAAGGTGTGTCTCTGCTGCTCATCTTATAATGGGACCACACTGACACCAGTGGTGCTGATCTTGCCTCCTATTTATGGCAGAAAAAAGTGCTGCTCTAGCAGTTCTGTTCCTGGGATAAATTATGCTGCAGCATCTGAAAAATTTGATCACCTGACTCCTCAGTAAGGGACATTTATATAACTATCCAGCAAACCAGCCACGTTCAGCAAAATATAATTTCAGACTAATTATGTGTTTAAGTTTTGATCTTTAAATGAGGTGAAGCTCTTATCTGTAATTGGGCCCTAAAAGCTATTTTTATGGGTTTTCAGAACATTTTAACGCTTATAACATTCAGAAGAATTAGAAGATCAGCATTTAACTAAACTGAGCAAAACTCAGACAAAATTATATAACTGTGATATGCTGTTATCTACCCAAATTACTCTCCCAGGTGGTTACAAAAGCAAAGAGAATATTCCCAAACCAGTTGGTTTAAAACTTCAATTTAGGGAGCAGTCAAACGCTACTCAACCGAAACTGAAAAATTAACTTCAATAGAAAAAATTTTCCTCCTCTGATCTGTGTTCCATGAATGCTACAGTTCAGAACCAAGGAGACACAGTCACCATTACTATGAGCCCCCAGGATTCAAGAGAGGCCAACAAGATGGAAACACCTGAGGAAGATCACCTTCTTCCTAGCTATTTGGAAGATTTTTCCTCCCTGTTGAAACTGCAATATATAATGGTTTAGCACTGGAGCTGGATGCAATACTGCTGCACAGGCACTACATATGAGCACAGAGAAATGCTGGTTTTGTATTTGTATTTGTAATCCTGATACAGTACTTGCAGTGTTTCAGCTCTTCATGTACATAGTCTATAAGCTTCTATAACCATGACAGGGTTATGAATTGCATACAGACCTGTTTATGTTCTCAGTTTGCCACTAAGACTGCCTCTTGCACTGTCTGGATAAGAAGCAAAGAAATGCCTTGTTGGCCTGATGAAAAGTCCATTCTTGTTCTCTGAGGCTCTGATGGGATGCTGCCCAAGCACTGTACCCAGGGATACAGGAGGTGGCTAGAGCAACCCAGGCACAAGATGAGATACGTCTACCTGTAGCAATTGCTTTGGACAGGAGAAACTGCTCCAGCATTTCTGCAACTTGACACAGACTGTTGTAGAGACATTGACTAAACAACATTTGCAGCAGTTTTCAAAATGAGTAGCTACTCTATATTTTCAAAATTTGCCTCCCTCAAGCTCCCTGACTCTGTAACTTAAGAACTCATGTATTTTCTCCCTCATCTTTGATCCTTCAGTAGCAAATATTTGTTCCACTTTTAAAATGCATGGTCATATTACATGATAAGAGAAATATAAAGCACAGGAATTTTTATTTCCCTTCCAAACCACACCAAGAGAAAGCTTTTCTCTATCAAAATTTTTTGGGACATAGTGATATGATTTTACAGCTGATTTGATTCTGAAAAGTATTTTATGTGGCTTTGAACTTCAAAATCTTGTGACCTGGGTCACAGTGGCTTTCAACTTTCTTGTAGAATCACAGAGTCATAGAATATCCTGAGCTGAAAAAGCCTCACAAGGATCGACAAGTCCAACTTCTGGCACCACACAGGACCACATAAAATTCAAACCACATTTCTAAGAGCATTGTTTAAACACACTTGGGGCTGTGACCATTTTTCTGGGGAGCCTGTTCTAGTATAGGATCACATTTTTCCTAAATCCAACCTGATTCTTCCATGACATAGCCATTCCCATGGGCCTTGACACAGTTACCAGTGAGCAGAAATCAACACTATCCCTCTGCTCCCTTCATGAAGAGCTGTAGGTTGCCATGAGACCCTCCCCTCAGCCTCATATGCTCTGAACATATGAACAAACCAATTGACCTCAGCTACGTCTCATACACATTGCCCTCTAGACATTATGTCCTTTAATTGTAGTTCCCAAACCTGAACCCAGTGCAGGAGTTGAGGCCAGAAAGCACAGAGCAGAGTGGGACAAACCCTCACCTCACCTGGCTTTCAGAGCTGTCTGTGCATACCCTAAGGTACGTTTGGCCCTTTAGGCTGCCAAGGGGCACTGCTGACTCGTGTTCAATATATCTGAACTGGAGTCCCAGATCCCTTTCAGCTGGTCTTCTCTTCAGCTTCTTGAAGCCTCAGTGATATCCCATTCCAGAACCATCCAGTACTTGTTCTTGTTGACCTTTATGTGGCTGATGACTATCTACCCTGCCAGTTTTCCAAGATCTCTATGCAAGGGCTCTGTACCCTCTAGGGAGTCAACAGCTCCTTCCGATTTAGTGTCGTCCACAATACTTACTATACCTTTGAGTCGTGAATCTATGTCATTGATGAAAACAGGAAGGAGAACTGGCCCCAGATGCCCTGGGGAGCCCAAACAGTGGAGTTTCCAGAAAGTACACTTGAAGTCCTCCTAAATTTTTTTTATAGGTTAATATGATGAACTACTGAATGCAAATGTTTGCACAGACACTACGGAGTATTCTAAATGGGCTTTTGACCACTATATCCAAATACCTTTTCAGTGCACTCAGAGACAAGTTCAGAAACCAAAAGAAGATCGTACATACACACTTTAAGGACACAGCTGCAAGTGAATTTGTTTATCTTGAATTAATATGTCAGAGAATATTAGCATTAAACTTTTCACTTGATGTATAAATATCATGGAGCAAAACCCACATAATCACGCCCAGCTAGGACCTTGAACACGATAGAATAGGTTTTAAAATTATTAAATAATCTTTTCTATCTTGCATTTCATGGAAGCCCTTGAGAAGTTTACAATACATATTACAATATACAGCAAGAACGCTGATACATGATGCCTCTAAAATTTTTTTTCAAGGCCAGAACCATCTATTACTACATGCTTGCATACTGCTTAAGGCAAAAAGGCCCTGATTTCAATTACAGTTGTTAAGCATTGCTTTAATTACTAGATGTGACATCAGGTAAAACATATTCTTTATCGAGTTTCTATAGATTTAGTTAATGGTATATGTTAAATATTTATATGAGATCCTTTCCATATCCACATAGATAACAACACCATAAATGAGTACCATATGACTCGCTAATTCCTTTCAGTAATTGCTTTAATATGATGTTGCAAATGCTGTCTGCATATCCGGGTGGATCTTTGTGCTGAAATTCTCTTGTCACATGTGAGGAATGACCATGTATAAGGCTTGAATGTCTCTGACGAGGAATGTGAATCCTATCTAAAAAACTGATTTTTTTTTTAATATAGGAAGATAGGACCTGGATCCTACAAAGTGGGGCTTAATGAAAGTTAATCAAAGGTTGTTGTGAACCTAGCCACACATGTGAATATGCTGTCAAGCATTTAAATTACTCCTGAGGTTAGACATTTGAGGGACTGTTACAAAAGAAGGAAAAAGAGAAAAAAAAAACAAAAAACTCCAAACTACTATTAGCTCCTTATTTAAAACATTGCTTTGCACAATCCTTTCTTACATACCTTTTTTTTTTAAGTCTTTGCCAAGAAAGTGAAAAATCTTTGTTTAGTTGCTGCTACTGATACTCAGAACTCCCACCACCTAGTTCTCAGTTTCTTTTTTGTTTTCTGAATTAGGCATTGAATTAATAAAATAAAACGATCTTGACTGAAGACACCAGATTTGAGTTCTTTCATATCTGAGCTGAACATAACTACAGTGCCACTAATGGCCAGTGACCCAGCTCTGGTGGGTGAGATGTCACTGGAGTGAGATGTCACACCCCTTTTTGCACACTGATCCACTGTTATTAGCTTCACAATTGCAGTGATTCTATCTCCTTCATAATTGCATGAGAAGAATCATTTTTATCACGTGAGCTTTCAGTTGCACAATGTCACAGGCGTTGACATTTTTTCAAAAGACATGTCTTCAGTGATCATTCAAGAGTCCAGTCTGAGTTTTTCAGGATATGCTGGTATTGCTGCAGCCAAGTTTTGGGTTAGATCTAACCAGATTTAGGTAAATGCTAGGAAACCCACAGTTGAAACCAAGCAGGTCTGGTCATTTGTGTAGAGCTGAGCTGCAAGCCCAGAGAGAACTCAACACAGGGCTTCTCTCACCACAGAGTTACAGAGAAAGAATTTTATGGTTCATACTTTACAATATGAGTCCAGCACATCTTCGGATTTTATTTTAAATCACTCAGATATTATTAACATAGGCTTTTGTTTGTTTGTTTTTTATCAGAATGGGATTTGCTTTGTGGGTGAAAATGTACTGCATTTTTTTCCACGTACGGAGTTCAGATGTGATTGCCTTTGTTCATTCTACTGGCTGCATGCTGACACAGCATCTTTTTACTTTCCTATTTACTCCCAAATGATTTCTTAATTAACTTTTCTTCAGAACGTATGAAAAATATTCTCCGTATTTGCTGTCTTTTACTAGCAGTGTTCTTCCTTCTTTTGCCCATGCACACATATTTTAACGGGCTTAAAAGAGCTAATGATAGCATTAGTATTTAGTGAGATATCTGCTACACTTAGTGTACAATGCAAAATGCAATACAAACAATAGTATGAAAGATGACAGTAGATAATTAATCAGTTTGCAAGAAAGCACCACCCTTGGTAAAAAACACAATCTACTTTAGGCATTATAAAATCAAAAGTAAACTTCAATATGTAACAGAATACCAGTGGGAAGGTTCAACCTCTACTGCCGTATCACCAACATCCACCTCTGACATCGTGGATCAACATAACATAGAAAGCATTACTTTTGGAGCAGCTCTCATATATTTTCCATAAAGCATTTTAATTAATGTCCAGCCACTCACAGAGACAGAAAAATATCTAAATGTTTAGCTAAAGCTAGTATGACAAGCTCTACATTTCTAAATATTTCGTTCTGTGTAATTCTCAACTATATCAAGGACCACTGGCAATTAATCATTGTAGAGTTGTCCAGTATAGTTACCCAACTTGTTCAGTATAGCTAGTATTCAGCTAAATATCTTTTTGCTCTCTCCTTCTATCTTCAAATGAACACTAGATGAAAACTCAAAGAACGTAGCTCAGCAGTGAAGAACTGAATATATGAATGAGGAGATAAAAAGAGAGGATACATAATTCTATCCACTACTAAGATCAAGTAACATACACCTGGTTATGACAAGGAAAAAGAGAGTCTCTTGTGATTTCTTCTTTACATCAGAAGAATGCAGAAGTCTGTCTCAGGCATGCACTGACACTAGACATTCTGGCTATTAGCACAACTGTTGAAGTGAAATCCTAAGTCTCTAGTGTTTCTTTCATTTCTAGCCATAAAAAAGGTGAGGCTTGGCTCGTGCTTATATCAAACATCATACTTAAATTTTGTAGTTTACTTTTTCTTCAGGGAAATCTCTCACCAGGGTCACCAGGCCAATCACAGCTCAATTTAAAGCACTGGATGTAGGGAGAAAATAGGAGTGTGAGAGAGAAAAAATATTGACATATTGTTAGTGACATTTCCCAGCTTTGTGATTTATTTTCCTTTGAAAGATCCATGTACTTCACAGCTTAGAAAGGATGATTCCCAGTTCCCTGAGACACCATTTCCAAATATTTCTGAGACAAAGACTTTCTGTAAAAGTTTGACTACTTCTCTTTTCCGTTTTTCCTGCAGTTCATTTATTTTGCCTTTCTTTTATTTCTTTTCTTCTGTTGTGGTGTCTCACTGTCTGATTCATGAAAGCCTCCCCTCCCACTCTTTACAAGTGGGAACATAGCAACCAAGTGACACTCTATCAATGACCAAGCAGGATGCTAAATGGAAGATTTTGTTTGTTCCTTCTCAGTTAGCAGGAGCAAGAATGTACCCAAAGAGTTTACATCGCACTGGCTCTTTGAAGGAGATACAGCAAGAAACTAAGCCACAATAAGTTAAATAAAATAAAAGCACTGGTCGACAAAAGCATTTCCTCCCAGGGTCAGTTATTTATAATGACTCCAGGTATTAAGACAGCCCTACTTCTAACTCTCCTGATTTGGTAAATGGATCTGTATGAAAATAAGCTTTTAAAAAACAACCTTGGTATTTCCATTGTAACAATTGCAATCTGGTTTTGACTTCTTCTCATAGAAATTAATAATTATTCACTTGGTCCAGAATGTCTCCTGAGAGAAATATTTTTCAGTCCAACACTAAATTCCACCTTTTGCTGCACCATAGATCATAGTCCTTGTTCTGTTCCCACTCTTCCTGTATCAATCTTTCCTTTCAATGCTGTGTACAGTTTGTATAAAATCAACATCTTTCATAGGCACAACAGAAAAGAGACCACCTCAAAAAACAAATCAGAAGAGGTTGCTGCTACTTTGAAACACCAGCTTTCCATTAACTGGAGCTGGATCTAAATGTATGATACAATACACACACAGTCTTCAGCTTTAAGCACCCAATCATGCTTAATTAGGAAGAATTTTTTAAAATAATTATATAATACAAAAGGATAAGCTACAACAACATAAATGCTGAAATCTGAGCTTAAGCAAGTCTGGATTCACTTCTGATGTCGCTATGCTCTGTTTGCTAAGATAAAATGAAAGCAGAAGGGTTTTGGAGATAAAAGATATTTTCCTCATTTAGAGAAGGAATAGATAATGTAGAATGATAGATTTTCTCAAAAGTAATCTCTACAAAGGTTTTTTGTTTTGTTTTTTTTCCCTTTGAAGCCAGGCAGAAAAAACCTCATGCAAGCAGCTTGTTCTGCAATAATTCTAAAATATTGCATCTCACTCTGCCTTATGATCAGCTTTTTAGTAACTTTCTGCCCTCTCCAGCAGGTAGCCATGTCCTAGACAATGCCTATAACTTTGGGGATTTATAGATGTTTCCACCATATTTTGATTTGTCACTTTGTCTCGTAACCAGAGAATAGTCTGTGATCTCTTTAATTTCACAGAAAATGCATGGTCCCTCTCTACAATATCTGAGAAAAATACAGTTAATTCAAACTTTTATATACTGGGAAATTCCAAACCCAGGGTTTTTTCCCCAGGGTGATGTGGTCTAGAAAAGTTCATCCCAGATGTCTTCCACATTTAGACGAGCTTGAATGCTTGTAATGGACCATTAAACCACCTGAGTCCAAAGAGGCTTTCTTGATAATCAGTGTTTATGCATAAGTTGGAGAAGTGCTATGTGATTCCTACTTTCTGTCTTCAAGTGGCAAATGTCATCTCATTGTAAGAAATAGCTACAAACTACCTGTTCACAATGTTTTACCTACCTAGAACGACATAGTAGAGAGCATCATTCTCCTGAAATAGAACGTATTCAACTCCCAGCACAAAAGCTACCAGATCTGTATGATTTCTTGAATGCAAATGAGAATTTCATACAATAAAAAGCAAAACATTAAATAAAATGACATATTACAGGAGAAAAAAAAAAAACATTTCCTTTTCTGTGTTTCAAATTTGTATGTTACACATGTTCATTTTGCGTCCAATAGGTATACTTCAATTCTCATAAACTTTGGCTTCTCATTGTAAATGATGCTGGAGTTAATACATTTTGGTTCATTTTATCCATAGTCTATTTAAACAATATTATTTCCGTTGTTGCATTTAAAGTAAAAATAAAATAATAAATTCCATTAATTGAAAAGTATTCTGACCTCTATTAGAAGACAGACTTGTCATTTCCTGTGCAAGACTTCAGAACTATCAGTACATGAACACACACACAAAATCTCAGTACTTTATAGGGCATATAAATAATTTGTACCCTGACATTTGTCAGGACTCAAGAATGGGAAGACATCTTTCCATTTTGCATCCTTTGCCATGAGAGTCTTGTCTAGATCTGCGTTCATTCACTGCCCTTTTTTTTCTTTTTTCAGTTTTATGTATATATTACAAACTTTCACATGTATGAGATGAAGTAATTCTGATTTTTGCCCCACATCATAAAAAATGAAACTGTATTCTAACATTTCTCTAAGGGAGATGTAAGTGGCACTCAGTCACTGGAAAATATATAATCCAAACATGAAGTTTTTAGTATAGTATCAGATACCAATTTTCCTAATTTAATCTTATAAAACACTTTTTATTCCTTTGTGTAATGAAGTTATCCACAAAAGTAGGAAAAGTATTTTTTTTAATTTTCTTGAATTTTTAGTTAGACTTATGTTCATAATTTTCTGATTCAGATGACATTTTACATCTAGCAGTCTTCTATGTTAGTCCTTTTATTAATTCTTGCTACCTAGCTGATCAGTGTAAATCACGACTGCAATCTAGAAAATATTTTAAGATGTTTTAGCCAGTTATAAAGACTAGCTGCTGAGCTTTTACTACTGTGTTCAGTTTCATGAAGTTCCAGATCCATTTAAGGATGTACCTTGCCTTCATAAAAACATAATTTTACTTTATGTCATGACCACCTTGTCAAATCTACACCTGTTATATGCTGAGATAATTAAAACCAATTAATGCCCTTGTACAGACAGGATTAAAACTACTAAACATAATTATATGGGATGAAATCATGATTAAACTAGGAACAATATTAGTATGTAAGTAACATATGCAGCATTTCTTTTAGGTGAACTACATTTATCTCAAAACAAGTTTCCTTTTTTTTTTTTTTAATTCAGAAACAGTCCTTTAACAAGTATTCTGAAAAAGCAAATTGTTCTTTTGTGATAAATTGAGCAAATAAAGCACTGAAATAAAAATTTGTCAGTACTTACTCTATATCATTGTTTAATTTTGGCCAGGTTTTAGGTCGGAAGCAATACTGTCATATCCAAGGAATTTATTACTCTTACTTATCCAAGTGAGTGTACTACATAGCTTCAGCTGAAAAAGTATCAGCAAACGTTTATGGAAGTCCACGTCTTTTTCCTGTTACTTATCACTGTCTCTGAAACTGTCTTTCCAGATCTTTCTCAGTGGCATAGGACACACCAGCAATACATGAAATAGTACTTAGGGCTGCACTTCTGCCCAAAATGTAGGTTGACAATCCTCCATCGAAAATCTATCCAAGTCTCTCAAAGGTAACTATTAGGTATATAATTGAGCTCATTACCATATTTCAGAGATCATTCCCTGAAAATCAGAAAACTGTCTGCATCTTTGAAAGTGGCAGGAAGAATCACAATACAAATTAATGTTCATAATACTTTACTGGTGTAATGCAGCCTCTCACTGTAAATAATCATGGTATCTTATATAGTGTCTGGCTTAAATACTGACAAATAGATAACAATCAGAGTTTTCTTAATCTTTGAGTTCTACTGTGAAATTGGTATGGAAAGAAGGTTTGTGAATCTCAGCATTGACCCAGTTTAATCTGGGACACTAATATATTTTCTGTCTTTGCAAGCTTTATGATTCAGAGGTATCAGCAGCTGCATGATTAAGAAACACATCTTTATAAGGGTAGTTCCAATAGCTCATCCAGCAACTTCAAAGTGATTAGTAGATGTCCAGGTCATTGGCTTATTAGCAATGACATCTTAGAGTTTTGCTGAGGCAATATGTCATTTTAGCTCCAGATAACTCTCTGAATGTCATCATCTTCATCTGATTTGCCCCATATCCTTCCCCAGCTCTGTTTTACCCAGTCCCAACAATTACTTCCAATTCATTGTCCTTCAAAACTATTCCAAAAGAATGTCATGCACAGTTTACTGCTCTGTTTCTTCTGCACACTTTATTTTTTTCCCACACCTCTGTCTTTCTTCCCCAAAACACCCAGAGCCATCTGGATATACATTTGTTAAAATACATGCATCATTCTACAGGTATTAACAATCATTTAGATATGGAAAGAACATTGTTTTATTTCTGTATTGGCTAACATTAGTAAAAAACGTCAAGTGCCCAAGCTATAAGGAATGTGATGAGTAGATAAGAATTAAAGAAATCTTTCTTTTTGAGCTCAGATTTCAGTGCCTTAAAGGATACAAATAAGTGTTCACCAGTGCAATACAAAGCAGAGGCAAATTAACTGACCACACATTAACTTATCCCATGCCTAAATCCAAAACATACTACTTTCTACCACTGAGATACTCAGCATATCCTTGTGTCCCAGAATAGACACGCTTTCCTTTAGCAAGAGGGATATTCATATACCTTTTGGAAACTAATAAATAGGTTTAAATCAGGAGGTCAGTCTTCTCAGTATCCATACACAGACACTGAAAAGAGGTGGTGTATTACAATTATGTTCCTTCACTGAAACACTATATTTGGAGAATAGCAATGGTAAGTCAAAACCAGATATCTCACAGCAGTCAGGTGGCAAGTAGCCTGAATAGGCAAAACCAGCACTGAAATTTTATTGTAGAAAAAAATAGATTGTCTAGAACTGTAAAAGCATAACCTAGAATAAGCTTACGGTTCAATAGGAACCTCTATTCTTCTTAAATTTGTCCACTGTAACAAATTTATGATGAAAAACACAACATAAAACCTTTGGAGCATGATTCTGTAGTGCCTACATTTTCTCCAGACTTTACTAGTTAAAAGGATGGAGCCTGGTGATAACATAAAATCTGGGAAAAGGCAGCAGAGCCCAAAAAAGGGTTAAGTGGCTACTGAAGAAAAGTACTTAAAATAGCTGTTGCTTAACATTTCCCCAGTTTCTCCTTTGAGCCTCTTTAATGAAATAACAAGTGTACTTCAGCAGGTGTGCAATAGCACAAAATGTAGAAATTAAAATATTGGCTAAAATGCCACATCTTACTCACAAGGAATACCCTAATGAAGAAAATCTATGAATTATTTGAGGTGAAGTAGTCAAGAGGGATTGCAAATCATCAGGTTCTGATTAATGAATGGAATCCACACATCATTACATGAAATAACCCCAGTACAGACTTTATCCTAGTGGCTGAGGAAGGAAGAATTAATTAATTGGTCAAATATTTTCTTTTCACCTAAGACTATATGGTGCTGTATTTCTAACTGTAGATAAATGCTATGAGGGTATTCCTAGCTGCTTTACTTTATTATTTATGGATGGGATCTAAAATATTTGATGTGCTTGTTCACGCACATACAAATTAGAGTGTGGAGCGAGAAAACACTAAAAGAGTGTAACTCCCCATAAATATTCCTAGGGCTGTACAGAACTGATTCCTGATTCTGGAACTCCTGGTACTAGCAATATGCTGTACTATAAAACTGCTGCTAGGACAACCATCATTTCTACATGTCCTCATTTCAGCTGCTATTATCTGATTCCTTTTATCATATCAACCATTACAATGTATACTGCTTCTAATGACCACTTAAGATTTGGATTCCCATTTTAATTTTAGAAATATTTGCACTTTTAACAGTTCCTTTACTGTCTTTCTGAGGACTGCATCCATTCTACCGAGTTCAGGCAAGTACATCAGATTCTGCTAGCCTGGCTTTCACAAGGCAATTTCCAAAGTGCAGTCAGGCAACAACCCCCCATATTCTTCTTTCCAGAGGATTTTTTAGATGTTAAGACCAAAGCCTGATGAATTCTAACTTCTGGGAGTCGCAGTATCCCAAATCATCATGTGAACGAGTCCTCTGTGCCTTTGACACTTTCCTTACCTCTTTGCAAGCCAAACTCAAGGCCTTCATTTTCTCCTGTGTACTTCCCTTTTTAAATCCCCGCTTTCAGAAGGAAAGACATAAAAATTTAAATTCTCTTTATATCTACACTGAGATCTCTGTTAGCTGCCAGTGTTGTCAGAACTGTTTTTGAAACACTGCTGTATCTGGAGTATTTTACCAGTATAAGTTATGTAGAATGTTGAGGGTAAAATATCAGAGTTCTCTGATATAATGAAAAGTAGGAAGAAAACGAGAAATAAAATGATTTGTTATAAAAAAGAAAAAAAGGGCTCCAAATGAAATGGCAACTTTAAAATGGAAGATATGTCAGTTGCAAAATTCATTGTCACAGGATAATGTGATAAAGGTTCAGAAAGTAAAATCCAAAGAAAAGCTTCATAAGCAAAAAGCTTCCATATAGAACCTGCAGGGTGTCACCACCACTCCAGCAGTTTTTTACTTTTCTGATAACCAGAACGATTATTCCGATTCACAGTGAATGGTTCACTGAGCAGAATAATCAGCTCAGGTTACTGAGCCAATGGAGTTCCAGTTTGAACCAGGTAGACACATTTCATCTTCTTACTTTTCATGTTGTAAGACAGGCAAATAATATATTTTTCATTTAATTGACTCACTAGACTGGGCACTCATCTATAGCTTAACAAGCCCACTTTTACCTTAAAAAAGCTTAATACCTGTGTCAATTGGAAATCTGTATAGTACTATCAGATAATTTGCTACTGACTTCAGATTGTGAATATTTTGGACTTTCTACTGCAATCAGAAGTCTACACATTTGATTGTAGGACTCTACATTTTTAAGAGCAATTCCGTTTTTATTGCAAAATAACTCTTCACTTGATTTAAGATTATGAATCTTCTTCATTTGTTGCATTTTCAGTGATTTCTTACAAAATTTTATGTCACGCATTTGTAAGTAGGATTGTGTTTTTCAGACTATGACATAAAAAGCTTTTCCAGTATGGTTTCTTTTGTCAGTTCACAGCTGAGCAGTTTCTTATTTTCTTGTCTTTTAAAAAATAACTGTCTCTTTCTTTGCCCATTGTACAGTATGAAAAAGAAAAACAAAATAAATTAAAAAAGAAAAAGAAAAAAAAAGAAGGAATATATTTCAAATAGTTCACCGAATAAACCACTACCTGAAGAATTCTGTACGCTGTGACTCATGTAATTCAGATCTGAAGCTAGTATGCTGGTAGAAAATGTACCCACTTCTGAGATGATTCCTAAAGAGCAAGGAAGAATAGCGATTATTAGGTAGGACAAGACATTGTGAATTACTGAAATGTGCAATAAAGAGATCTGAGCCTCTACAATTTGCCTGTCAAAAATGAAGCTTTTAATCGATTTAATCAGTGTAACAATGTATTAGCTCAGCAACCTGCCATCTCAGCATGTAATTTTAACTATAAAGAACATTCTACAAACACTGTAAAGTCTCAAAGTGCTCTTTAAAAAAGTCTCTAAAACATAAACAAGGTTTTTAATAGCCTGTGTCAGCAGGACTAGAACAAATCACAGGAAAGTAATGAAGAAGCATTTTCTTTTTCCCCCAAAAGGATTCTACTGCACTAGCTAGATAATCTGACTACACTCCTCATTCTTTTATGGAGACAAAATCTAACCTTGATTTGTCTTCTTCCCAGAATCTCTCTAGTTTTCATTCCTTGTGGAAGTACTTATACTAATCTTCATTAGTTCTCTAAGGACACAGAATTCATCCATTCCTAATTCTAGCACTGCCTTGGCATGCACACTAAAACACAAAGGAATGTTACAAAACAGAATTAAGATCACTGAAGTGTCTGTCTCAAACTGCAGTGTCAGAACAGATTTTCATAGAAAAGGATTATTATGTATTATCAGTAAGTTTAAAAAAGGTAAATTCATCATTTCTATTATTTTGTCGCTTTACATTTCAGTGAAGAAATTACTGTAATTAACCTTCCTTCATGCTTTCAGTTTTCCTGTAACTGTGAAAATTGCCTCCTCAGGCTTCCCACAAACGTACAAGATTTGAAAGCTAAGAAAGCCAAAATAACAGGCACGTATACAAGAGGGCTAGACATGAAAAGTTGTATATATAAATACACTTCTCTGTGTGGCCATTAGCCATTGTAATAATATTTTAATCCAACATGGTCTTCAAAATTAACTTCCATTTCGCAACACAAATACATAGTTTTCTATGTGCAGGAAACCACGTGAGCTATTTTCTGAGCTTCCACATTGCAACACACCTGTCCTGTCCTACAATTACAAGAAAGGATGGATGTGTCTTTGACTTCCTCTGTTGCCTTCCCCATTTCACAAGGTAAAGGTTGAAGAGCGTAATGCAAATTATCCTCTAAAAAAACCTGTAGTTTTGTTTCATAAGAGAAGAAAATTAATGTTTGGTCATCAAAGGAGGAGACAGTATGTGCAAAAGGCCAACAGCTGCACCATCACATCTGACTCTCAAAAATCTATCGAAATTGAAAAAAAGCTGTGAATTTGGAATAAATTTTGGGATGTCTCCCTCAGTGCACTGATTACAGGGACACAGAAGGCAGCTTAAATCCCACAACTGGTCTTTATGTTTAGGGAAAGCATAAACATAAACCATAAAACTTAAGAAAGGACTATTCTGCTCTGTGAAGCAGCCTGATCAACAAAGGCTTTCCCCTTAAATCAGTAATTTTCATCCTCAGAAGAAATATGCACAAACTCAATGAACAAAACACTTAAGAAAATTACTCTGCATATGTACATGTAGCAATTTCTTTACCTTTAAAGGTCATTGAGATTCTGGTATATTCAGCATCTAGTATTTGTGCAAACTGTCTTGAGAAATCTCTGAACTCATGATAAAATATGACTTTCTGGGGTTCAGTGAATCCTGCAGATTACTGCTTGTGTGCAACCAGCTATTAATCAATTGTCTGAATTCATTTTCTTAGTTCTTCCTCACATAGCTTTTATCATGTGAGTGAGCATGAGAAAGACTGAAAAAATTGGCGAAAATGACCAATCTCTGACTTTGTTTTTTTATTTCCTGTGACTAATGGTGTAAATATAGAAATGCATGTGTGTGTATGTATAAGATTGTGTGCATGTGCATCCACCCACATGTATTCAGCTCATATTGTCTGTGAGATCTCTAATGGAATAATCGTATCAATAATGCAATAACTGCATCAAGTGTTGTAGCCCCATGGCATCAAGAGTTTTGAACTCTGCTTGGTTTTCCTTTTCATTCCAAATGCATTAGATATCCAGTGAAGAAGTAAGTAATAACTAACACAGAAAACCATATTTTTAATTACATTCTTATCTGTTTCTAATGGAAATTGTTGATGAAGGCTGGTCTGAGAGTAATGCCTCCTATTTTATTATGTTGGCTCACAAAATCAGAGCTGGATGTGCAGATTTTAACAAACACAGCATGCACACTCTTGTTCATCACTGGTGAAAATCCATAACTAATGATGGTGTCTGTGTTGAAAACAACGTTTTGTAGCTGAGAATTTGCTCTATCAAATAGTTCTATTGTGCTCTTTGAATATCCTGAAGCATCTGTGGAAATAAATAGGAGGCATTACTTTCAAAATTATCTAAATACATTCATGGTAAAAAGATTCAGTTCACCAGGAACAAATTTACTGGACTGGCATGTGGATATTACATAAACTTTGACAAGGTTAAATACACTGAATAAATCATTCTCTTTCAAGAGTTTGCATAGTCTAAGCCTGCTTTAGAGCTTTGCAGTTAATAGGCATTGTTATACTACCAAAACAGTGCAACCAAATCCTACAAGATATATATTATTTACATACTGTATCAAATTGACTGACCGTAAATGAGACGTTAGTCTAGTCAAATTAGATCCTATAGCATAAAATGTATGTATGGGAGGGAATTCTAATATTCTAGGCACTGTATCTGTTGTAAAATAATCCTTCTACATCAATCATCAGTTAATTATTTTAGACAGCTAATCAATGCAATTATTATTCAAATAGTTCATATTTTTTGTCTTGGTAAATCTTTAATTCTGCAATCAAATATGCAGTTGAATAATATATTCTTTCTGTAAAATTGTTAGCTACAGAAATCCTGTTTGTCTTCTCCCTATTCTAGTGCTGATTTCATGATAAGTATTTTATCTTTGCCATGCTTAGTACAATGGTTCATGAGCCACAAGGCAAGACAGATCATATGGATTATTTTGATTTCAACAACGAACACACAAAAAAATATTTCTGTACTCCTGCTTACATTGTAGAACATGTGAGAACACAGAAGACTGTGATGAAAAGTTTTATATAAACTGTTTTTGTTGGAAAAAAAAATGTTTCTTGTAATATTTTAAAAATAGTCTGTTCACAAGCTAAACAACCGTGAGGAAGGATTCAACTAATTAACTATGTATATAGGGGAAAATAAATTTTATAATGTATGAGGAACTAATATAAAATTAAATTATTATCAATTATAAATTAGTAGGACTTCTTATGATGAATGATAAAACAAGGAAATCATGAGGATGCAAGTAGAGATAGTCAATAGCTCACAACTGCTTTTCCTCAAAGCTTACAATTTTTGTTTTTTAAATCAAAATGACTTTACAATCACCTTTAAAGAAACTGCAAAAAATAACAGTTATTAAATCATATGCAGACGACACCAAGATGAGAAGGAGTGTTGATCTTCTGGAGGGTAGAAAGGTGCTACAGAGGGACCTGGATAGATTAGATCAGTGGGCCAAGGTAAACTGTATGAATTTCAACAGGACCAAGTATTGAATGGTCCTACATTTTGTTCACAACAACCCCAGGCAATCCTACAGGCTTGGAGAGGAGTGGCTGGAAAGCTGCCTGACAGAAGGACCTTGGTGTGCTGATAGACATTTGGCTGATATGAGTCAGCATGTGCTCAGGTGGCCAAGAAGACCAATGGCATCCTGGCTTGTATCAGATATGGTGTGATGAGGACTAGGAAGGTAATCATCCCCCTGTACAGCACTGGTGAGGCCCCACCTCAAGTACTTTGTTCAGTTTTGGACACCTCGATACAGAAAGGACAATGAGGCGCTGGAGCAGGTACAAAGAAGGGCAACGAGGCTTGTGAAAGTCTTGGAGAATATGCCCTATGAGGAGCGACTGAAGAAATTGGAGCTGTTTAGTCTGGAGAACAGGAGGCTGAGGGGAGACCTTATTGCTCTCTCCAAATACCTGAAAAGTGATTGCAGTGGGAGCAGGCCTGGTGTCTTCTCATTGGTGACAAGTGACAGGACAAGGGAAAATTGCACCAAGTTGTGCCAGGGGAGGTTTACGTGTCATGAAAAACTTCTTTACAGAAAGCATTATTAATACTGGAATAGGTTCCCCAGGGAGGTGGTTGTGTCACCATCCTTGAATGTGTTTAAAATCTGTTTGGATGTGGTGCTCAGGGACATGATTTAGAGGTGGACTGTTAGAGTCAGGATAGTATGGTTTGGTTGCAGTTGGACTTGATGATCTTGAAGGTTTTTTACAACCTGAACAATTCTAAGATTCCATTCTATGTCATAATTACTGTTGCCACTGCAGTTTTAATTTGGTCTACTAAATATAAACATTTACAAGACGTTAGTTTTCCTTCAATTCCCTGCCTCAGTCTACAGGATGGATGTTCTATCACTACAGTTCAATGAATCATTCCTGGCCTCACTGACTGTAGTACTCAGAAAAGCTGCTGAAAAAGTTTATTTGCATTCTTTTTCATAGTATTTCAGTACTTTACATATTTTACTGATTTTATTTTAATCTAACTTTCGGAACACAACAAAATGTCTGGGTGTTTTTGTTTGTTTGTTTGTTTCTGAAGGAGGAACACATGAGGCAATTGAAAAATCAAAACCATTGCATCATTGAGACACTTAGGATCTTCTGTTTCTAAATAGTACAGCACTCAGTTTGTGCATGAGCTCTTTTGTCATCTCCTGTTCAGAACGTTCTATTTTATCTCAAACTGGAATTGACCTGATCTGACATTAAACACCTCAGAATTAGAAATTTACATCTGTCTTTGACTTGAATTGAATGAAAATAAACTGATCTAATTGACGGAGAATATTTGCTTCATTGCAACATGGCATTTAAAATTGATTTGAAACATATTCTTTAAAGTTATTTTTTCTTCTACTCTCTTGGGATGGATCATATTTAAATTTGACATGGTGATTCCATATTTTATATTAGATGAGAGAAATTTAACTCCTGATGTATGTAGTTCCCCCTAGTTCACTACAACACTGTAAAGCACTTATTAGAGCAAGTCTCATATATGGACCCTTATGCCTATATTTTAGTTTAGATAAAACTTATCAAGGTGGAGAAACTAGCCTTCCCCAGAAGTGTGTTGGGAAAAGGTTTCTACACTCATACCGTCATATTTCGAATCATGGTGTAACCTACAAGTTTAACTAAACATCTCCGAACATGCACAGAAAACTGTAGTTTTGGAAATATTCAAAATAAAACCTGCCTAAATTTATAATCCATATGTGAAGTAGTACATGCATAGATCAAGCTGAAACCAAAACAGATTTTTACAGAGCGGGCACTTTTAAAAGATTGCTGTAGGAGTAGTTACCTTGATACAATTTTAGAGTACACAATAGTGTTTACAAAAAAAGAGCATCTAGAACCTGCACCACAAACAGTTTAAGAATATTGGAGTATATAGGTAGCTCATTTCCTTGGAGAATAGGATAGAAAACACCTGGGCAGTGCTTTTAACTGTTGAAATGCTAAAACATCAGGCAAGAACATCAGGGGCAACAGGACTAGAAGAGGACAGCCTCCAAGGGCTATCAGACATCTGGTAGGACCCTGATGCTTAAACTCATACACAATTTTTGTTTTTTTCTCATTTTCAGTTTCAAAATATAAATAAAATTAAGCTTGGCATCAAAGAACAGAAAATACAAAGTCCTCTGTAACTCTGTCAGAAGTTTATGGTTGGGTTTGTCCCGGTTCTGTGACGATTGGGATGAGGGACCCATGGATCCCCGACCCAGGAAAGGGGAAGGGGGAAAGGGAAAAAGGAAAAGGGAGATGGGCCTAAAAACAATACAGCCGCAATGGTTTGAGTAGGAAAGCTAATTTACTAAATATGATATCAGAATGCAAAATAACACAATATAATTGGAATTGAAGCTACTAAGTTAAACAAAATAAGCAACAGAGTGTCTGAGAAGGCCTTACGCTAAACACTGAAGGAAAGATGGCAGCAAGCACCCACTGCTAGGTTAATCTGAAAGGAAGGAGCCTGTGTCTTGTGACATGAAAACAGTCTTTATCTTTTTCTCTGAGTGGAAAATGAAAAAATGCAAAGCAATGCAAAGGTAAGTAGTTCTTCTCTTCTGAGACAGATGTATCCAGAGCTATTGATGATCCATGAAGCTGGAACACTAACCCTTTAACTACCAATGCACTACATGACGTTAGGATGTGGAATAGCAATAACAAGAATTATAAAACCTTGACAAACTCTGTGTCTAAAAATGCATATAAAAGAGGTAGAGTCACATTTCTTTCTTTGGGTGCCTCAGAGGTAGCCAACCTAGAATTCCTCTGATTTTAATATTTCCTGCCAACTGTAATGGCTCCCTATTCATGATCATACTTCTTTTGGTGCCTCATATTTGTAGCAATTGTATGTTCAATTGAATTACCTTGAGTCATTTTGCTGTGAACAGGTGTTTAATTTATAGATATTTTCTATTCCAACATCTATGATTCTTCCCTGGAACTTATCCAAAGCTTGTGATGTTCATTTAAAAACCCAAATGAAGGGTGTTTTAGGAATGAAAAGTCCCTACTGTTAAAGAAAAAATCTGATAAACTGACAACTGTTGAAAGAATTTAAACATTTCAGAACTTTTCTAATTACTACTGAAGTAAATTTAATGCGATTACACAATTTATCTTTTCATGCCCACACTACGAATACCTGTAACTGCACTAATAACCTCTAGCATACTGAAAAGACAAAAAGGGAATGGAAGATACAGAATGTTTGATTCTTCTGTCCTGTTTTAGACGTATATCATATTTACTGCCTTTGGAGATGTTACAAACAAGCTCTAATGTAGAGGTCAGGAAGTACACTTTCACCTGGTCAGTTGTAATATCATAATGCATATACCTCCTGTGCCTTTAGATCAACCATGACCACAACATGCACAGTGAAATCACTGCACTGGGAAGGATCTTTTCACGGTGATGCCTCTGTGGACTGTCTCTCTCTTGTACGGATTGTGAAACATCTTGGTTCAAGTAGTGTGAAATGATTCATTTTTTGGCCATGAAAAGTAATGAACATTTAAAGTTTTTTCCTAGTTCTGTTGAATAATTCAAACTAAGCAACTGACTATTAAATGTCAGTGTCTGCAAATATGAGATTTTGTAGCTATTCAGTTTTAAGTTACCACCCCTTAAAGAAGTATTTTACCACGTTTTTTTCTTAATACGTAGTATTTTTATAATAAGAAAAAAAAATTGTCAATCTTTTAAGAAACTTCAAGTTACAGTACACTGAGTGTTTGTGACAGAAAATAGATCTCTATTAGGTTGATTTGTTAGCTTGTGTTTAAAGGAAGACCCAAGATCTAATACAGTTTTGGAAATGATTTTTAATCTATATTCTTTAGCTGGTTAAGCATATCAACCTTCATATATCCGAAATATTTTCCTTGCTTATTTCCTGAGGATATTCACGTAGGAACTAGTACAAAATATATTATAAACTAAATGCAAATCTGGTAACAAATGTATAAATGCTAAAATTACTGGTCATTAAGTCCCTAGAAATGACAGCTACAGACAAATATGATGGGACTGACATATCAGGGGCATCCATCATATAGACAAACTTCAAACTAAGCCTCCCAATAATAATGTTTAAAGCCTGAGACCATCAGTTTTTCCTAGGAATTAATTACTCCCTTTAAAATGTAGTTAGTAGCTATAAACCACCATATGCACAACAAGCAGTCAGATTCTTAGCACTATACATACAAAAGCAAAAGAAGAAGGAATGTTCTTTTGTATTAAAAGCTATTCACTGTCACATCTGTAGCTCTGTCATTAAATTCAGTCCCTCCAGCTTCTTACTATTTTACAGGAATTTTTTACACTGCCCACCATTTGTTACAGTGTTTGAACAGAGAGAATTTTCATTGTCATAGGAATGTTTTCTGAGGCCTTAAAAAGAACTAAACCAAGCTTTAAGTGGATCTCTGGTTTGATCAGAACAGCCTCACATTCGTTCTCAGACTACGGGTCCTGGGCTCATTTAATATATAGCTGTTCTCTCAACTCAAGTCTTTGTTCTCATGTCAAATCCTTCTTTAGTATAATCTGTCAAAGTAGATTCTTGGTTAATAGTTTTGATGAATGTGCCAACTTTGTATGTTTAAATGCAATAACAAAAAATTAAACGTTTTCTGTTATGGGAAAAGAAAAAACTTAAAAGAACAAAAATGACCATGTCTAGACTTCACTGTATATTTTTGTTGCCAAAGTTCTAATTAATGCTCACTGAGCAGCATCTCAGCTAGGATTCTGCTTCAAAATTAGCACTGAAAAAAATGCCATTCTTATTTTATGACAAATACATTACATTTAACTTCATGTAAGTTCACACTTGCATGTACAAAGCATGTTTGTACTTACTCTAATTTCAATGAATTCCTGCTCCTGCTGACCTAATCACTGACTTTTTCATTGACTGATTTAATGGAAACAGAATGTACTTTTTTGGTAAAAAGTGACAAAATGATCCAAGAGATGTGGAACATTCCAAAAATTTTCTTAAAATACACTATTATTGCAACCTCTTCTAAATCAATTACCACAGCAAAGATTAAGGTGAACACAATATTCTAAATAATTATGTTATAGTTTTTATAATATAGTTTTTAAACTTCTGAATAATGATGAAAATTTATTATTATTTCTTAAAATGTCAAGCTTTTGGGCCAGCGTTCTGAGTGATCATCCATCTTTGTCTGTCCCTGCTCGCCCCTAGGGCTTCCCTACTCACGCAGGCCAGGCCCCCACATCACTGCCAGGGTCACCAGACCCTGTGCCAGTTAGGGAGCAGCAGTGCTCAGCTTCAGCTCCCCAGTCAGGCATAGCTCTGCAATGCTGGGCCCAGCCATGGGCCAAAGCTGAACTTCACAGAACTCATATGATTTAATTTGAGGAATTAAAACATAAAAAAAATAAAATATGAAGTTTGATATTACATACATAATTGAGCCAAATATAATGAAAAAGCATGCAAGAGCTGTACTGAATGCAATCAAAATTATAAATGAAATTACACTAGTACAAATTTGAACCAAATGAGAGAGAATAAAGATGTATAGTCCTGTGTAAAACTTGACATTTCAGTAGAGAGAAAAATGCCCTCTTAAGGTATCCTTCCATGTGGCCAATGCCAAGCCCACCAAGCAGCAAATAAAGTTAGCTAATTTCAATACAAACACAAGTATTATGTATTCATATTATGTATTAGCTTAGACTTCCTCTTAATGCTCACTAAATGGTATATCCCATTATATTTAAGAAGTAATACTCTCATACAAAATTTATGAACTCAAAATCCACAGTAACAATGTCTTCTTCTTTTGTGTATTTATTTCCCATCTAAAAACCTAACCACATATTACGTTAAGTCACAAACAAAAGCATACCATATTTTTATCTTAAAAATATAGAAAATTATTCCCGATTATTTCCAATTATTCTCATCATTATCATAAAAGCATATGTAAATTAAACTTGTTTGTACATGTACTCCAGAAGCTTTTAACATCTACTGTAGCCATAAGAGGAACTCACTGGACTGTCCACCCTTGAACCTTTTCTTAAACAAAAATGGGGTGAATAATTTTACAAAATAAATAAATAAATAAATACGGAGTTATCTTTTGAAGAGGGAAAATTTTAATTTCTGACCCTTCCTATTCACTGAACACCAAATGTCAAATGCAGATTACAGAAGCTTTAAGAGTGTGGAGGGAGATCTAGAGAAAGAGGATCCACAGTATCCACTGAGTTGGAATAGTTAGAATAATCAGGAGAATATCTCAAAGAGAATGCAGGATACCTTTAGTTTTCACTCTTTTTCATAACTCTCTAGATATGAAGTGACATGTTTCTCTAGCTACAATGCACAGCCTTGATCAGTGTCCTTCAGATGATTCTAAATATGTAGAAAGACTTGCATATACATAAAAATACAAAGACAGCACATGCATATAAACATATATTGTGTGTGCAAGTATTTATATGCATCTGTAACTGCATACATAGTGTATGTACAGCCATCTTATCAGCTAGTATCTTAGGGATCACTCACTGCTAAGCTAGCTAGTTCAGTTCTCCCTCTGCCTGTGGCAATGTGAAATAGATGAGTTCACTAAATTATTCTTGTTGAAGTGTTACATTTTGAAGGAAAATATTAAATTTTCATTTGACCAGAGAGACAAGTACATGTAAAAGTATAAACAGGACTTACTGGAAAGGGCACACTCCTGTGGGTTCAGATTTCCTTCGTCAGGTGCTGTAAGACATAGCTGAACACCACACATTTCCTGAGGAGAAAGGTACACTTAAAAAAAAAGATTAGGCAATTGCTGATAATGAAATTTCAGGCTTTGTGCAAGGGATGCTAATACAGTAAAATTTTTCCACCCAACTCTTACCTTAATTTTTCTGTTAATGATCTAAGTCTATGACAAACTGTTAAGCATGTCACCTGAAATTTCCAAAGTACCACAAGCAACAATAGTATTGTAACAGTAATTATATCTTTGCTGTACATGGTAATACAGAATATATCCTAAAAATATAGACGACATCTTTTTCCTGCTGTGTATTGGCAGCAATATGTGACTTTCAATTGAAGGGATAAGATAGATTTTACATATGACTAAAGCTTTTCAAATCTCAGTACTGATTAAGAACATAACTGGAGAAAAGGTGACTCAGAGGAGACCTCATAGCACTCTATCACTTCCTGAAGGGGGACTGTGGTGAGGAGAGGGTAAGCCTCTTCTCCCAGATAACCAATGACAGGACGAGAGGGAATGGCCACAAGTTGAGCCAGGGAAGATTTAGATTAGATGTGAGGAAAAATTTTTTCTCTGAAAGAGTGGTCAGGCACTGGAATGGCCTGCCTAGGGAGGTGGTTGAGGTACCGTCCCTAACGCTGTTCAAGAAGCATTTAGATGAGGTGCTAAGGGATTTGATTTAGTAGCTTAGTGGGTAGGGATGGTGGTAGGAGGATGGTTGGACTAGATGATCTTGTAGGTCCTTTCCAACCTAATGTATCTATGAATCTATGGCCATCTGATGGAATTTTTAAGTTCTTTTCTCTAATATTCTTAATATTGGGATGGGGAAGAGGGCATCATTTACATCAGGCTGAGGCATAGATTTTGCATGTTAGTCTGTTTTATATGTCCTTATATATATACATACACCCACACACACACACTGGCAGATGGAAGTTTTGTCCTGCTTTTCTTGATGACTGACTGTTCAGGATTCTGCTTGAGGAGGCAAAACAGCTGAGTATCTAAGGTTCCTTTAAGAAAATAAAACATTCAGGTCAAGTAGGCACTAGGAATGTCAGAGAAAAGAACACTCCTCAATCATATGCTTTGTGAATCTTAAGACACAAAAACTTACCAAACACTGCAGAGAGTGGACATAGTAATATTGTAGATACATGGCTTTATTGACCTATCTAAAGAGAACATATGCAGTTGTTACATTCATTATAAGTTAAAGGTATCACTGACAGACACAATGTATTACATATCTATAAATTATACTTCAGAAAAGGCAGAAACACTAGAAGCTGAACTAATATTTTACTCACTGAACATATTACAGCAATTTGTATTATTTATACATTGATTACAGAAATAAAACACACATTTGATTAATGTAATTTCCATTTCAACAAATGGAAGTTTGGAAGGAAGTAAGTTTGGAAGGAGGGAGGGAGGGGGGGGAGGGAGGGAGGGAAGAAGGAAGGGAGGGAGGGAAGAAGGAAGGGGGGGAGGGAAGGAGAGAAAAGAAAGAAAAAGAAAATCTTGAAAAGTATGCATTTTGACTGTGTGTAGTAAGAGTACTTGGAGTACCTATGCACAAAATCATATTAGACTGACATACTTCATAAAATAGAAAGCATCACAAAGTGCATTATCAAAAGACAGATCCTCATGTTAAAACATGAATATCATGGTATTTATGACAAATTACATCATATCTGTCTGTTAGACTCTCAGAAAAATCTTTGTAGGTCATCTGTATATTTTTAAGTTGAAAAGAGAAAAAAAGGATCATTACACAGAATAAGAAACTACAGTTAAATTAATTCTGTTTTTCTCAAGATGAAAATCAACCCCTGATTAATTGCAGAGTTACGCTAAGGTAGATTTACTGCCACTGTGGAAACTGACTTGACATGTTGGGAAGCTAGGAAATATACTCAGATTTTTTTTCCCCACATAATCTGGTTTGTGTGATTTACATGGAGGAACTGAGCATTTATTCTGCTTAACTTAAGCTATTTAAGAGGTAATTCTGCAGCCTATTTCAGACTACTCAGATAGATGCTTAATATAGGTCACTGGAATCAGCTACTAATTTGATATAAAAAAAATTAAATTATCAAAAGTAGTAACCTAAATATCTGTTTTTCATGTAGACAGAATTGAGATAAGTTTTGAGATATGAGCTACACTTCAGGTAGGTCTACTCATAAAAATGCTAATGAAAGCACTAGATCATCTCATCACTGTAAAAACATTAGGAAGCAGAATTTCTGTCAGTTCATTTAAGTAACAGCCATTGAACAGATACAGAACGTAATGACTTAATTTAGTTGAGATCTGAATAAACAGCTAGCCCCTTAAGAAATGAAAATTGCAATGCATCTTAAGCATTGATTTCTCATGATTCTGACTTTAAAATCCACTTCAGTTAGCACACCTCATACTAAACAAAAACTGCATCAATTTGTCTTATTTCCAAAAAAAAAAAAAAATCAGTTGTGGAAAAAAAAAAAAGAACAATACTTAAAAACCTACAATAAACACTTTGATATATGCTAAGAGGCAATCGATGATATATCTTCCAAGTTCTTTATCATTTCATGTACAAATCTGGTTACGAAATGAAAAGAGCATTGTATGGATCAAGTTGTATCTACACTGTGCATCTACATGGCAACAGCGTCCAATAGGGGATATATGTAAAGCTGTAAAAACACTAGAAATACAGCTGCAGCTACTATTGGTGTGAAATCGGGAAAAAAAAATGCATGAATCGCCAATTTCAGGCTATTTTCTAATGTTCTATAACTTGTCAGCTGGGAAAAAAGACACTCTTCTTACTGTAATCTCCTTTCAGATAGATGGAGGGAGTTTTAAGGTCTCCTTTCAAACTCCTTTAGCCTAAGCAGCTCAAATTCTTTCAGTGATTCCTCTTAAGTCTTGTTTTCTAGTCTACTTGACAGCTTTGTTAGAATTCTCTGCACACGTCTGAGCAACACAGTATCCTTCTTGTAGTGAGAGGTCCAAAACTGAACACAGCATCTGAGGTGTAGCCTCACCACTACTGTGCACTAGTTCTGGGAACACACAAAATCCAAGAGCCTTTCACAGCAAAGTTTGTATGCAGCCATCTACTTTTGCAGGACAGGACTACTTAGTGTTATGAATGTAGTCTGCTCCGTATCAGCTGCCTTCAGGCCTGAAGAACAGTCTTTGACACATTTAACAACCAATATATAAGTAGACTCCAGTAAGTACATCATACAACAGGGAGATTCTAGTTAGATAAAAGCAAAACTTTTTACCACAAAAAGCAGTCAAACATAGGCCCAGCTCGCTCAGTGGGGCTGAGAGGTCTATTTCATGGAGGTGCTCAAGAGTTCAAACAACTTTGAGAAATCTGATCTGCTTTGAGTGTGGAGTAAGATCAAATGACCTCTAGATGTCTCTTCCAACATGAATTATTTCGTGATTTTGTGATTCGTGTTCTGTTTTGAAGTCCATCGGTGCAGTGCATACAAATATGGACAATTTAATCCAACAGAAACCATTCTTTCTTAAATTGGCATAACAGATCATATGGATAATTCCTCCATGAATCTAATCAGTGTAATTCATGAATTTTCATCCCAAAGAAGACCATTCTAGAAAGATGATGTCAGTATCATGTTATAGAAGATAAACAGTAAGACTTGTATACTCACTTAAGAGAGACATGTGCAATCAGTATATGAACTATATCTGGCAAAAGAGCAAGTAGAAACATGATAAATACTCTACCAAAGCAATTACATACATCTGAATGTAACTAAAGAGGATATGAACTCCATAAAGACGAAATCACAAAACTTCTGCTACTAGAAAATGTGCCTATCTATTCTACAGCCAGGGTTTAGATCAGATGTAAAATATGGTATTTACACTTCTTTAATCCTTTGAAATAGAGTTAACTTAGTTCAGTATTTTCAAGTCCTCATTTTAATGAATAGTGTTTAAAATGTGTGGAAATTACTCAGTAAAATATAATGTATTTTCAAAAGCAACTAGCTCAACCAAGAAATATTTCCCTCTGGAAATCAAAACATCCATTAGTTTATACATTGTATTTAAAGCAGCTCTACAAGTGCCTCTATGTATTGTCCCTACTGAATTCATCACAGTGACTTTGCTCAAAAAATACTTCATGTGAATTCCATTTCATGACAATGATAACAGTTAAGGTTGTAAAAAAAAAAAAGAAAGAAAAGAAACAAAACTGTCATTTCCAAATTCTTGCAGGATTTGAACAAAGGTAATGAAACAAAGGACAGATGCTGGATATTTTCTGTGAAGATATAAATTGTACATAGGTGGCTCAAAAAGCAATATCTTCTTTTTACTTCCATGGAAACTTTAGCAGAAGGAGGACAATAACACTATTTGATAGATAATGCAAATTCTCTGTTATAAAACACTGTCTTTCAACACAAACACCATCTTTAGCCAGTTCCTATGAAAGAAGATGCTCTTCATTTTGTGGTGTGACAGCAGTGCATGGCTGTCTGAAACATGGTTTGTCCTCCAAGTTGCTGTTGCCACTGAAGAAATGCACCACACATTGCCTCCTTGTGCTCACATCAACTGTTTGGTCCCCAGAAATATTCAACAAGCCTTGATGAATATCACTGCATAGCATTTTTTTTTTTCTGTGTAGAAGAATTTAATGACCCGCTTTTCCTTCATCTACACTTCCTTGTCAGAAACCATTTTGTCAGACTGTTCCTCTGCTGCCATCTGTTGCGCTGCAATAATGTGTTATTTTGCCAGGAAGGTTCAAACTTTACCGCCACACCACTGTTCATCAACTACCATCATGAGAAAAACAGATTCAGCGCAGTGAGTTTCATAAAATTTTTCTTGCTCATTGCTAACTCTCTTAGTTTCAGCAGGGACAGAATCGTTTTCTGCAGAGTACCTGGCAAGATGTTATGTATTGGTTCTAGGAGAAAAACAATGCTGATAACGCACCAATGTTTATAGCTGTTTCTAAGGGTGTTGCATAGAGCAAGGCCATTTCAGTGAAGGAGCAAGGAAGAGACAGAATTAGGGCAGCTGACTTAAACTGGTCAAATGGACATTCCATACCATATGACACCGTGCAGGCTGCCACTCTGGCCTGGGCCACTCTGCCAGGGTATCCACAGGCAATGCCTCTTCCAGGCCTCTACAACTGCTGCTCCTTGAGCTCCTCCATGGCTACATGGGGAGATATGCCATGGTGCATCATTGTTTCCCTTATTTAAATCCCCTCTCCCAGAGCACACACAGCATCGCTCATGGCACAGCTCTGGTAGCAGTGGGTCCCTTTGGAACAGCTGCTGCTGCTCTGTTCTGATGTGGGGTACTGCTCTGCTTTCCTGCAGCCTCCCTGCTGCCAAAACCTGAAAACACTTCCACAACCTGATGTTGTCTACCACAATACTAAACTTTCAGTGTGTTTTCCTTCCGTTCTTTTGATCTTCCTTTTATTTTTCTTAGAACAGCAATATTGTTAGGAAATATTCTGCACCAAATGCAATGGGGATTCATTCCTGATCACGAGTCAACTGGAATTATTAGTGATCCTTAATAAAAGTTTAACAAATGTATCATCTTCAAGATTGTAAAATAAGACCTTCTGTGGAAAGTTTTAGTTTTGCGATGCATTCTTGTGGTCAGTTTGAAGGGCAGTACGATAAAACTCAATCCTTTGAGAAAAATATTGTAAAGGGTGTTTTGTCAGAAAAAAAAAAGCAATAACAGAAGATACTTGGTGGACAAGAAGCAGCACAGCAGAAAGAAAAATGACCAAAACTCTTAAATAAATACTTGTTTTCTTATACATAAGAATATATGTAAGAGAGATGCATCTCCTAAATTACATATGAAACAGATTTCATGCAAAGATTCAAATTCTAGTTTGTATATTAAAGCTGATCATTTTCTTCCCCACCCTTCCATTATATGGCTGAAGAAAAGCATTGTGCTGCCAAAGAGGATTAAACTGGATTTGAGATCCAGGATGGTTCCATTATATTAGGTATATGCAGCTTTTTGTTTTTCTGCAGCACTAGGCACACTGACAGCCTTCAACTCATCCTTCCTATTTTGGTAGTCCATGTAATATCTGTAGCCTACTAGCCTGGGCTGATTTCTAAGTATCTGTTCTTCTGTTTTTCAACATTGCATAGGAAGAGTATGAACATTCTATTAAATCTATATAAAATATAGTTTAATCTGTCTAGCAACGTTAATCTTGGCCTCAATCCAGCAGAGCTCCTAATATTTCTTAATACCATCATTACATTCAGTATAACAATTGACAAGCAAGCATATATTTAAGCATAGTGTTAGCTTAAGGCTTTAGTATTTTCTGTGCTATAACAGTGAAAGCAGTAAGAACACATAAAACCAATACTGAAAATCAGAAGAGTACAGGAAGCATTTTGAAATGAGGTTGAAACTGGAAGAATGTATGAATTTTATTTTTATACTAATTAATCTACATTAAGTAATCTATGCCTTGAACACATTCTTAAACTGGAGGTATTTGCATGCAAATGATAGCAAGAATTGTTTCAAATATTTCTCTATGTGGATAGACAGATGCCTCAGAGTGAACTGGACAAGGGTAAAGATGGATTCCTCTGTATTTTACTAAATAAAGATGAGAATCTGAGGGTAGCACTGGACCATAGCAACTTACTGCCTAATTGTTAACAACATTTCTGGACTCTCTTTTTTGGAACTGTCCAGCTAAGTCTCTCCAAGAAAACATACCCATAGAGGTTTAGAGCCCTATATACTGTGGACAAAAGCCAGTTGGGAGCCCTTAGTCTTTAAGAAATAAATGAATCAATTAATAAATAAATCCCTGAACTTTATTTACAGATGAAACTTCAGCTCCCATTTTTGGGAAATGGCTCAGAAAATTTAGCTCCATTTATGAAATGCCTTGCTAAAGGTCACGTGTTTGTCCTATTTTTTCTCCTCCCTATATCTTTTCTGTTCCAGAAGTCTTGAAATCATTTTAACTCTACAAATGAATTTCTCAGCCTTGCTGCCTTTCTACAACTAAAACAGACTATCATTCCTCTGCCTCTGATTTGATAGAGCTCCTGAAAACCTTGCAGAACAAAGAACTTCCTAACAGAATGTTTTTAATTTTAATTAGCACTTTCACTATTACATGGAATTACATAACAAAAACTAAAATCAGAAGTTTTATAGTATAGTAACTAGGTTTAGAATTTTTTTAATTGTCTTATTCTTCACTTCCTTCCCTAAGGCCTAGATCTGGACTGCAATACGGCACACGGCATGTGTGGGACAGCTGGGGGATCAGGTCTAGCCAGCATGGGTTATGAAAGTCAGGTCCGGCTTGACCAACTTAATCTCCTTCTATGATCTAGTGACCCATCTGATGGATAAGGTAAAGGCTGTTGATGTAGTCTACCTTGACTTCAGCAAAGCCTTTGACACTGTTTCCCACAGTATTCTCCTCCAGAAGCTGGCAGCACATGGCTTGGTCAGGTACACTCTACTGGGTAAGGAACTGGCTGGAAGGCCAGGTACAGGGAGTGGTGGTGAATGGGGTTAAAACCAGCTGGTGACCGGTTACAAGTGTAGTTCCTCAGGGGCTGGTACTGGGGCCTGTCCTCTTCAGTATCTTTATTGGTGACCTGGATGAGATCATTGAGTACAACATCAGTAAGTTTGCAGATGACATAAAGTTGCCTGGAAGTGTAAATCTGCCTGGTGGTAGTGAGGCCCTACAGAGAGATCAGGACAGGCTGGATTGCTGGGCTGAAGCCAATGGAATGAAGTTCAACAAGACCAAGTGCCGGATCCTGCACTTTGGCCACAACAAGCCAAGGCGACACTTACAGGCTTGGGGCAGAGAGGCTGGATGACTGTGAACAGGAAACAGACCTGCGGGTGCTGGTTGATGCTCAGCTGAACATGAGCAACATGAGCCAGCAGTGGCATCCTGGTTTGTAGGTTTGTATCAGAAACAGTGTTGCCAGCAGCAGCAGGGAAGTAATTGTCCCCCCATACTCAGCACTGGTGAGGCTGCACCTCAAGTACTGAAATCAGTTTTGAGCCCCTCACTGCAAGAAAGATATTGGAGACATTGGAGAATGTCTAGAGAAGGGCAATGAAGCTGATGAGGGGTCTGGAGCACAGGCCTTATGAGGAGCAGCTGAGGGATGTATTGCTCTCTATAACTACCAGTTATAGTGAACTGGGGGTCATACTCTTCTCTCATGTAACTAGTAATAGGACTAGAGGGAATGGCTTCAAGTTGCAGCAGGGGAAATTCAGACTGGATGCTAAGCTTTTCCTTACATTACCATCTTACACATTAGCCCTGCAACCTAAAACTCACAACAGAAAGATCCCATCACACCTTTTTTTAATGATGAAACAAACCGATGAAAAATTTCCCTGTTAAGATTCAGTTATACCACATTCATCTTATTATTTTCTCTGTGCAAAGATATCAGTTTTATCCAAACCACCAAGGCAGCACAAGAGTTCTACAATAATATTTTCTGAAAACTCTCTGAAAGACCTCCTACACTGCAATTCCTATTTGTCTGGCACACCTATGTGTCAGTTCTTTTAAATAAAGTGTCTGAGCAGGTTTTGCACACATACTCACTCATAATTTATAAGTCTGTTAGGTCTGGGGGTTTGCATTCTTTTATTACAGATTGTGTTGTTGTCAAAATTAATCATAGGTTATTTTCCCTAACGGCTCCTGCTGGGAAGTTGGGTATGCTAGAAATTCTGTTTTGATCTGCAATAAAATATTCATGTCAATAACAGCTGTTCTGTGTTAGGCAATTCATTCTAAAAGTAATCCCTCCTATTTATTTCCATGGAAACTACAAGAGATTAAAAAGAGCACAGTAACACTATTTGACTATTTGGAAAATTCTCAGCTTCAAAACACTAGTTTTCAACACAGTCACCACCATTAGTTATGCATTTTCACCAGAGGTGAAAAAGATTCTGCATGTTGTACTTGTAAAAATCATCACCATTGGAGGTGACCCACTGCAGCTGTCGCACTGCTGAAACACACCACCCAATACCTTACTGTATTCACATTCACTCTTTTGTCTCCATAAATATTTAGGAAGCACTAATGAATGTCAGTGGGTCCAGTTTTTTTCTGCATGGAGAAGATTAGTGACACACCTTTGTTTCATCCATGCTACCATGTCAGACACCATTTTGTCAGTGTGCCCCTCTGCTGCCATCTGTCACATGGCAATAATATGTAATAGAATATTGGTGGGAAGCTTCAAACTCTGCTGTCGTGTCATCAACATCCGCCTCTGACATTGTGGGCCAACATAATAAAATAGGATCAATTTCTTTGAGAGCAGCCCACATATAGTAAGGAATATAGTATAGGAAATTAGTTGCTTATATTAAAAGTTTTCCTGTCAAATTACCACATTGTTTTTGATACTGTAATAGTTATTATGGGTGATTTTATTTGTCTTTCAAATGTAGGCCTTATTTCCATAGAAAAACTACTCCTTATTCTTGCAACAATGAACTATTTACAGTTTCTTGAAGTGTCAGTGTTTACCACCAGTATCACCACTGTTCCAGTAAAGCAAACACAGGCACTTCTGTTCTGCGTTCTGTTCTAGTACACTCTTATTCTCACTTGATTATAGATTCAACTACTGTGTGAACTAAAAAATAGCTTCAATTGTACTGAATTTGAACTCTCTTCCAAATGAAGAATCACAGCAGTTTAGAGGTTCAAGCAGAAATCACCTGGTGTCATTTATGTTCATGTATTTTGCTCTAAGTGACTTGAATCACAGAATCACAGAATGGTTGAGGTAGAAAGAGACCTCTGGATCTCATCCTGTCCAACCCCCTGCTCAAAAAGGTCTATGTAGAGCAGGTTGCCCAGGGATCTTTTTTTATTTTAGCCAAGTCTTTAAGTTTTCTGTCCTTTGCAGTCTTTCTGGGGAAACTTTGTCCAGTCATTCAGATCCACATGAACATGCTGAACAGGGTTGGATCCAGTACTGACCCTAGGAGTACTTCACTCATCACTGGTCTCCAACTAGATATTTTTCCAAACTATCACTGCCCTCTAGATAAAGTCATTCCATCTATTTTCAGTCCTCTCCACTGTCTTCTCAAGTAGTCCATAAATCAACAACTAATCTATTTTACAGTGGACAGTCTCAAAAGCCTCAAAATCCAGGATAAAAATATTCACTGCTCTCCCCTCATCCTCCAAGCCAATCATTTAATCACAGAAGTTTATCAAATTGATGAAATATGACTTCTCATTGGTGAATGAGAAGACTACTGATAATTTTCTTTTCCTTTCTGAGCCTGGAAGTGGTTTCTGGGATTACCTGCTCCATTATCTTCCCAAGGATCAAGAGGAGTCTCACCACTCTGTAGTTCCCTAAATCACAATTATCGACTTTCTTGAAGATATACATTTCCTCTCTTTCAGCCTTTGGGCACTTCTCCCAGTTACCATGATCAATCAAAGATTATTGAGAGTAGCCATCTTCCATCTCCCTGAGCATTTGTAGGTACTTCCTCTGCACTTATGCATGTCCACTTTGCTTGAGTGTTCCCTGTCCTGATCTTCTTCAACCAAGTGTACATCTTATTTTCTTCAGCCGTTCCTCCAGAGAACTGGGATTTCTAAAGGCTTGACTTGCTAGTGAAATATGAAGCAAAGAAGATATTCAGTGCTTCAGCCTTTTCCGTGTCCAGCTTTTTGCATATACTTGCTCATTTGGTGTTTAAAACCATCCAATTTTAAAAGAATTTTGAAAGAGGTGAGAAGATGTTTGAAGAAAAAACAAACACTAAAACTGGAATCTTCAGCAAGTTTTCCTCATCAACAGTCTCCTCAAGCTACTATTGATTTTAACAGAAAATGGATAAAGATGAAAGGGAATTACAAAAAACACTTTGTTGCCTTGTGAGCTAGTGTTGGGATGATGATCAGGTGGTATGCATTACAAATGATCAATATTCAAAAACTGTTAGGAGTCAAGTTAGGGAGAGGAGGAGTTGGTGCACGGACAAATTGGTGCAAAATGAGCTACTAAAGACAGGGATATGATTAATCAACCAGACAAAATAGCTATCCTGAGTAAGGCAGTTAGATAAACTGAAGGGAGTTCAAAAAAGTCCCCTGAAGTACCTAATCTGCCTTCATGATCATGATGGAATATCCTCTGCTCCAGGAATGTAGAAAAGCTGTTTTGGGGGAAGGCATAGATCAAGCAAGAGGTAGCTGTGAGAAGCTATATAGTTTTGCCTTGTTTTGTTTTTTAACCAAGAGGTGAAAAAGGTAGAAAGGGAAATTCATTGTAATATAATTTCTTGGACAAATTTTCTTCTGAAGAAGGATGAGCTAGTGTGGTATTTCCTCTGAAAAGTGACAAAAACACTATTTCACTGTTTCCTGCAAACATTTTTAGTGTATGAATTCTAGACATCTATTCTTCACATATGTGACAATGTAGAAGTGGTGGCAAAAACACACTAGCCTCTTGGGCCTAAATTGATTTTGGTGCATTTTTGTTTCTTCTGCTGTTGTAGTAAGAAAAACAGATGTAAAGTATGATAAACACAATAAGCATGTGGTCATTTCCTCATATTTCCTTTGTGCTGTTTTTCGGTTGTATTTTTTTACTTAAAGAATCACATGATTGGCTCTGACAGCCTTCTGACTGAGAAAGTGAGCAGCTGAACTCAAATGAGGAAACAGTTCTTTATAACATGTTGTGTCACATAATTGATCACTGAGTCTCTCTGGTACCTGTAGTAACCTTTTTCTAAAGTCTCTTGAAAGTTTACTTCTAAAACAAAATCTTATTTTCAGAATCTACCAACTCTGCCAGCTCATCATACAAAGTACTTCCAATCTCTCCTTTAGACAAATCAGAAAGTGATTCCATACTGTCATAAGGCTGTCAGTATGAACCATTTCCCAGCTGACTCATTCTCGTGAATCCTCTCACCCTTTAGATCCTGAAAATTTTGTTGTTAGGGAGATGCCACTATATAATTAGTTGTTTGGTTGAATTTGAATTCTGAAACTCAGTTCAGGTTGGAAATACATTGTCTGTGTTTGCATGATGGAGATATCCATTTTGGACCAGCTAACATTGTGCAACTTTGAGATAAGCAGCATTTCTGAGCATGGCTTTGATTTGGTAGACTTTGCATGTGCAGTTAGCCAACTCATATGTGACCCAGTAAACCAGGCATTCCTGTGAAATTTTGGAAATTTAAAGAAGAAGGGTTGCCACAGAATACTTCATAGATGCGTACTGCAAGTAGTGGCAGATTTATACAGGGGCTTCTATATTTGTCCTAAAATTAAACTGTAACAGTTGTCTGAGCAAAACACACAAGATGGTCTTGAAAAGATGCTTCCTGAAACAGACTGAATATGATCCATGGTAAACAATAAAATCAATATCTTATTAACATAGCATCATAACAAGAATAAGGAGCACAGTCTGTCAAGGTAGCATAAGAATTTATGCTTGTAAAAGTGTCCCACATGTCTAATTTTGTAACTGTTAACTTAATTTTACTGCTTTACCTATAATGGAATGAGTTAATAGCTCAGTTTTTAATGTAAGTGTTACCAATGTGCAATAAGTGTGTACTAACTGCCTCACTTTAGTGATAGCACATTTATCCATTCTGACTGTCTACATATTTAGTGATTCTCCTCACTGCTCTTCTTCCATATTAAGCATATGCGCAATGGAGGATTTGTGGGAACAAGTTGCTGTAATTGCTTTGATAAAACTGGGCTTCAACAGAAAATAGTGGGTTGTTAAGGCTCAAAATTTCTAAGTTCACCAGTGTTAATACCATGATGAGAGGCACTCACCAGAGAAGTAGAATATCGATCAAAGTTACTACTCACAGACTTGCAATTTGGAAAATCTATAAACTGCCTCATTTTAAAACCTAATATGGGTGAGAATTATAATGAAAATTATCCATTTAATTCTTTTCATGTAAGAAAGGTAATAAAATTAGATGTTTCTTTTCTTAGATAAGTGTTGAAAATGCAGATATTCTTGTCAGAAAATTTTTGAAAACTTTAGTTGGAAAAAAGATTTTTTTTTAAGTCATATAAGTCTGGTTATAAAAGAAACTATGAGCATTGAGATTAAGAACATCTGTTCTCAAGATTAGATGCCATCTTAATTCAGGTGACTCTTGGCATTCTGTCAGTTCTGAATCAAACTAGTGCATCACCTTCATATTTTAATTGGAGAAAATATTTGCACAAGATTTTGTCTTCTATCAGAGATATTTTATTTAGCATATACCAGCATAGCAATCCCCACTGCCTCTTCTGATTTTGTAATTCATAATCTAAAAATTATTATGAGGTAAAAAGCTTTATTAAAATCGACCATATGATTTTTGATAGCATTCAGCAGTACATTGTATGGTACATGTAAAAATGTTGTAGCAAAAACTTGTTAAAACACTGTTCAGTTTTACCATTTTACAGTGTTCGTTATTTCATCAAGGCTTAGAGTTTGCCACTAAGTTATGGCTCACAATAGCATTACCTTTTTTGTTTGGTTGGTTGGTTGTTTGGTTGGTTGTTGTTGTTTTTATTTGTTTGTTGTTGTTCCTTGCAAAAAAATCCCACCTACAGTATTGGTCCCACTCATATCCAGTAGAAAACGGTACATCCCAAGTGTTACAGATGGATTTCTGGTAATGATTTCATAGGTGCACTGCTCAGGAGAAAAAGTAATGGAAGAAAAAACATGAAGATGTGTCATCTCTGAAATAAACAGGATGATGCTAAGGTTCTTCAGATTAGACATTCAGTAATATTTCAAATCATGAAGTCAGATGTTTTATATTTCCACTTTCTTAGACTATGAAAATTATGGATGTTAAGGAAGTATACATAGATTCTTGATAAATATTTTTCAGAAATAAAAAAAAAATTAATGTCTTCCAGCTACATTTTTTACCTTTTACTGCACACTATTTATCCTTGTTTAGTGCATAAGGCATATGTAGTACAATAGCATAATGCATTTGTTGTCACATCCATAGCCCCATTATTATTTCACACAAAATTTCCGTGAACACTCAGAACAACATGCAAATATAAGATTGATTGTTCACAGTTCCTACATGGTAACTGTGAGAAATTAACGTCTCTTTCTGATGAACAAGTGGTAGTGAAAGCCTTGATTCTATTCTACCATTTGTCTTAGCTTTTTTGCAGCTTTCAGCAATTATTAGCATCCTTGCCTCAATGGTCATTACTGAATGCTAAAGTGCCCCAGCAGCGTATGTCAATAAAAGTTAAGAAACAAGAGACCTTTCCATCTCTTTCTGTAAGTATGTCATTTATACTGGAGTAACATAACACAGACTGACAAAAATGTGAGGCTTACTTGAGGTTGTTTCTAGAATAACCAAAGTAGATTTGTATCATGTAAATCTACAGAGATGTTTTTAAGACAGAAGATTCTCTAATAAGGGTGGTCTACTTCATAGGATTTCCTGCATCTAGAAGAACCTATATTTGCTCTTTCCATTTGGGAAGTTAAAAAGCCAGCACACAGGTGGTCAGGAAAGACTGGACTAACCTTTCCCAATTATGAACTAACTGGGTCATTGGGAATGCCTGCCTTCTGACATACGTTATATTACACAGGGTGACTGATGGGGAATGCAACAATACCCAAAGTAAATGTTTAGATACAAATGAATTTGCATGAATGCCTAAGTGTATTGAAAAAACATACATTTCATACCATAACTGTGTACCTTGAATGATGGATTAATCATTAGGGTATCTACGGTCTAATGAAGATCATTTGGAGCCTCTGCATAGTCTCAAAAGGAACTACACAGTTGTATTTTATATTTCTTCCAACAGCCATCATGTGTTTTCAATAACAACAGCAATCTGCAGGTGCAGTTATCTTTTGCAGTACATAAATTTTAAGGAGACTGAATTCTTTTTCTCCCCTAACAAAGACCTCTGAGACTTGCCTTGCAGTTTAGACCTTACCACTGAGGTATAACCTCTGACCTTCAATGCAACGCACGGCAGAAAAAAGCAAACTCCTTGGTCTATACCAGAACACCTGCCTCAAACATCTGCAAGCAACAAGCTGAGGATTTAATGAACTGGCATAAGCCATGTGATTACAATAGCTCTGCAAAGGTTCTTAAGGAAGCCAAGATTAAAAGTACTCAGGAAAATAAGTTGACCTTCTACAGGCTTGGTATGACCAATCTTCATTGCTGATGTATCCTGTTAAAAACATCAGCCCACTTGCCTGTTGCATGCTAATTCTTCATGTGCTTATTGGTTTTATTATTCCTTTTATTTTGGGATGTCAAGGGAAGGGAAACTCCACTGCAAGTGCGTGGAGAGAAAAATGTTAACTTGTTTTATTTATAGAAGAGAACATCATTTTGGGGGTTCTTTAGTTTGTATATAAGTGATTGAAATAAAGCTGTAGCATTACAATGTTTTTTTCTAATCTGGAAAGTTAATATAGACATACACAAACAGAACATGGGGCTAATCAACATGGAGATTAGAATTTACATTAATCTAAGTTGCTGATTTCATGCAACATTAGAACACCTCTAGTAATATTGATGCTTGCTTATACAGTGATTTGAAATCCCTGAAAATAACATTTTTGTCTTAGAGATTGAACAGTCCTGGACACTGTAAGTCTCCACAGAGTCTAGATGAAGTTCTACAGTTCTGAATTGTCTCTCAAGCTTCCTGGGGGCACTACTGTGTGTAATATAATCTTTCCAGTGTTTCTAGCCTTGTACTTTTATTTTTATTTTTCCTGAAGTGAAAGCAGTATGTAATTATCCCATTTTGATTGCTTCAGAAGCTTAAGTTGTTGGGAAAGCATTGTGCTGTGAAATGCACTATGTACCATTGACACACCTGTGTATAAATTCTTTCTACCTGCCAGAGTCTATACATGTGCATATAGTGAACCAAATGGAACTTACTCTTCTCAGTTCTGTACCACTATCTCCCCACAGAAGCTGGCTATAATCTGGGGGAATCTAGTGAGGTACAAGCTCTTTTCATTAGTGTACTAAGCCTAATAAGTATGCCAAATTCTGAGTGGTACATCACCTACTGAGTTAATATTTTGGACTTGCTGAGAATCGAGTCACACTAAAATCAAGAAACAATATAAGTAAACATAAAAAATACCCAGAATCAGACTCAACATGCCCTTTCTACAAACACGGTGTAATTCTTTTACTACTGAAAAACTTGTAAAACAATTTTCTACTGTGCCTTTCCCAATTACAAATCTACTTAGTGTATTCTAATTGGGTCATTAGCTGTTCCCACTTATCTGATTATTGCTAAGCTTATCTTCCCTGTTTGGCCACAGCACTTTTTGTGCTTCTTTCTATTGCAAAAAGTGCACAGCACAGTCCATGCCTTTCACTATGGTAAGACTGACAATTTTCTGAGATTCCCAGGATTTTAAATGAGGAAAGTTTGCCCTGTGTTAGCCTGGCTACTTAGAAACTGGGTTCCAAGAAGTATTTATGTATCACAAATTGCAGTGTTGCTCTCAAGTGCCTGGCCTTATTTCCTCAAGCACTAATTTTTTTTAAATGTAGGATTTATCCTATCATGCTTATATATTACACTTATATATATATATATAAAACCAGCAATAGCTGGTTCGTTTAACCATCTCAGACCAGGAGATATGCTATGTACCTTGAATTTCCCTTTCTATTTAACTTCTAAATCTATCTCTTAAAGCCCATTCAATCTAAGGCATAAGGTTTGGAGAACACATGTAAGAGGCTGAAGAAACAACGTGATATGACTACTAGATCTGAGATGTGTTAGCAGGTATTTAAAATATCTCCCTCAATTTAATTTGAAAATGAGATATATTTGAGTACTGAAGAACCTTTGATGTCATGGGAGGAGGAAATTCTATAAAATAAAATTTTATTTAATTATATAACCTTTTATGAAATTTGTTTTCCAGATCAGTTTTAATGTACCAAATAGGTATGATTTATTTAAATGTCCCTAAAGTTTTCTTCCTGTTGCTCAATTGCAAGAATGATTCCAAACTAATTAGAATACTACTCGACTTTGATGGAAATATTGTGAACATGAAGGGACAGAAATGTCTGAGGAAAGACTAATTTACAGGTTCCCATCTAATCTATTTCCAGGAGGTCTCTCTGTTAATGCCTCTCTTTCCTACCTTCCAAAGAGATACAGTGTAAAACAACAGAAAGACTATTCTTCTTAAAATGAATCTCAAGTCTCAGAGACATCTACAGGAGTAAATAATTAAGACTGTCCACAGGAATGTGTTCATTCCAAAATACATATATAAAGAACAGTATCTCAAAAGTGCACAAACAACTTTGAACATGTCCATATCTGAATGAAAAAAAAGTTATAAACACATATATACACACATTTAGGTTGCTTTGAAGGTAATGTCTCCTGATAATTCCCATGGAAACTACAACAGATACAGAGATCGCAATAACAGTATTTGGTAGAGAAAATTCTCATCTATGAATATTAGCTTTCAATGTAGTCACTACTATTAGTTATCATTTTCATAGGGATGAAAAAGAACCTGCTTGCCACTCTCAAAAAACTCTGCATGACCATTCGGAACATGATTTGTTTTTCACATCCCTGTCATTACAACTAAAACACACCACCCACTGCCTTATTCTACTGACATCCATCCTTTCATCTCCATAACATTCAAAAAGCATCAGTGAATATGAACAGGTATCATTTTTTCCATGTTTTATCCACATTTTCATGTCAGACATAATTTTGTCAGATTGCTGCCATTGTTGCACAGCAACCAAACTCAACAGAATATTTGTGGAAATGTTCAACACCTACTCCCATATCACTGAAACCTGCCTCTGATGTTGTGGCCCAACAAGAGGCATAATTTTTGGAGCAGTTCCCATCTACATCTAATGGGAGAGCCATCCGTAATTTTGAACTGAAAAATCTTGTCTTTAGTGGTGTACTTTATGGGTCTCTACTTGCTCCTAAACTGTTCAACATCTTCATTAATGATCTTGATGATGGACAGAGTTCACCCTCAGCAAGTTTGTAGGTAGTTCAAAACTGTGCGGAGTACTTAATACACCACATGGTTGAAGTACTGCTAAGAGGAACCTCAACAAGGTTGTAAAAATGGACAGAGAAAATCTATGTGACTACCATTAAAGGGAAATACATAGCCCTTTATAGTGAGGAGTATTCCTATGTACCTGCACAGTCTGGAGGCTGGCCAGCATTTTGTCTCATAAGGATTCTGGTGGACAACATTTACTCAGTAGTGGGCTCTCATGGCTTGCATTAAGTAACACTATCAACAGTCAGTGAAGGTGATCCTTTCTCTCTGCTCTGTGCTCATGAAACACATCTGGATTCTGATGCTGAGCACCTCAGTACAAGAGAGGTCTGGTCATACTGGAGTGAGTGCAGCAAGTAATTGCAGAGGTGCTCAAGTGACTGTTTCAACAGGAGAGATGGAATGAGTTGAATCTGTTCTGCTTGGGAAGAGAAGTTCAGAGAGGATCTTAACCATAAGAATAAATATGTGATGGGAAGAATAAAGAGCAAACCAGACACTTCCCAGTAGTTTTTACTGGCAAGACAAAAATACAAACTGATACTCATGGAATTGTGTTTGAACATAAGGAAACATTTCTTTATTGTGAAAGACTGAACACTGTAATATTTACCCAGAGAGATTATGGATCATATTTCCTTGGAGATATTCAAAACTTGACAACACTATCCTGAGAAACTCTTTCTTGTTAACCCAACTCAGGCAGAGAATCTGGACTAGAAATCTCAAGGGACTAGGAAATCCATAATCAACTATTTCATGTGATTCTGTACAATCCAGACTTCTGGTGTTAAAAGTGGATGTCAGTTCTTCAATCCAATTTACAGGATATGTAGAGGAAATAGGAAAGATAGCTCATTGATCTTTGATAGCTGTTTGATTGGTTGATTAAAGACTTAATATGAGCTGTCAATGTGTGCTTGTAGCCCAGAAGGCCAACCATATTCTGGATTGCATCAATAGAAGTGTGACCAGCAGGTCAAGGGTGGTGATTCTTCCCTTCTACTCTGCTATTGTGAGACCACTCCTGGAGAACTGCATCCACGTTTGGGGCCCTCAACACAAGAAGGACAGTGAGCTGTTGCAGCAAGACAACAGGAGGGCCACTAAGATTATTGGAGGGCTGGAGTATCTCCCCTACAAGGACAGGCTGAGAGAGTTTGGGCTTTTCATGATGGAGAAGAGAAGGCTCTGGAGGAACTTCATAGTAGCCTGCCAGTACCCTAAAAAGGCCTACAGGAAAGCTCGGGAGAGAATTTTTATAGGGAAATGTAGCAACAGAACAAGGTTAAACCATTTTAAACTAGAAATGGGTAGATTTAGACTAGATATTAGAAAGGAACTCTTTACTGTGAAAATGGTGAGACATTGGAACGTGTTGCACAGAGAGGTTGTAGTTGTCCTTTCCCTGGAATTATTCAAGACCAAGCTGGTTGGGGCTTTGAGCAACCTTGTCTAGTGTCTCTACCTATAGCAGGGGGGATAAGAACTAGATGATCTTAAAGGTCCTTTTAAAGGTCCTGTCCAACCCAAATCATTCTATAATTCTGTGATTCTATGATCTCAGTTTAGAAAGTACTGATTCAGTAGTGTTAACAGCCACAACTTCTCTCTCTGCAAATAAATGCGTTGGTTACATGATGCATAACAGATAAGATGGAAGCATCTCTGTGAAAAATTGCCCCTTCAACTATCCTACTTCAGAGTGAATTTCAGGGAAATGGGAAAACAGAGTCTATTCTTAGATTAGTTAGTGGTTTGTTCTAAAAAGTTCTAAAGTGGCTTTTATCACTAAGAATGTTAAAAGTTTGTTGAAAATAGTCTAGCTTCTAGGACTCTAAACATGGCCAGAGTCAAGGACTTTCTAAATAAGGGATAAGGGAATAAATCCCTTCTCTACAAGCACTCAGAAGATTAATTCTTTCTTTGAACAAAAAAAACCAACAAAGTAGAATAACTCTGCTGGTTCTTGGAATAGACATAAGTTTCATACCAGTAATTTCATCCTCACTCATCAAGAAAGAAACCCTTCCCACATCCCACAGCAGATAATTCTGGAAAACATTCCCATGCACATGAAGGAGGAAAAAAACATCAGAAATTGTCAGCATGGATTCGCCAAGGCAAACTTATGCCTGACCAACCTGACAATCTTAAGTAATTAAATCACCAGCCTGATGCATGAAGGGAGAGTAATGGATAATGTCTACATGGCCTTCAGTAAGGTCTTTGGCACTATCTCCCACAAGGTCTCCATAGACAAGCTGATGAAATATGGGTTGAATGAGTAGACAGGAGGATAGATAGAAAATTGGTTGGACAACAAGCCCAAGAGAGCAGTTGTCAATGGTACAAAATCTAGCTGTAGTTCATAAACGAGCAAAATACCCCAGACTGGATCCAGTCTTGTATAACAACTTCATTCATAACCTAAATGATGAGGCAGAGAACACCTTCAGTAAATACACCAGTTACGTGAAACTAGGGAAAGTGGTTGATTTGCAAGAGGGCTACACAGTCATCCAGAAAGAATGTAACAGGCTGGAGAGGTGGGCCGACAAGAATCTTATGAACTTCAGTAAGAAGTGCGAAGTCCTACACTTGAGGAGGTGCAACCCCAGGCACCAGTACATGCTGGGAATTACCCAGCTGGGAAGAAGGTCTACAGATAAAAGGAGCTGGGATTTCTGGTAAAGATCCAATTGGACATGATACAGCAACATGTCATTGTCACTGAGGAGAGTGGTTTTCTTGGTTGCATTAAACAAGACATGGCCAACAGATCATGAGAGGTGATCCTCAGAGCTTACTGTTGGTGAGGCTAAATCTGGAGTGCTGTATCTACTTCTGGGCCTCCCAGTAAAACAGACATGGACATAATGCAGTAAGTTCAGCTTTGCACCACCAAGATAATGAAGGCAATGAAGTGCCTCTCCTATGAGGAGAAGCTGAGGTAATGGAACTGTTCAGCCTCGTGAAGAAGCTTTTGGGGGGTTTTATCAATATTTATAAACACCTGAATTGAGGGTACAAAAAAGACAGAACCAGGCTCTTTTAAGTGGTTATCAGTGATATGGAAAGAGATCATAGGAACAAACTGGGACACAAGAGGGTCCCTCTGAACATCAAGAAACACTTTACATTGTGAGTGATGGAGCCCTTGAACGGGGTATCTAGAGAGGTTGTGGAATCTCTTCTTTGGAGAACTTCAGGTGCTGCTTGGACATGGTCCTGTGCTCTCCTGTTTGGGCAAACTTAGGGCAGATGAGCTCCAAGAGTCCCTTTCAGCCTTAGCCATTCCATGAAATATATATTATTTTTTCCATTTGAAAATTTACTGATTAAAAGAGGAAATTTACAGGTAAAGACTATTTTTCCTCAACTGTTACTGACATGACAAAACAAACTCTTTTGTAGGATTTATTTCAACAATTTTACTTTTCTCAGCTCGTGATTTTTTCAGTTCTTTCAAAGGTATACCAAATCAAACCAAGATAAATAGTTGCTGCAAACTCCAATGACAGTGGTTTTCTGTAAAAATCACTCAGAATTGGAGGAGTATATTGTGGAAAGTGTATGAAGTAATTATCACATTGAGTTGTTCTGAAAGCTGCTGGCACTGTTTAGAGATTAAGTCAGTCTTTGGCATTATTATTTGAGAGTTCTTAAAGGGAAATTATAATGAAAACTTATTGCTTTAGCAGTCTGCAAAAAAAGGTTTATTTTATGAAGCCAATTTAGTGGCAAGGGCAACAAAAAGAATCCACTTCTGTTAAAGCAAAATGCTAGATATGCTTTTTACTCAGCTTTCTACCTTAAAATGCAACCTTCAGTGACAACTAGTTCATTTGTGATGTTGGGACCTTTTCTTTAGGAAAAAAAATAGAACAAAGCAAACTCAAAATATTTTTACAATTCAGCTATGAGAGATTTGAGAATTAAGTCTTGAAAGAAGTTTCAAAGACTACCATTTCCTGGAGACACATCTCAGTTCTTCTCCTAGTACTCTTATGCTTTATGATTGTTTTTAGTTTGTTTGTTTTTCCTTTGGAGTATCCGTAAACTTTTGCCTTTCTCTTGTATTCATCCAGAACTGAATTCTGAATTGAGTCGCTTTTTAAGTTAGATATGTAAGAAATATCTGGCAATCAGCATGCCTCACAGAGCACAAAGTGTGAGTTCTCTTCACATGTTTTTTTATCAGAGCAATAAACATTAATATTTATCAAGCTGTTTGAGAGGAAAATGTAAGTGAATCACACTAAAGATCAGCATGTTTTTGGTTCTGATTTCTGTTTGCTTTTCTTCTAGATGTCAAGAAGATCTCTAATCAAAAATAGATAATATAGAAATAGATAATGAAATGGATTTAAGCTTACTTAAAGTAGCTTCTGAATTAAATCACAGGAGATTCATTGCAGTACATTCACTGCAGACCTGGAGAATACTAAAAAACCTTTCCTGAGAAATAATAAGAATGCTGGCATCATAAGAAACTAGGGACTAAACACTGCAAAAAATTGCCTCATTCCAGCTGAAAAGATTAAAAGGAAAAACTCAATTTTCAAATTATCTTTCTTCTACAAAAAAAGCCAGACTACTTCATATAGGCAAAAAGTCATATCAGCTAAGATTTTCACAAATCTGTCTCTGTTTGAGTATAGCTACAGTTTTGCCCTGAACTTCAGGCTCACATTGGGTTCATCTCTAGAGCTTCAACTAGCATAACTGTCAAACAAACTTCATGAGCAGAAAAGCTGGTAAACTCTGTTAACGACAAGACAGCTTACCTGTTGCAGAATTCAAAAATGTAAGCCTTCAGAGTCTGAGGTCTATTCAAAATTTTTGCCATAACACTTCTGCTTCTCTTCCTATGTGAGCTGGAATATTTTGGCAGGCACTTTTAGCAACACTTTACTTTCAAAAATATTTACTGTTATTTAAAAAATTCTATCAGCTATATTGCTGGGATGAAATGGGATGGGAGATAGATAATCTTGTCTGATAAAGGAAAAATACACTTTTTTCTCTTTCAAGAGCATTTAGTGAGAAATAAATTAGTACGCCTTTATAAAAATCTTCTCTGGTCAAGCACAAATTAATCATGCTGCTCAAAGAAATCTTTCTTCAGTTTACTCTTCAGATTCCAATAGACTATCACTAGAAAATGTGTGATCAGACAGTATAGCAAGAACAATGAAAATCAGTTTCCTTTGGGACATGAGACATCTATTCTGAAGGTAACTTAGAAATAAATAATTTTCAGGGTACAAAAAGAAAGATGAAAACAGAGCTCATGATTATTATTTGATATGTTGCCCTAGAACAACTTGGGACTCTTGCTAAGACTAATATTTCAAAGCCACACTGTGAGTTCCTATTTCTTTTATTAATTTGTAGAAATTATTTTTGATTAATCAGATGTCTTCTATGAGCTGGTTTATTCCAGCGGCTTCTAACTGCACACAGAAATTAACATTTCTTCAGTGACTTTACTTTTTTTGCTATCATTAAGTCTGAGATTTGACATTTTGCTAAAAGAATCCTGCATTCTCTGTAATAACAATTAGCAGTTTTATCAGTGGATATTAAGTAACACAGTATTTAAAATATGCAAATACATGTAAAGCAGCACTCTTTACAGAGTTAAGGCGTAAACAAAAAATATTCTATTCATAATTTTAAATTAATTTTTCATTATTATTGTAAAGTTGTATTAGGAATAGGTATAGAGGTAAGAATCAAAGTGAAGGTTAAATATAAGTAAATGATTCCAAAGCAGTCTCAATCTTTTATAGCTACATTCAAGGTGACTAATATGCCTGTAAATATGGACCATTTGGAACAACTTGCAAAGCCTTTCATCATTTCCTTAAAAGAAATGTGTCCCAAACAGTTCAGCATATCATTCTCTGGAAGCCATTTAGCTAATTTATAAAAACAAGACCACTTTTGAGAGTGTGGCCTGCATCTACCAGGCGTAATGATGCTGCTTTATGTTTTGTTCATTCTGGAAACAATCAGCCACACACGTGCCAGAAATAATAGTTACTACGTGTTCAGAAAATACTCAAACACTGAGACATATGAATCTCATTGACTAAGGAGGGATTATAAACCTACCTCAGCAAGCATCATATTTTGATATTCATCTAATATTTTACTTCCACTGTTGACAATTAGGAAGATGAAGAATATGAGTGAGAAAAAAAGATCTGTGGTGAAAAGTGAAAGCTGTAGAGAAAAGTGGAAGACAAATGAATATTTTTCTGCAGCAAATTCTCAGAGCAGCAGGAGGCACCAAGCAGACTTCACAAACAAAATACGACCCCATTTCTACAAGTTCAAGTCATGTGCAGTTATTATAAAATAAAGTTTGCTCAGCCCAACAATAAATCTTAGAAAATAAAATCAGGATGTCTTAGAAGCACAGCCTATTTTCCTGGGACCATTTGTAGGATTAAATGTTGTACAATTTCAGAAAACCCTATGGAATCAATTCCATAACAATTCTTTTCGTAATTAAGTGTTACTGACAGGATTCTTTCCCTAAAACTCTCTAATCAGTCATTTTAGAAAACTATCTCTTCATTCTACCTTCTTCAAAAGCTTTTATTTCCTAATTAGCAGAATGAATTGGTGGGCATTGTTATAAGCAAAGGAAAAAAGAACAGTGAAGGTTATATCAATCGTATATGATTTGAAAGAGTTTGCTGATTCGTTGGAAATAGTTTGTATTTACCTACTTGTGGACTATCTAGTGTTCTTTGGTCTTTAATCCCTTCAGTTTACTAAAATCTCAGCCCATGGTGGAGCAGGAAGATATTTTGTCTCCACAGGTGATGAACGAAAGTCACAGCACACTAGTATTAACAACAGAAATCCCTTCTTCTCTTTTCTATTCTTAAAGTATGTATGAGGATGTATTCTCTTGCAATAGGATTGGCAGCAGAGCCTTCATTTAGCACTCTGATGGGAGAAAAGCTGTCCTTTTAGTTCTTTGATTTAGTTTGATGTACATTCAGAAAAACTTCACAGAGGCTAATAGGTCAAAATGGATGTAAATCAGCATGTCTGAACCAGATTTTGTAGGTGAACTAGCCAGAAATTTTAGTTTTACACTGACACAATAGACAGAAAACACAACTGACCTACCATGGGCAGGGTACAGAAGTTATTGTCTAGGAATCTGCAGACTTCCTTAACATAAAATCAATAGAAGTTCAGATCTGATCTCACAGGATGGAAAGATTAGTGCATCTGAGAAAAGTCGAAGTAAACAAGATTATGGTGCACATGATGTATAAAGAAACTGTGGGTTAAGTACAGTTCCTTACCATGTCAATATGCTGGAACTGTTCTTTTGTTTTGAAATCAGAGTGATATACTATCAAAGTCATCTTCTCTGTTGAAAATGTGTTTTTACTAACTGGACATCTCTGCTGGTCATCTGCTAAAACCACCCTGCTCAGGATCGGTTACCCAGAGCATGACTGTCAGTACCATGTCCAGGCAGTTCTATATTATCTTCAAAGGAGGGAGACTTTACAACCTCTCTTGGTATCATGTACCAGTGTTTGCTTGCCTGCACAATAATTTTTTCCTTATGTTCAGAGAGAACCTACTGTGTTCCAGTTTGTATTTTGCTTCTTATGCTTTCACTGGGCACCACTGAATAGAGCCAGATTCTGTCTTCTTCACACACTGTCTTCAGGTATTTGAACACATTTGTACCTCCTGTGGCTTTGAGCTCTGAAACTGACAAGCAGAGATGGTGATTTCTGTGATTTAAAGCACAGAATGAAATTCAGGACAAAATGACTTGAGTTCAGTCACCAGAGGTACCTTTAACTCTAATATTTCCTGTTTTTCAAGTGTACAAATTCTAAATTTAAATATGTTTTAATAAGTTTTGGAGATGTCATGAGATACTATTTCCCTCCAGTTCTAACTGGGCATAAAATTCAATCAGTATCTCAGTTATTTTGCCCTCTTAAGTTAGGAGCATCTGTTACTACGAGTAGTGAGTAATTATATTTTTACATTAAAGATGATTTATTTTAGTATATATTGATACTTGAAAACCTTATGTATCTGTCAAAATCTTTTTCCAAAATCATTTGTGATAACATAAGCAACAATAAATTTCCTTTGTTTCACCTAGGAAATTAGCTTTGGGATCCTGACTTAGATATAAACTGAAAAGAAATGCCATTTTCACTTTGCAATTCACATGATGCCTGTTTTACTTGTGAAAGAAAAATAGAAGAAAAATATTTTTATTATTTAGTTACATCTAAATAACACATCTGCACACCCTTATGATATACATACATACCCAAAACTATAGATGCAGAGAAATATATAATCACTGTTTCTAGATGCAAGAAGCTTTTAGTATAAGCAAAAGCTATCAGGCAGAATCTCTGACCTGGGTCAAGCTGACTAGGCAAAACTGACAGGTCACAAAGGGCAAGACCTCTTTCAATTAACCCCACACTGTGTAAATGGCATTAGGTAATTACTGTTTTAGATGTGCCAGGGTAGATGAATTGTGTATGTGTTAGGATTTAGACATTAAAGTATTTATCAGTTAATTTTATGGTATATTGCTACAGTCTATTACCTGTAATATGGTAAATACTGACACTTAAAAATACTTTTAACTACATACATTTCATGTTTTAAGTGTTAAGTTACAAGGATGGCTAAAACACTGTCAAAATTTCCTCGAAGGCATTAGGATGAAGGGTAAACACACAACCATTTCAATAGAGTGGCTACAGACCCTTATCCAAAAAGCAGTCAAATCAATGAACTACAAGAATGCTAATTTATCAGAAAAATATGGGTAGTCTTCAAAATCAGTAGGAGATAATGAACTTGAAAGAAATATATATTATTGATGTATAAATTATAAACGTATTCAGTCTGACATCAAGATTATGTTTTTATGACTCGACTGTCTACCCTTCCATCATTCATCAACATCTTGATTTCATTTAAGAGACTATATGCATGATCATAATTCTTACATTTAGAGATATTTCTGAGCATGCAGACACAAAGTTTTTCACAGAATAAGAACTTGGAAAATCTTTTTACTCCTTCACTTGTACCCATTAATTAAAAAAATGTCATTTCCCTCCTATGTAAACATAGGGGAAAAAAAATACACATTTTTTTTGGTAAAGAACTGATGAAATCTGTTGATCAAAGTTCAACATGAGAACTGGAAAAGTAGGAATGTTTTGAAAGGTTTACCTTTTCTCAGTTATTGTACTGCACTTTGGGTGACAGATGGCTTTAAACTATTAGATTGTTTCTCAGTGCTATAGAGTACATCTGGAATGTAAGCCTGGTGTAGCTGCTAAGCTTTCAGGACATGACTTTTAATTCTGATCGACCTTGATAAGAAGGTTTTCACCTTGATTGCACCTCCATAAGCAACTATATATTAAGCCACAACTACATTTGTCTTATCCTGGCTTGAATATTACGTTGCAGAATCTCAATGCTACAGACTCTAAAAGCTACAACATTCAGCATTCAGTACATTAAGATGAACAGGTTACTACAATCCAATCACAACTGCATACTGAATTTCTCACTTTGTCAAAGCATTACAATCCTTGAACAGTAGCATCAAATGTTTGAAGTTGCCTCTGTTCAGGAACAAGGTCATCTGGAGATCATCTTTCCCAGTAAGTAGGTTCCTGGTTCTGAACTTGGCCTTTGGAAGCAAGACCGGCTATGATGTAGTTAGAAATAGCCACCCTTCTTCCTTAAAGAAAATACTTGAAGAAGAGCCCTGATTAGAAGCAAAAGTACTCAGCTGATGCTTAATGTGCTATCTGCTTCAATAACATTAAGACCTAAGGCCAGCAAAAAATAAAAGATAAATACAAAATAAAAAATAAATTAAAAATAGGAGAAAATAGAAAAGAAAGTTCTCAGCAGATGAATATATGGCATTGCAGGAGGTTCACTGTTGTGCACTTCTCAAAAGAGCAGGCACTGGTCATGGTAGGTGCTAGAAAGATAAGTTATTTCTACTTTCGGAAAGAAAATATAATTCTTCATTGTTTCTGTAATGTAACTGATCTATAACATTACATCCTTTAACAGCTATGTCCACTATAATTAGCATAAGAATGTTTGTAAACAGAGAGACTATATTTTAACTACAGCAGGCTTTAAGTTTTGGTTCTTTCTAGTACAACAAATTAGATGAAAATCCTCACTGTTTGAAAGAGCATCAAAGTCTTATGCTTGCCTCAGCTCTTACTCAGTTTCTCCATCTGTATGCAAACATCCAACTCACAGAACTAAAGCAGCACTGTGAAAAAGGCGCAGAAAGCACTTCCATATCTACCTCATTCTGATTTTTCATTTTTTTTCTCCTATACCTCAGCAGGCGACTGACAGGAGAATGTATTTTGCATAAAAATCCATGTTTTCCAATATTTTTTTTTTACCTGAAAATGCCAATTAATCTAAACCAAGTCTCTGCTTTTACAACTTTGAATTTCTGTGTATCTAGGATGAAGAGGTTGATCAATTGCTGTAAATAGGAAAATCAGCATAGAGAATTATCTAACAGAACAGATATGCAGCTGGATCTCCACCATTTTAAGGAAGCATTCAAACAATAAATCATTAGCTTTTATGGGCTGAATATCTTTTCCAATGCTTTTCCAAGGCCGGGCTTATTCCCTTGGAGTGAAGTATGGAGGTTCTCTGAATGATCTTTATTTTATTATTTTTAGATGAAAGGTTCATTAAAGTAAAGAGAGAGGTACTGTGTTCCCTATGTGATCTTCAATTTGAGGTGTTTCATGAGCTACACTGAAGTCAAGAACATCCCAAAACAGGGAGAGAGAGGAAGGGGTCCTTGCCAGTGTTTTACCTCAAAGACTAATGATGCAGGATTATTGACCTCTTTTGACCTTTTGACCTTGGTTAACTACTTTAAAAAAATACAATTTGTTCTATGTATTTTTTCTCTATAAATGAATGTCTTTTTTAACCTTGAATTATTTATTCTGCATATATCATTAGATAGAAAATAAAGGTTCTAGAAAAGGATGGTGGCACTACAAAGCCTATCTTCACCATAATAAAATGTTTATTGTTAGCTATTTTTTCAGTTATCCTTATGAAATACATATTCTTTGTTTCAGCTACAGAATTACATATTATTACATATTTACATATTACATATTACCTTCAATGGGAATTTTCATTAAAGTATATGAGTATTCTGTTTGTATTTTTGTTATTCAATTAAAATGAAAATAGTACATATGTCAATATAAGATCTCTATCTTTAGAGGCAATGTATTTTCTTTTATTTGATGTCCCAGCTTCTTGCTTCCAGCATTGGCTTTAGTGACAGAAAGCAAGAGTGCCAGAATGAAGGACTGAATGCACCTTCTTAGTCAACATAATTCCAAATACTGGTATTTATCATTCAACTAGATGCTCATATTATAACTGAGACAGAATAAGCACTTGCATGTACTTTTATACCTCAGAATTAATTTAGAAAGATGTAGGAAGTTCTATTTAAAGATTTTCCTTTCTCTGTTGGAAGTGTGTCACAAAAAAATATTTCTCTATGTCCACTTCTGTAAACAAACACTGAGTTTATCAATATTTAATCCCTGCTGATTTTTGCATTCTCTGTGCTGCACTGCTTTGTTGTGATAGTTCTCAAAAATAATCCCTTTTTTATAATATTGCAGTGTTATATGCCATTCACCTTTGTATTAATTTTAGTATGTAAATCTCAAGGTAAAAATTAAATAAAATAAATCTAAAGTAAAGGTCTGTACTGGTAGAAACATTCCACTCCCATTGATTTACTAAGACCTGACTTATGGTAACAAGTTTATTATAAAATATATACAGGACACAATCTTAATGATGCTTTAAGAGTACTGCCAACACCAGCCTCAGCTGCATTTGAGAGTTTCAAAGATGTCAGAAACAACATTTTCTGCTTTCATTACAGTGTTGATGACATCAAGGCTAATAGGGTTTGTGAACGTTAATACAGTTAGTAGTTAGAGCTTTCTCAACTGTAGCAAATAACATGCATGGTATTAATCAAGTTTACTGCTTTACAAATGTACAATACAAATCTAACACATATTTTAAACATATCTTAGAGTAAAACACAGGCATAGTCTCAAGTCATCCTGAGATTTTATGTCACTTTACCTACTTCCAGATGAGAAGTAAATGCTGATTATCCTCAAATGGCTTTTGTGAGCTAAGCTGATATGTAGTGTGGAAAGGAGATGAAGAAATGATAATACTTTCACCTTTGCAATTATTCCAGTCAAAAACAAAAGGAAAAGGGGGGGGGGGCGGGGGGAAGTGTTTTCATTTCAGATGTAAAGCAAGGCAGAAGATACTATAGATCATTGCACAGTAAATAATGAGGGACCAAAGTATCCTTCCAATCAAAGATCTAACTGGTTAGAAAGAGACGATTTGAGAAAGGTATTCCTCTCATTTCTGAAAAAAAGCAAAAAAGCTGCTTCTAATACCTTGAATTCATTAAACCTTCTGTTTAATTGTTCAATATTGTGATCAGCACATTTCTTCCAGAAGTATTCCAAGGCAATGCATGTCCATTCGTTGGATTAATAAAGAAATATGCAGGGGGAAAAAATGCGAGGAAGAGGCAGGCATTTGAGAAGATATACAGATCAAAATGATTCTACTTATTCTTTCAGATTTGATTTCTCTGTGCTAAATTGAAGATAAAAAATAAAAACACAAACAAAAAAAACCCTAACACCCACCCTGCAGGTGTGCTTGTTTAGTACTGTTTAGTTTTCTATGGAAACACAAATGTTCAAGGTATGCAACCTTAGTAATTACAAAGTACAGTGTAGCAATATATTTGATGATTAATGTTAGTATATTAGTACACTGCTGTTTGAATACATGACTTGCAGGGAAGCACTAGAGAATCTCTTCACTGTCAGTGCCCCCTTTTCTGATACCAATATGCAGAAATAGAAATAGAAATGTAAAGTAATATTTTTAAATTGTATTAATGTCACACAAATTGGTGCTGATTGTATCACACAGATTGCATAATAAGATGTCAGTAACTTCTCTGATTTTATTAATTTCTTTGTTTGTTTTTGGTACACTTTTCCATTGCATTAATTCATTACTTTAAAGTTCCTTCTACTACAAATCCTTTCCTCAGAAGGTAACTGAAGCATCAGCCATATTTTTTTTCATTTGTTTCTACACTACACTAAGAGATCCTGGAGTTAAAAGACACTTGGTGGCCTTTTCAAAGCTCCTTAATGTTTTATTTTTGAAGAAACCGTATTTGGCAATGTGATTGATATAGTGCAGGATGTGCCTTGTGAACACCAGAAAGGTTTATCTTTCTGTTCAGATGTCAACTTAATTCTCCATAAGAACCCTTGCAAATCCCTCATCCAATATTTAAGTCTTCATGCGCTTTTTTTTTTTTTTTTGTCCATCTATACTTTGTATGGTAAAATTTTCACTGAACTCAGTCAGAAAATTAGCTTTTTTTTTCCCCCTACAGATGTAGTTTAAAAAATTTAGAATGAAGTTAAGACCTTATCTTTAGGTTAAAATATTTTATCACTTCTCAGTGTAATTCACAGGGTTAAATCCTAACCGCCTACTTGGACCTACTTTACTAGGTTTTAATGGTACTAGAAAACTTTAGTAGTCTCCCAATTGATTATAACCAGTCCTAATAGTAGAGGACTAAATGAACTCCTTCCAGAGAAGGAGTTTCCACAACTTCTCTTTCACCGTGTTCCAGTGCTCTGTCACCTTCACAGTAACAAAGTTCTTTCTTGTGCTCTCATGAGTAGGTATTTAACAGCACGTTTTCAACTGGAAGGTTCTTTTTCTCACTTTTGCAGTGAATTTCCCATGCAATAACAAGCATCCTATTAGCTGTTAGCAACACAACATCTACACACAGTGTTTTTTAAGCAAATTCTTAAGACAAGCTTTTGCTTATCAAAATCATGGAGCATGAATGCTTAGAAATATGTATTTATTTGCTTTATTTTTTTAGAAGAGGTTGGCATGTAGTCACGAGTGCCTGGAAACTTACTTTAGATATGAGTAATTCAAAGTATTTACATCAAAGCACTAATTTTGTTTTGTCATTAAGAACTGTGGAGGTGAGCTTGGCAGATGCAAAATCTTGCATTCAAAGCCAGAGGCAATTATGTTTATCTCCAGGCTTGTTCTGTTCGTGTTTTCATTAATTGCAAAGAATGTATCGCTTTAGGCTTACTTTATGTTGTAAATAACAGAATCACTCCACCAAAAGTAAGAATTTTTTACATCATTCGAAGAATTATCTTAGAAAATGACATTGAAGAATCTTGTGGTCTTCATTCTGCTATACTAAAAAAACAAACAAACAAAAAAAAAAAAAAACACTTTCTGATTTCTCTCTTGTAAAGAAGAGCCATGCTCTCACTTACAAAAGATATCTCACTTAGATGCTCAGCTATGTTAATGGTACCGATTCTGCAAATTTTTCTGAAGTGAGTGAAGGGGTTATGGAAGAAAAACTGAATGAAAAATAAAGTGATACAAAAGATTTTTTCACTGTTCCATAGCTGTAGATTAGAGTGAATTTGTATATGAAACTTTATGTATATGAAACTTTAATTCTTGAACATCATGTGCCTGCAGTGACCCATACTGCCCTCATTAACAGAAGCAGACTGTCAGTTTCTCTGTCTCTTTCTTGACTATCTGTATGAAAGGACTATGTAAAGAAAGGCATTTCTCTTTATGGAGTTTGGAGGTGAGGAACTAAGGTAGTAAGGCAGAAAAGCAGTAAAAATAAAGTGTATGTATGCAGTTAGTAGAACCTTCAGGATGAAGAATAACCTTCATTTCCTTCATCATGCTTTTAGAAAGCGTCAAACTCTCTAGAAATGTGTGCTTTCTCATTTACCATTCCTATTCTCATTCACCAGTTAGAAAACATCCTTACCATACCAAACTGCTGTTATTTTAGGGGAGTTAGAAACCTGGAAGTAAGGAAGAAGAGAATACTCACAAAGACCATCTTGAGCAGTATCTTTGCATTTGGGGTTCCAGATCATTTTGGTTTCAGCTATGGAGAGTCATGCATTCTGAAACTGAATTTTCTGAAGAAATTGATAAAAAAAGCCTAACAGAGCTTAGGAAACTTCTAATTCCACATGTCAATAGAGTTGATGTGTAGTACTTGTATGGGTAGCAGCCCCTGCAGCTGGGATCTGCATGCGGACATCCTGAAATGCCTGTAAAACTAATGTGTAATTGATACTAGTGCCAATGCTAATGGCATAATCTGCAAGTGAACTATAACGTACCTGACATATGCTCACAGTTGCAGAAGTTCTCCACACTGGATATTCACAAAGATTGGTGTATGTCTGTAAGATAGAATGAATCAATCAATTTAACCATCTTAATTAATTATATCCCTGCAAAGTGTAGACACTCAGCCAGATATTTTCACTCCAACTGGAATGGAAATATTCAAGACAACAAAATTCTTTGGATTTTCCATAAACATTAAATTATCACTGGGGTTTCTCAAATTCCATGGCCCTGTTTGCCTGCACAATTTCACAAGTGAAGAACTCTTGAAAAATAAAAACTCTGTGCTTGGGGCAAAAAGGAATATTTTTTCTTTTGTGATGAGTAAAAACCCAGGCCACATGAGACCAAGCCTTCAGTATCACTGCCTACCACAGAAAGTTACAACAGGAAAGAAGCAGCAACTCAGCAGGATAATGTAAACATATACTGGGGAATTAAGGGTTGCATTTAAGGATTGAAGTTCATGTTTTGGGTAAATGACAATTTTTCTGGAAATTCTTGGGAGGTCTTAAATGTATTCTGGGTGATCTTTGGTTTCTCAGGATTGCAGAGCTTCTGAATGCCTTCACACACGCAGAAAGGCAATGCTATGCCATATGTAGCTGAACTAAGAAGTAAAGTTCTCTTTAGGAGCCACTCAATATTTTCTCTACGTTCTGGTGAAGGCAGTGTTGAAATGCCACTACTGTTCTGTGTTTTCAGTAGGTGGCTAGGTGGAAAAAAATCAGATCCTGTCTGCCTTAAAAATAGAGGTGGAAGCGCAAGGGCTGCAAATGCCAAATTTGTGCATTTGCTTCATGTATGCATGTGTAAATACTGATGCAGTAATTTGATTATTTGTAGGAGAGATGGTTTTCTGATCAGTTTAATAATGGTTGCAAAAGAAGAGTTTTTCTGCAGCAAGGATTAAATTATCTGCCTTTCTTGTTTGTGTTTCTGGTTTATGCTTTTTTTTTTTTTTTTTTTTGCCACTTCTTGCCTCTTATTACCTACCTCTTAACTTCCTCTTTTTCCAAATCCTATTTAGTCACTACAGTTTGAATCCTCCTCTTCCTCATCCCTGCTTTTGGTGGTCTTCAGCTCCCATCTTTCATCACTCTTTGTTTGCTACAAATAAGATATGATTACAGTTACACACGTGCTGTTCTCATTTCATGATAGCATCATACATCTTTCTCAGCAATGTGAGACCTGTAATAGGTGGAGCTTTTTGTTGGACTTCCTTTTTCTTTTTTGCAAATCTTTTTGAATATTTGGTGTTAAGTGGAAAGCAGGTTTTTCACTTTTTGAAGTTACTATTTTCTTTTTTCATTTCTGCTGTTTTAGACAAGAAAGGTTTCAATTTCCTTGAAGATAGCAGAACAAACAATCTGTTATTTGGACACACTTTGCATTTTCGCGACAACAATATTGACTCGTCTCCTCATGCATTAGACCATCTACCTTCAGGCCAGGGCAACAAAAATGTTTATTTTGTCTCTCACCTAACCTTGAAATTAGTTTTAAAACTTCATAGAATATGTGTTAAGTATGGGAGAAGACTTATGAATAAATCATATACATTAAACTATGTCCTTTCAGATTATCTGAAAGACATGTTGCTATTCATTTTACCTTCTCCTTTCAGTAAGCTGTTTTAGAATTACTACCTCTAATTAAGTCCTCACCACTGGAACTTAATACATTTTTTGCTTCTAATTTTGTTGTTCAGCATTTTCCTGGCTCACTCCTTGAGCATAGTCCATCACCATTCACTTCAAAGTATTTGCACCTAGAACAGTTCCATCTCTCTATTTCTTGCCTTTTGCAGCCCCTTTTTGCAAGTGTTGCCATGTGTCTGCTTTTGTCACCTGCTCACTGCATATTTACATCTCATATACAAACCATTTTTTGTTCAGATGGCTCGCAGACAGAGAGTTCTCTTTGTTGGTTTGTTCATAAGTTAATACACTACCAAAGAAAAAGGAATAATTGCCTGAAATGATTGCTTCCTCCCATTCTCCATTTTGTGGGGTAGGAATTGTAGAATCACAGAATTACAGAATGTTTTGGGTTGGCAAGGAACTTTAAGATCATCTAGTTTCAACTCCCCTGCTTTAGGCTGGGACACTTCCCTCTAGACCAGGTTGCTTGAAACCCCATCCAGACTGGCTTTGAGTACCTCCACTGTGCATCCATCCACAAACTCAATGGGCAACCTGTTCACAGTAAAGAATTTCTTCCTATCTTCTTTTTTTCCCTTCTTTAAAATGGAAGTTATGTTACCCCTTTTCCAGTCAGTGGGAACTTTACCAGACTGCCATGACCTTTAAAATATGATGGATAACAGATTGACAGCTTGATCTGCCATTACTCTCAGAAGCCATGGATGGATCTCATTGGTTCCCATGGACTGATGCACCTTCGACTTTTTTAGATGTTCTCAAGCTTGATCTTCACTTACTGTGGGTAGATCTTCCTTTTCCTAGTTCTTACCTTTGCTTCCATGCAATTTGGGTTGTGCAAATAGAGCAGAAAAGGCAAAAAAATCATTCCTCCATATCCCTAATGATTAGGTGTCCTGTTTCATTCTGGTTAGGGTCCACATCTTCCCTGGCCTTCCTTATGTGACTGATATACCGGCAGAATTTCTTCTAATTCCCCTATATGTCCCTGGTTAGATTTAATTTTATCTGGGTTTTAGCTTTCTTAACCAGACCTTTGACTGCTTGGAATCCTTCCAGGCAACCTGTTCCTGCCTCCACTCCCTACAGACTTTCTTTTTGCACTGAAGTAAGTCCAGAAGTACCTTGTTGAACCATGAAGGACTCCCGGCATTCTTGCCCACATGCAATTTAGTGTTGTGTGCGTAGAAATGTAGAATCATTTTTTAGGTGCCAAACAACTTTTGAGTATACAATTATTAACTGAGAGAGAAATGTGCTTAGGATCAACTACAGTAATATGCTTTCACAGCTTCTTACTTTGCTTTGAACTAGGCTTTCTTGCTATCAGCTGCAAAATCCGAATCAGAAGTTATCTATAGCAGCTTTTTAATAAATGTATAGTGCTAAGATTAGATGCACATCCTCCAAATCAATTAAACATGTGAATAAAACGTGATAATCAGCAGATTTTAGTCACGATTATGTACACAGAACTCTGAAATAATATTGCTTAGAACCCAAACACATTTCATTCAATTGCCTTTGAATTTATATCAGTAATTCTCATGCCAGAAATCAATTCTCTTTGGAAAGAGAGTTTTATATTATGTGTAAAAATACAAATCTTTTTAATAATAATTTCATAAATAGAAATTCTATAGTACGTTTGGTACATGTATTCTTTGTCTTAAAATATATGGCATTTAAAACATTGGGTGTATTTTTCCTGGTACTACTGGCATCCTAAAATATTAGGTGTATTCAGCATCTATATGAAAAATCTGAACTTGATGCCCTAACTCTTTAACAGTATGTATATTGTAAATAAATAAAAATTTTCAAGCACAATATTGTGAGGTTTCTTTTTTCTCTGTTTAATCCATTGCTAAAAATATATTCCTTCCTTTTCAATATGAAAATTTAAATGTTACTTACGTGGGTCTCTCCCAGGGTAGAATGGGTTCATAGCAATTTTGAAATAGTTCAGACATCCTCAAAAATATACACAAGAGTGCTTTTACACACTGTTTACATTGACTACGAATAAAAATGTTGAAATCCTGAGTTATTTTTCTTCCAGGTTTTTGTCAGTAGTTTTCACAGTTCTTTGACCTAGTAAGTTCTCTGTGTGCTGTCATGAAGCTGAGCTACTCTGGGAACTGAAAGAAGTGACATGAAAGAACATGAGGCAGTCAAAAGTTCTTGTTTAATGAATCTTTATTAAACTCCTACACGTTTCTTCTCATTATGTTGATTTCAATCTTAAGAAGAACTTCAAATGTATGTTCAGCTAAATTGCTTGCTGTGAAAAAGTTTGAGTTTTGAGGAATGTCATGGTATGCCAATTCCTTCAGCATGGAAAGTGAAAAACATTAGATGGATTAAGAATGCTTACCCTGTTAAGGCAATGTAATACAACAATCCAGAGCCAGTCACAGAACTGCCCAAGTATGCCAATTGTGGCATAACGTTGAAATCCTACAAGGGATTTGTGAGTTCCTGTAATAAAACAAGCTTACAATAAAATTAATTTGTGCCTCAAGACCTTCACCAAGAAGACTAGCGCATAAGCAGGAAAGATCTGCCTCCCTATTCATGATTTGACTAGGTAACTTAAACCAGTAGAGTTTAAATAAATGATTATTAAAGCCAGTATTGAGCAATGAAGTAAGGGAGTCTTGCAAAAATACACATTAATTGGTATCACCTTAAAGTCAAAATATCTTTGTTGATTTATAGCAACTGAGAACCTAGCCTTTTGCCTTTGAAGTCCATCTCAAGGAGCTCATAGTCACATGACACTGAAGTACTTTTCAGCGAATTGCTTCACTCAAAAGAGCTTATCTGTTTAAGGCTATTGCTACATGGAGTGAACAGTGTTGCATGTACTTATGGCAGTATTTGAAAATTAATTTATAACTGAGATTAAAAATCTTCAGAGTAGCCATATGTCTATTAAAAAATCTGAATAAACAGTGGCCTGACATTTTTCCCTTCTTGCTTCAAGCACAGTTCTGTCACACAAAAAACTAGACTGTCCAACATACTCAGACATCTCTCCCTGTATTTATATTCTAGCTTTCACCAGTTGAGAGGAAGCATGCTGGCACTATATATTTATTTCATGCATTTGCACCTTTGTCAGTTCATCTTCTTTTTTTCTCCTCCTGGTAGCAAGCAATGGGACAGCAGCATTTGCAGGACACTTGTACTGTATTCTTAATAACAGTACTGGTGAAGGGAAGTTGGAAGGTAAGCAACAGACAGGAGAGAAGATCAGAAGTGAATAATTTCTCTTGTAAGTTGGCCTGGCAGCAGACTTTAATTAAACTAGGTAAATGTGGATTAAATATTCAACAGAGAAATTCTTGAGTACGGACCAGAAGTGCTTTTCTTTTGGGATTCCCTGTCTTTTATTTTCTACCAAAGAAACAACTAATACTTATCTGTGCATTATAAGATGTTAATTATAGATAAAAATACTATCCAGAGGAATTTATTACTTATGTAATAAACAAAAATTGCTGATATCTATATTTCACTAGTAAAAAAAAAAAATCAGGAAAGTGAAGATTTCAGTGATTTAACAAAAATTATATTATGAATTGTGACTCTGATTTCAGACTAGATTCTTGTTTCTTGGTCCTGATAAGAGATTAACATCCTCCTCTGACAGGAGGGGTGCCTAGCAGCATTTCTATTGGATATCTGCAATAAGAATGTATTGGACTATGTCAGTACTCAAGCTCCTTTGATTATATCTTCTTAGTGGATATAACCCAAAAGATAAACCAGTGCACAGATACTTGATCATTCCATTACATTCACACTAACCACTATCAAGACAAATGTCATGTGCAGAGCTGCCATAAGTGAACTGTCCAAAGCGATGAAGCATAGAGAATTATTTAGCAATGAAGGAAACCTACAGTCAGTACTGACCTTTACCCAAGTGATGATATTTTTAGATGGTGAATAATTGCAGATACATACACACGCACATCTTTTTGGAATATTTGAGTTTCTATGCAAGTTTTGCCTGTTGGCCAACATTCATTCTAACTCTATTTTTCTACTAAAAAATATTAAAATGAGTTAAGTCTACTTATAAGGCATTAGAAAACAGTACTTTTATAAGATATGATAATAAAACAAGATCACAACTAATCATGAACTTTAAATTTTTAAAAGAAAATTAAACAAAGTAACTTCTTAGTTTTCAATGGTTCTATCAGATAAGTCAAAGCATCCCAAACTAATAAACCCCTGAAAAACTCAGTCTATTATAACTCAGCAATTATTTTTTTTCAAATGTTGTGCATGATGGCATTACAGGACACCTAAGACAGAAGACTGTCTGCATCCCTGTTCTTCCCCACTACTTCACCACTTCTTCATCACCTCTTCAACTGGAAGAACAAAAAGCCTTTTTTGGGGTCTATAACCAGCAGCAACATACTTCCTTTGATTCAGAGTACTTAATGGCACTTCTTAAAGATTTTCTTACTGTCCACTCAGACTGTTCTGCATT